>CM044011.1:66520268-66625268 GCA_024085815.1 Flaveria linearis
CTAATGACCACCAGGTGATTGGTGTTATTTGTTGAGAATAAAGTCTTGGTTTAAAGTTGGGGGGTTATAATGACAACTTCTTATAGTTGTCTATTCAGTTGTATGTCTTAGTGTAGATAAGGGACTGATTGTGTATATTTCTTAATTGTTAGTTAAGAAGTAGTTAATCGGTGAGGTATAAATAGTTGATTAGTGGTAATTGATTAGAATGGACTTGGACTTGAATCAACTGAGATTTACTTTCTTTGTTAATTGATTGATTCATGTTGTTCTTCAATTATATTCTTTCATTCTTGTGAATCGATTGGTGTTTTTCAATAACAATTGGTATCAGAGCCACGGTTAAGGGCTCCAACGAAGCAATCGATTCGGGTAAGTGATTGAAGGGCAATTGAGGATCAAGATGGTGTCGACGAAGTTCGAAATCGAGAAGTTTAATGGGAAGAATGATTTCAGTCTCTGGCGAGTGAAGATGCGGGCAATCTTGGTGCACAATGGAGTAGTTGATGCGCTCAAGGGGGAGGATAACTGCCTGCGGGTTTAACTCAGAAAGGAGGAGGGAAATCATGGAAAGAGCCCATAGCGAGATCATACTCAGTCTCGGAGACAGAGTTCTGAGGGAAGTCCAGAAGGAGATACGGCTGCCGGGATTTGGCAAAACTTGAGTCGTTGTATATGACCAAGTCATTGGCCAATCGGTTGTTCTTGAAGCAGAGGCTATACACCTTCAAAATGGATGCAGGGAAATCAATTAAAGATCATGTGATAATTTCAACAAAATTATCATGGATCTTGAGAATATTGACATCAAGATTGATGATGAGGATCAGGCAATCATTCTGTTGTCATCTTTGCCAAGCTCTTATGAGCATTTCGTAGATACATTGCTCTATGGCAGGGAGACATGACGATGGAGGAAGTGACTGCATCTCTTAACTCTAAGGAGTTAAAGAAGAAGTTTGAAGCAAAGAAGAAGGTGGAGAAGGTCTGTTTGTGAGAGGCGGGTCAGAACAACGGAATTTTAAAGGCAGAGTCATTCCAGGTCTAAGTCCAAGTACCGAAGGAAGTGTTTTGTATGTGGATCTGATAACTATTAAAAAGGACTGCCCTGAGTTCAAGAAAAGAAGGGTGAGTCTAGTGGCAGCAAAGGTCATTCTGATCAATGCAGTCACAATGCACAGGAAGATGGGCTTGATGGGTATGACAGTACTGATGTTCTCAGTGTTACAAGTCAAGAAGCTGAAGAGCAAGAGTCTAAAGGTAAGTGGGTTATGACTCTGGGTGTTCTTTTCACATGACTCCTGTTAGGGAATTCTTCAAGGAATTGAAGGTTGTTAAACTTGGTAAAGTCAAGTTGGGTGATGATAGGCCTTGTGATAGCAGGTCAAGGTACAGTGACATTCCAGTGAGGAGTGGCATGGAGATTGACTTACACAATGTAAGGTATGTCCCTAATCTGAAGAGGAGTTTGCTTTCTTTGGGTACTTTTGAGAAGGCAGGTTATGTGGTTAGCCTTAGTAATGGCAAGGCTAAGGTAGTGAAGGGCTCAATGGTGATGTTGTATGGAATAGGGCAGACAATAATACATACATTCTAGACGGTGAAGTCTTGATAAATGGGTCAGCATCTTTGGTGACTGGAGAAGATGTTGATAATAGTGCTGTGATATGGCATAGGAGGATGGTCATATAAGTAGTCAAGGACTGGTTGAGCTGAATAAGCAGGAGGTTCTTGGAAGCCTCAAGAATACTGATTTTGGTTTCTGTGAGAGCTGTGTGCTGGGTAGCACAAGCGGGTCAAATTCTCAAGTAGTACTCATACCACAGGTGGTATTTTGGAGTATGTTCACTCTGATCTGTGGGGGCCAGCAAGGACTGAATCCTGGGAGGTGCCAGATATTTCCTGTCCATCATTGATGATTTCTCAAGAAGGGTTTGGATCTATGTCCTGAAAGGCAAGTATGAAGCTTTTGAGAAGTTCAAGGAGTGGAAGGAGTTGGTTGAAACTCAAACAGGAAAGAGTAAAGAACTTAGGACATAATGGTCTTGAGTTTTGCAATCATGAGTTTAACATGTTTTGCAAGAAGGTAGGATTGGCAAGACACTTGACTGTGCCGGGAACACCCCAGCAGAATGGTTTGGTGGAAAGGATGAACAGAACCATTCTGGATAAAGTGAGATGTATGCTAGAGTGTTCAGGATTGCCTAAGAGGTTTTTGGGCAGAGGCTGCTTCTACAGCAGTGTATCTGATCAACAGGTCACCCTCAACAGCTTTGATGATGAAACTCCAATGGAGGTATGGTCTGGAAAGAAGCAAGACTATAGTATGCTGAGAGTTTTTTGGGTCTGTAGCATATGCACATGTGAATCAGGGTAAGTTAGAGCCTAGAGCATTAAGTGTGTGTTTCTGGGCTACCCTGAGGGAGTGAAAGGCTATAGACTTTGAGGTTAGATGGCTTAGGATCAAGGATCATGGTGAGTAGAAATGTTAAGTTCAGGGAGGTTGTTATGTATAAGGATTTTGCTTCCGAAGGTACTTTGAAGACTTCTTCCGAAGTACTCATAGTGCTAGTGCTGCTTCCGAGGTATTTTGGGTGCTTCTTCCGAAGGTACTCATAGTGCTAGTACTGCTTCCGAAGGTATTTTGGGTACTTCTCCGAAGGTACTCATAGTGCTGGAGCTGCTTCCGAAGGTAATCAGAGGGAAACTTCCGAAGGTAGTCATGGTATATCAGGGAAAGATGTTCATATTGAGGTGGAGTCTGCTCCTGAAAGCTATGCTGAAGTAGGACATGGACATTCATCTCAATATAGGTATGCATCTAGCTCTGATATGAATTACAGTTTGGCAAGGGATAGGCCAAGGAGGAACATCATTCCACCTGTGAGGTTTAGACAGGATGATAACATTTCAGCAGTGGCTTTTGTGGCTGCGGAAGAAGAGTGTATTTTTGAGCCATTGACCTATGAGGAGGCTGTGATATCAAAACATCTGAGAATGGAAGAAGGCAATGGATGATGAGATGAATTCATTGCATACCAATGGAACTGGGTGTTGACTGATAAACCTAAGGATCAGAAGCTTGTATCATGTAAGTGGTTGTATAAGTTGAAAGAAGGTATTCCAGGGGGTGAAGGTCCTAGGTATAAAGCAAGGTTGGTTGCTAGGGATTTACCCAGAAGGCTGGAGTTGATTATAATGAGATTTTTTCACCAGTGGTGAAGCATACTTCTATAGAGTGCTGTTGTCATTAGTAGCATCTTTTGATCTGGAGTTAGAGCAAATGGATGTGAAGACAGCTTTTCTGCATGGGAATTTGGAGGAGCAGATTATATGGCACAGCCTAAAGGGTATGAGGTAGCTGGTCATGAGGACAAGGTTTGCTTGTTGAAGAGGTCTCTTTATGGTTTAAAGCAATCACCAAGACAGTGGTACAAGAGATTTGATGATCATATGTAAGCATCGGGTTTAACAGAGCTTGTATGATAGTTGTGTCTATCATAGAGAGTATAACAAAGGTTCTTTTGTCTTCCTATTGTTATATGTTGATGATATGTTGATAGCTTGTAAAGACAAGGCTGAGATTAATAAGACAAAGAAGTTGTTAATGTTTGAATTTGATATGAAGGAGTTAGGAAAAGCTCGGAAGATTTTGGGTATGGAGATTACTAGAGACAGGAAGAACAGATGGTTAAAGTTGTCTCAGGGTAGTTATATTCAGAAGATTCTGAGGAATTATGGCATGGTAGATGCTAGCCGGTGTTGCTCCATTAGCTTCTCATTTCAAATTGTCTAAGGGAGATAGTCCTAGGAGTGATGATGAACTGAGGTACATGGAGCAGGTGCCTTATGCTAATGTGGTTGGTAGCCTGATGTACTTGATGGTCTGTACTAGGCCAGATTTAGCTCATGCAGTTAGTATGGTGAGCAGGTATTTGGCATCTCCTGGGAAAAAGCATTGGAATGCAGTAAAGTGGATTTTGAGGTATTTGAAAGGTACTCAAAATGATGGTTTAATATTCTGTCAGAATGATGCTGAAGTAAGCAAGGTGCTTACTGGTTTTGTTGATTCAGACTATGCAAAGGATCCTGATTCAGGTAGATCCATTACAGGATATTGTTTCATGGTTCTAGGAAATGTGGTGCTGGAAATCACAATTGCAGCATGTTGTTGCTCTGTCTACACCGAGGCAGAGTTTATATCATTGACAGAAGGGATAAAGGAAGCCATTTGGCTTAAAGGCTTTGTCAAAGATTTAGGAGTGGAGATTGAAGCTGCTAAGGTTTGGTGTGATAATGCTGGAGCAGTTCAATTAGCTAAAAATAGTGTGTTTCACGAGAGAACCAAGCACATCAATGTTAAGTTGTATTTTATCAGAGATGTGATTTGTTCTAAGAGGTGGAGTTTAATTGGATTGATACTGATTCTAATCCAGCAGATATGTTGACAAAGTCTTTACCGGGAGCAAAGTTTGGTTTTTGTGTGGATTATTTGAAGATTGGTTGAACTTAAATCAAGACTTAGGTGGAGATTGTTGAGAATAAAGTCTTGGTTTAAGTTGGGGGGTTAATAATGACAACTTCTTATAGTTGTCTATTCAGTTGTATGTCTTAGTGTAGATAAGGGACTGATTGTGTATATTTCTTAATTGTTAGTTAAGAAGTAGTTAATCGGTGAGGTATAAATAGTTGATTAGTGGTAATTGATTAGAATGGACTTGGGACTTGAATCAACTGAGATTTACTTTCTTTGTTAATTGATTGATTCATTGTTGTTCTTCTTATATTCTTTCATTCTTGTGAATCGATTGGTGTTTTTCATAACATTATTGCTAGTAACTCATCATTTCTAGTTGCTCTGAAGTTGTCGATACATTTTTTGTAGTTGTTGTGCTTGTTGTCATTAAATTTATTAATTTTGTATTGTGTAGTTTTTTAAGTTGTAAAATTTCTTGTTGACAATCTTGTGTTGGGAAGGATTGTTGTTCGACACATAAGAGGTGAAATGTCTCATAACACTACCAACGCCAAGATATGTCTACCTCTTTAACCTAGGCACTTAGAGACACTAAATATTATCAACTATAATGAGTCACCACCGGGTCGCTCGAGGATCTCTTATACTCATCTTGAATTCATTGTTGTATTAAATAAATTAAACATGTTAGTAAAAATTCACAGCATAGCTAATGTAAAATGAATAACCAACCTATTTAAAGTCTAATTATTAACAATACTACAATATCAAATTTCAATCAACATACACTATTACCAACAAATACTAACAATAATATCATAATATCCAACATTAGCAACAATACTAACAACATACTAACAGTATTATTAATACGGACCTTGGATATTTCTAAGCGTACTAAAGTGTTTCGAGTCATTTTGACCCTGTTAAATTGACCCGGTTAAACTAACCCTTAGATATTTCAAGTGTATTTTAGTGGGTTTAGATCATTTTAACCATTTTAAACTAACACTTGGATATTTCAAGTGTAGTAAATGTGTTCAAATCATTTAATATGTTTAAACTAACAGTTAGATATTTAACTTGTCAAGATCACTTTTTCACTAAGGTCTGTCCCTCTCGTGCCTTCTTTGAAATGCGTCTTTTGAAAGACTTCATACAATTGCCACCTTGTGAACAACAAAAATATTGAGACTTTAATTTGACGGTCATTGCTTATTTGAACAATACTAATAATTATATATTTACCTCTATATATCACCTCTACATATATGATTGTATTCCATGAAAACTCAATAAACGTTGTTTAGATTTGTTTATTTCATTTGATTGAGATCATCATATAGGCGCGACTTAAGAACAACTCAATTAATCACCTTGAGAGCCTATGCTTTGGTAACATGTCATAAATATGTAATAAACCTATGCAAAAATTATAATAAACATATACAATATATGTAATAAACCTACAAAAATAACAAGCATACACTCAATAGGAACATCACTGTACATTTATGTATCTACAAGATTATCATTATCGTCGTCTTCGCTATCATCGTTTATATAATCTTCCTCGTTTAATTAATTCATCTTCATCTTTAGTTTTTTTATGATCATCAATGAAATTTTCATTGTCAGTAGGACTTGCATCATTATCTATATCTAAATTCGTCTTCATAGACAAGTAGCCTAAGTCGATAACCATTTACAAATCTATCTGGTTTAGTGTTGATGTAAGTGTGTTGAAATGGTATTCTAAGTGTTTAAATGTTAAATATTAAGTATGATTACTTTTTTTATGTATTTGATTGTGTTGAATAGGTTAATTAGGGGTTGGAAGTGATTTTGTATGTAAAATGGTCAAGTTGGAAGCTTACATGGTAAAACAAATATAGATTGGTCAAGAAAAAAGATTCAAAGTGCAACAGAAAGGCTCCCACCGTAGCCTACTATAGTCATCGTAGGCTACGCTGGCTCCAACTTCATAATAGTAGAAAAGGCACCGGCGTAGGCTACGCTAGCCAACATAGGTTACGCCAGGTTCAGCATGAAACACCTATAAAACTGATATTTTCTTAAATCTTAGCCACTACTTGCCCCCCATTCAACCTAGGACAATTTGAGACGAATTTTAGGAGTTTCTAGTCATTGATTCACCATTCCACCTCTCTCTAACAACATACATCATTCGTTATGCAAATCAACAAAAATTTTAAAGATAGATCATTCACGAACAATGAGCGACTAATCTTCTCATGATCTACTTTGGGTATATTGTTTATGTGATTAGGTTTCATTTATGTTTGATTTGTGTTGGAATTAAACTTTAGAACCCCTAAGTTCTTTATAAGTTTAACTTGTTTTGATTATTTAAACAATTGTTTTGGTTAACCTTTATTTGAATGTCATATGATGTTGCGCGAATCGTATGATTGTAAAATTTTAGTTGTTAATTAAATTGGTATTGTGTATTAAGATCTGTTAGATCTTAATTATCGATATTGCTTAATCATTAGATGTATAGAATCTCTGTTAAGGATTTTACATCAAGTTGAACTAAATGATTACTTAAAACCAAACCTTGATCCCGAAGTGAATACTCTTTCTCATAATTGTCTTCTTAATGAATTTTATTATTAGTAATTTGTTTTTCTAGTTAACTTGTCAATCATTTAAAAATCCAATTTTCACAGTCAAGAGGCTATAGTTTAAGTAATTTAATAATTTAGTTATTATGTTCTTATAATCAATTTACACAACATTCGCCACTGATACCACGAGTATCAACACCCTACTTACCTTAACTAGTTTAAGGTGAATACAAACACACATTTTAACATCTTATTTGATTGATAGTTTGACATCGATTAAGTGTCCTATAAGAAATTTTTCTCATCGTCAATGAATTATGCACTTGATTCATCAACTTCACCGCCTTAGTCGACAATCAAGTTATAATATATGATTGAATATCGTGTGATACATCTATCTTATTGACAACACTCATATTTAGATGATCCTAAAACTTTCGTGAACCTCTTCACCATCCTATAATTTGTGGTTTGAGAAATATCTTCAAGATAGAAACGCTTGTAAAGTCAAGAAACTTGATATTAGTGAAAAATAATAGAAAGCCTAGATTCTTACCTTCAATTTGATAATTTTTAGTGGAAAAAAGATTAGAAACTAAGAGAAAGCCAAGAAGAATTGAAGGGAGGGTTTTTTTAGTTTTTGGGGAATAATGAACAGAATGGTAAACTGGAACACTTTTATTCGACATGACACCTATACCAACGACAAGTAATCTATATAGGGTCTCCATTAATTCGACGCGGCCAAATTGAAAGATTAAAAATAACTAAAAATAAATATAATATTTACTGACGACATGCATGACATGACAATTTTAAGTAAGTCCACAAACAACCTTATGGAAACAAGTTCAACGCATAAAAACAACACAATTCATAGAATATAGTGAAAGACCACAATCAATAATTAATAGAGGTTGAAAAAATAAGGAAAACCCACCCATGCATAACAACTGGGGTGACAAATGATGTAGCATGGTAGACAACATGAAGTCTAAGAATCATATATCAAAGCAAAAATGAAACAAGATAACTATTTATTTAAGTGTATCATGTAGTAATTTCACTGTAATTCTACCGGCCTTAACCCATTTGGCGGTCACATGTCAGGTCCAAAACGTGATCTGTTAATTAGCAAAATATTGATGAGAACTCCTGAGTTTTTTGGTAATGGTTCTAACTTATAAGGTTACTAAAAAAAGTCTTATACACGCCTATCATATTTTCAAATAAAAATAAGAAAATACAATAGGATGCATATAAAATTTGGACTATAATATTAAACAAACTAGCGTTTATCTTATGTAAAAATTAATATTGATTAGTTGGACCACAAACTAGGGTGGCTTGTGTCCACCTTTAGTACCATTAAAGGAAAAGAAGGTGAGTGAAATAATTAGGTTAAGCATCACTTTCAAGAGTTCAAGGGAAGGACTGACTTTTTACTAGTTAATTAAACTAATTTAAATTATATAAAAGGTTCAATTAACCCAGTCAATTGTTTAAATATATTTTCATTACATCACATACTGATTAATTTATTTTGTGTTCGACTAGATTAAATAAAGGAAACAAATTTATTTAGTTTCGCAAAAACTTAAAATTTGGAATGAATTGAAGATAGAGGAGCTCAATCACACTTTAAAAAAATTGAAACATTTATAAAAAACTGAATTTAAAAAATGTAAATTATTTAAAATGTTAAAAAATATGAGTGATCTAATTGTAATAGTCCTAAACTTTAGTGATCTAGCTGGAACAAATAATATTAGTGGCTTGATTAAATAAATAAAAATATTAGTAACATAATTATAACACTCTTAAAACTTTCTTTTCAAATGATACAGTTATATGCACCCATAACTTAGTAGACTTGATGATCTTATAAACTACATGCCTCTTGTGAAATATTAGGGTAACCTAGATATCACTATTAAAAATGAGTACCATTGATGAAAAATCACTAACAAGCCACATGATGGATCCAAAAAATAACTAAAATATAGAAAAACTTATTATCTATGAGAAGTTCTTAAAAATTTCCGACGGATTAAATATCTATAAAGGTAAGATTATAAAACGATAATCAACTGACTAAGACATTAGCAATTTACATTTTAGCATGCACCCTTAGGCTCCTTTTGTTGTTGGTATTGTCTCCTCTAGGTTTTTCTTTAGTCTTAGGTGTGCATTGATCAAGTATTAACCTTAAAATTTTTGAAATACCAGCCATAACCTTTTCTCGTAGAAAATATCGATTTCAAAAGGTTTTGTACGTTCTTGAAGAACATATTTGCAGTTATAAGAATAGCAGCATTGATGTCACAAAAAAATAACAATAGGAATTGAACAGCTAACCTGCATATCTTCAAGAATTTTTCTGATCTATAAAATCTCACAATCTATAAAATCTCACAACCCATTATGCACATAGCTATATATTCAGCTTCAGCTGAAAATCTAGATATTTACTTTGTTTTTTACTTTTCCAAGATATTAACTACCACCCAGATACAATAACCACCAGTCACACATCTCCTAGAGGACAAACATTTACCCCAGTCTGAGTGGTGTGTTTTCTTATACTAACATATTTAATGTTTTCCCGGTCCATTTTGATTTCCTCCCACTTAACTGTACCAGGATAATATAAAAAGAATAATTACTTTTGTTTATTGTAATAATCATGATATATTTAGTAGATATGATTTGATTGGTCTTTCCTTATAATGTTCTAAATATATTATATAAAAATTAACTATAGTACATAAAATCTTACTATTTTTGTTGTTATATAACAATATTATGTTATTTAAACAAGACATTTCTTAAAAATTAAGTTATAGATGAAATTATCTATCTCTGTAACACCCGTATATTTTCCTGTAGCCGACGAAAGAAGAAAAAGAAATAAAGTCCAAAGTCGGAGGACCAAACTTGCCAAAACGGGGAAAGTTGTAAGAAATGGGGGATTTAGAGGGGGAGGGCAGCCACACCCTCCCCACACTTGTAAAAGTATGCAAAAAGAGAGAGAATAGAGGAAGAAGAAGAGAGAGAAAGAAAAAGAGAAAAAAGAAAAAAGGGTGATTCGGGTCGATTCGGACTCGAAATTCGTCGCTTTGCAAGTTCAAACGAAGCTCTTCATCTTCTTCTTGTTTTTGTGAGTTCTAGGACCCCTATTTTAACGGTTTTAAACTGATTTGGGCTGGAACACATAGTAAACCTGTTTTTGTATGTGTGTGTGTTTGACCCATTTGGGTGTGATGGTGTTTGAGGCGTTTGAAGTATGTTGTTGGGCTTGTGTGTGCTTGAATGGTGTTATAGTATGCATTCCTAAGGTTTAGGATGGTTGATTTGGGCTTAGAATGAGTTTGGATGAGCTTAGAGGTCGAAAATGGCATATTGGGTTCGAGGGGACTGCATTCTGCACCAGTTAGGGCTTGGCGACCGACTGGAGGTCATACGGCCGACTGGAGGGCGATTGGGGTTCAGTCGCACGATTGAGGTTCAGTCACACGACTGGGGGTCCAGTCGCATGGGGAGTCATGCGACTGAGGGTCCAGTCGCATAGGTGCTCATTCGCATGAGGTCCAATCGTATAGGTCCATTCGTATAGTGTCCAATCGCACGATTGGGGTCCATTCGCACGATTAGAGGTTCAGTCGCATGGGAGTTCATTCGCATTGGCCCAATCGCATGGTGTTAGTCGCATGGAGGCCATGCGACTGAAGGGTGTCCAATCGCCCCAAATAGGGTTGTTATGTACGAAGAGAGGCATAGTTTATTTACTGACTTCGGGGAAAGAGCAGGGGTAAGTAATGATGTGATAGTTCCCGTAAGTGCATGTAAGATGTCCGTCGAGGCTTTAAAAGTTATGTTGGGCACGATGATGATATTGTTGCATGTTATGCATGATGTATGTTATGTTAAGTATGATGTAGCCCTGTATGATGGTGATGACTGATGATTGTTAAATGTCGATGTTCCTTGTTTCGATGTATGTTTATCTTTCCGTGGCTTTGCGTGTTACGTTAATGAATGAATGAAAAGTATTATGTAACATAAAGTGAAAGAGAATGAAAAGAGGAACGAAATGAACGGATGCATGCATTAATGAATGAACGAATGAATGTAAGAAAGGCTTGCAAGCAAATGTAAGGAGGTGCACACCTAATGAAGGTGTTAGCTCAACGGTGTGCGGGTTAGCTACCCTGAAGGATGCACACCGGGGTCCAATCTTTGTGATTGACCATATGTACGGGATCCTTGCCGCTTACCCTTGGTGACTGGATCAGCTTCGTGCATAATGTTCATGATTTGATTAGCATAGGTCCAGCACCAGCACTCGTGCACAATGTTCGGGGTATAGCACATGGCATTGATCCAAAATGAAGAGGAAAGATAAGCGGTGCATGTACTTACCCTAGGTGACTAGATCAGCTTTGTGCACAATGTTCGTGATTAATTACCACAGGTCCAGCACCAGCACTAGTGCACAATGTTCGGGGTATTGTACATGTCATCGAAAGTAATGAACGTATGAATGAACGTAACGAACGTACGAATGAATATGAACGAAAGTAACGAACGAAAGTCGACGATGTACGTTAATGAAAGAAAGTTAACGAACGAATGATAAAGATAATAGTAATATCATCTATGTGTATGTATGATGTGTGATCACACGTATGTAAGAACTTTTTTAACGAAAAAAAGTATGTTTCATTATAAAACTAGAACTCACTGAGCACGTTGATTTTTATGTGTTTCCAGTTGGCAGGCAATGTTGCTGAGGATGGCACGAGGCAGCTACTCAGCTCTTTTGGGATGGCATCCATTTATAGAATGCTTTTGTGACGTATACAACAATATATATTTTGTAATTGATGAACGTTGTATTAGCTAGCAAAAGCATTTATAGTAAAATTGAAAGTTATTTCACAGTTTCCGCTGCGATTTTTATTAAAGATAATAGAAATGTATGTTTTATGCTCGATGATTGACCAGTTGTAAGCGTCCCGGGAACGGGGGCTTACAATCTCATTTCATAGGAAAATGTTCAAATAAAAAGGATTGTAAAACTAAAAAGTCTAATAAGTAATCTCAACCATTTATCTCCTAAATCAATGGTTAAGATCAATTTATAAAAAAAAAGTTTGTTAGATGGTATTTTAGAATATCCACTTCTGTTAACTTTTTTGCAAGTTCTCCTATTTTTTAAACGTTCATAACTTTTATTATAATATTATTTTTTATAAAATTACACAATAAACACGATCGTTTTTTCTTTAGAATAAGTATAGTACTGTTATATAAAATTTTAAAAAATTATTTTGTGTTTTTAAAGTCATATCTTGTCATTGTGTCTTTTAGTGCAGTTAATTATGTCTTTTTTGTTATTTATTATGTTTTTCTAATACTATTGTACTTTTAAAATTGATGAATTTAAAAAATAATAATGAAATAACATTATTGTGTTATATATAATATGTAAACATAATAATAAATTAACAACTAATTAATCTAATAATTAAAACAGTGACAAAATAACATAATGTCTCATTGTGTTTTTAGTCGTTATTGTGTAATATTAAACACTATAAATTTTGAAAAATACATTGGTTAAATAACATCATTATATACTTTTAACTGTAAAATACAGTGATAAATAACAACAATTTTATATAAGTATAAAAACCAATAAAAAATAACACAATATGTTATTTTAACACCATGAGTATTGATAAACATATAATAAAATATATTATTATGCACTTTTAATTATAAAACACAATTATAGATAACAAGTTTATATAATCTATATAACAATGACAATAATAAGACAACAATTTAAAACATAAAATGCAATGATGAATATATATAATAAATAATATAAATATGAAAACATGAATGTATATAACACAATCAGCTAATGTATTTAACACAATTACCAAAATTTTTCCCTCTTTAAGAACATAAAAGGACTTTATCAAGTACACAATCTTTTTAGAGTTTTAGATTAAGTACCATTTTTATCATAACCTTATCCTTATAATATCTTACATTTGTGATTATATAATTATCAATACTACTATATAAAGTAAAGTTTAGGACATAAGTATAATTTTATAAAAAAATTTAGACACCTAATATAACTTCTTAAGCATAAAGTATAAGTGTTCTATGTAATCATTACTATTTTACCACACTTTTAATGAACTTCTTTTAATTAATACGTTAATAATGTATATTATAAATATATATTTAATATGTAAGATTATTTATTCACTATATTATATATTATATTATTCAAAATACTTTAATTTAGCATTTAAATTTACTAATAAGTATTATCTTATTTGAATACTTAACTATATAGTTACTAAATACTTTATAATAATAATTATATATATATTAAAGAGATAACTCTTAGCTACAGTACTACAGTACCACCACCACCCTCTCCCTTCCCTCGCTCTCCACCGCCACACCCCCCACCAGACACCACCATCACCGAACGCATCTTCATGGACTTCAGCATCTGCCTCGTCCACCCTCTATAACTTCAACCGCTACCGCCACTTTTTCATTTCATCATTCTCCTCATCGTATGCATCACACATTCAATCGTATTGGAAAAACAGCATCTCGATGCATTCATCATCATCCTCCTCATCGTCATCCGCCGCCGCAGCTCTTCATTCCGGTACACCGGCCGCCGGAATCGAACCTATTGCATCACCATCGGTTGCCGGAGAACCGAGAATAATAAACCGCAAAACAACATCCGTGGTTGATTGTAGGGCTTGGGAATCCTGGGAAACTGTATAATCGCACAAGGCACAATGTTTGCACTCTATCTCTGTATATGCTTCTATCTATTAGGTTACTTTGTGATTATAGATGAAATATTGGGCTTTAATTTTTGATAATGTTAGTTTGCTGGTTTTCTGTTGATCAATTCTGGAATTCCTATGGAAGTTTTGAAGTAGTTGGCAAATTTGGGCAAAAAGTGCTAAGGTGGGAATTGGAAGGATGATGAGAACTTTTTTTCTAAATTTTGATTGATTGCATGTTACAATTTAGATATCTGAGCATATGTATTGCAATTAGAAGAGAGAACATAGATAACCCTAGAACTAAAGAATCATATAGACCCTAATAATGTTGTTACATCCAATTGTATAAGTGAAATCAATTTGTTTTGACCTAACTATGGATGACCGTTGGTTTTTGTCGCAAATTGGGCATTGATGGCTATTCATTCGGTGAAAATGATGATTTGAGTATGATTTGAATGTATAAGTATGTGATTGATACTTGCAGTGGGGTTTGAGATGGTGGATGCAATAGCAGAAGCTGAGGGTATCTCCCGGAGCAGTGTTTCCTTCAAATCTTTTTTAGAAAGGTCTGTGATTAAATTCATCATTGTGTTTGCCCTTGCGTATGGTCAATATATGAGCTATTAAATAATCAGTTATTTAAATAAGTTATAACATAACTTATTTGATTTAAAGAAGCCATTATAAAAGAAAAAAGTCAAACTTTTAAATAACTTTTGTCATAGTTTTTATAATTTTATCATAAAAGCTGTGAATTATTTTGATTCGCATGTTTTGTTACCATATGAACCATTAGTCGTTCTAATACACTGATCTCCTAGAGTGTTCCCAAATAGATCACCCATTGTAAGTTTTTAGTAGTTATATAAGGTGGTGAACCATGATTATGGGGAGAGATGGTGGATAGCCAGATCCCATGACGTTCAAATCCCTTTATGACAAGCGAATTGGGTCATACTTCAAATCTTTTGATAAACAAACTTTTTTAACTGGTTAATTAAACTACCCTTCATAGTGTTTGTGTTTAATATGATCAGTATGATAGTTGAGTGACAATTTTACAACCGCCTTGAAAGTTTGTAAAGATTTATTGCCATATAATAAACGGACTATCCTTTTAACAACAATGAAACAATAGCATATGGTGCCAATTTTGTTATCCAATCTGTAGCGTTTGGACCTTTTTCTAATTATATATCTTAACTCTATATATATATGCTTAAATTGCAGTTATGATTATTCAGGATATGGAGCTTCCACGGGTGCCACATGCATCGTCATTGTTGCTTGGATATCCATATTCAAAAATCGAATCTTACAAGCCGCTTCAATTGTGTTGTCATCACAACCCGCTTCAATTCGGAGGTATTATTCATCCATTAACAAAGTATGTAATGAATGACATAAGCTTGATTTCGTATGACAAACAAACCCTAGAAGAACTAATCATCTCCAAACCCACAATCGATTCTTGAAGTTCAAGTTTTTTGTTGAATTACTAAGTTTCAGGGATGCTTATATTGTTTTCCTGTTTGTAAATTTAATTTGGCCTAAAATTATGTGTATAGTTTGATTGGTGTGGATTATTATGACCATAGCAGAAAATCATAGACCAAAAGACCATGCTTTGGAGGAATAGATCTGCCCAGAAGTCGACTGATACAAACAGTGAAGCTAAAAACGAAGAGAGTATTCTAATAGCTCCTTCATTAATTATATTCATTGTTATCGTTTCCTCATTTAGTTTTAAAATTAGGATCTTGCAACTGGAATGCAGACTATATTGATAGTTCATTTTATTCTTAAAACCCATCAGAATTTTGTTATTTCATATGTTGTAAAATTTATGTTGTCGCCTGAAAGCATAACCCACTAATATATGCATGGAAAACTAATTGTAGTATGATGTTGTGGTAATTTAGGTCTTAGATTTCGAGTAGTTTGCAAAAATATTCAAGTAGATTACATTTCCTTCTATTTTTTGCATATCCTCTGTAACCATGTTATTTTAAGTAAGGGAATATGTTTTAAAGTTTCCTATGTTAAAGTCACAACGTATTACTGTTGCTGTTGTGATATCAACTATTACTTATACGTCAAGAGCAGGCAACAAGTCAACAACAAACAATTGATGGAAAAAACTCGAATGACCTGTTTTTTGTTAATGCAGTATCTATAGCTGTAAAACTGCTAAACAAGGTAAAAACATCCATTTTTTAAAGGCCATACTCATTTTTAATACACCAAATTTAAGTTTTCATGTTCTTTATTTTAATGTTATAGCTATAAACAGTTAAAACATATTATAATTCTTTGACTGTTGTTTTTATATGTGCAATATGGGTCTGCATATTGTTTTGGTTCCATTTGTTTATTCTCCTTGACCTAAACCTTTACAATTGATTTTATGGAAGATTATATTGTTTAAATACAACAAATAAATGGTTAATATGATTATGGATATTAACGGCAATGGGTGTGGCTTCATATCATAACAAGTATGAAAGACCCTTGATTGGCAAATCAAGAAACAGACGTGATTATCGTGATGATGATGATGATGATGATGGTGATGATTATTGTGGGGTGTTGTATGATGATGAACTTTGGAAGCCATGTTTGAAGGGAATACATCCAACATGGTTGATGACTTACAGAATATTTGCTTTTGTTGTGCTTTTGATTGTTATTACTCTAAATGCCATTGTTGATGGAGGTAGCATATTTTACTATTACACACAGTAAGTTTCATCTTCTTCTTCTTACATGCATTCATTATGATATTAGTCTTGATTTTGCACCTGTTTCTCAAGAGTCTTTGTTGGGTGTTTGATTCTTTTTACATTCAAGAAAGCTGAAAGTCCCTCGATTAGTTACCAATTTACCGATGTTACTTTACCAATTACTGAATAGTTTATCTAAATTTTGTAACTTTTTGAAAGTTAAATATCAGAGTGGCTTTAATCTGATTCCTCAATTTCATGGTATTTCTTTAAATTATTATATATCTTTAACATCATGGTTCTGAATTTTACATTGTGCTCTTTTGGGTGGTGATTGCAGGTGGACTTTTACATTGATTACCATATACTTTGGGGTATGTTTCTCTTTATCTTCCTTTATTAAAGCTGTTATGTTTATAATTTTTCATTTTAAACGGATTGCGTGTTCTGGTTTATCATAGTACCATTTCTTGCCATAAAAGATTATAATTTGAATTTTGTAAGTTCAACTGTTCAACCCTTTTGTTCAATAGATTCAAATCCTGTTAGTTACAAATTTGTGATTGTTTTGGGGTTATTATGTTTTTGCAGTTCATTATCAATATGCACTCAATCAATGCTGTATTTTTGCTTCGTGACACTGCCTTAAACAGCTTGGTAAGTTCATCAATCATCATCAACAGTTCCGCCTTTCGGGTATCAAAATTTTGTTGCTAATAATGATCCTTAAAATGCTTGAAATATTCAGCGATTCCCATGGTTTCGATTGCAATACTTTGTTCTTTGGAACGTGCGTTTTTGTTGTCTTCTCTATGGATGTTCACGCGTGCATAGCACTTTGGTAAATAATCACTCTTTCTATTCATCTGCATTTGGAACAATGTACATAGATAACTTTCACGGGATGGTGCGTAATGATAAGACACGCGTCCTTCAGTTCAAGTTCCACCCCCGTGTATTACATCTTACTCCGCCGCGACCTATCTTTATTTCGTTTTGGGGGTAAATATAGATTGTGGCGACTCACGCAAGAACATAACCGATTTGTTAGGGTGTAATGTGCTAACTGCTAATTTATGATATTCAACATTTGGTGAGTTTCTTTTATTTCCTGTTTTATTTTTTATTCGATTTCCATATCGTCATTTGGGCTAGGATTCTTGTGTGTTGCGCATACAAAAATACTCTTTTGAATCTGATAATACATGTATTTTGAATGTAATATTGTATTAATGTTTTCGTGTTTATACCCGCCGCACGCGCGGGTGAAAATTACTAGTTATAATAATAGGAGTAAGTATTAAAGGTAGTGATGATGATGACGATGACGATGACGATCACGATGACGACGATGACGACACGACAACGACGAGTACGGGGACGACGACAGGCAACGACGAGGAGGACGACGACGACGAGGAGGACGACGACGACGAGGAGGACGACGACGAGGACGAAGACGATGACGACGACGAGGACGACGACGAGGACGACGACGAGGACGACGACGAGGACGACGACGAGGACGACGACGAGGACGACGACGAGGACGACGACGAGGACGACGACGAGGACGACGACGAGGACGACGACGAGGACGCGACGAGGACGACGACGAGGACGACGAGGAGGACGACGAGAGGACGACGAGGAGACGACGCGAGGACGACGGCGAGGACGACGTCGAGGACGACGGCGATGACGACGGCGATGACGACGGCGATGACGACGCGATGACGACGGCGATGACGACGGCGATGACGACGGCGATGACGACGGCGATGACGACGGCGATGACGACGGCGATGACGACGGCGATGACGACGGCGATGACGACGGCGATGACGACGGCGATGACGACGGCGATGACGACGGCGATGACGACGGCGATGACGACGGCGATGACGACGGCGATGACGACGGCGATGACGACGGCGATGACGACGGCGATGACGACGGCGAGACGACGGCGAGGACGACGGCGAGGAAGACGGCGAGGACGACGGCGAGGACGACGGCGAGGACGAGGGCGAGGACGATGACGAGGATGACGATGACGATGACGATGACGATGACGATGACGATGAGATGACGATGACGATGACGATGACGATGACGATGACGATGACGATGACGATGACGATGACGATGACGATGACGATGACGATGACGATGACGATGACATGTTGATGACGATGACGATGATGATGATGATGATGATAAAATATATAAATGAGTATTATCTTTCAAAATACTTAACAATATAATTACTAAATACTTTATGATAATAATAATCTATATCTATATTATCTATACTTTTATAAATGTATTTAATGAGCATACCTTTGTAATTTTATACAAAATTTAGACATGTAATATAACTTTTTAAAGATAAGATATAAGTATTATATACAGTAGTTTATAATTTATTCATATTTAATAAATTTCTTCTAATTAATTATTCTTAAATGTATTAAATTATTTAATTTACCTTTATTTTATGTATTAATTTTTTTAAAATAATTAAATTAACATTAAAATATATACATTATTATTTACTTTTATAACTTATACGATTGGATTTACGTATTACTTTATTTAAACACTTAATATATAATCACTAAATATTTAATAGTTCTAGTAATAATTATATAATAATAATAATAATAATAATAATAATAACAATAATAATAATAACAATAACAATTAAAACAATAATAAATAATATATAATAATATAATAATAATAATAATAATAATAATAATAATAATAATAATAATAAATAATAATAATAATAATAATACCCACATATATCAACGTTTAAAACAAGTCCGAAAGAGGCTCCATAACACCCTGCGTCGTTATATATAAAAATAAAAAATAAGTAGTGAATTTGTAGGTTTTCTTAATGTTATCACAATAATTATTTTTTTTTCAAACTAATAAAAAACCCTATGGTTTTTTTTTGTAATTTTACATTTAAACCTCTAAGTGTATTTGAAACTAACCACAATACTTTTTTCCTTTATTTTTTAAATTGATCCCTATTTATTTTATATTTTTTTGAAATTTTATATTTTAGTCTTCGAGTTATGTTAAATTTATCATTTAACAACCTGAATTTTTTTTTTAAAATTTTATACTTAAGCTTTTGAGTTATGTTAAATTTACATTTAATCAACTGAATTTTTTTAAGTTTTGCACTTAAGCCTTCGAGTAATGTCAAACATTTTTTAATTAATTTACAATAGAGCTCATTTATTATATTAAGTCACCATATACGTCTTTGCTATTTTGTTCTCTGTTTTGATGTATTTATTTTTTAGTATTTTGTACATTTTTTATCAGCGTTTCACACGTAATTTTTTTTGGGTGGTTATGACTAACATATGAGTCATCATAATTAAATTTTAAACTTCTGTAACATTCGTTGTATAACGCGGGTCACACCCACTATACTATATAAATATTACTATATATCATATTTATAATATAATGGTATGATAAAGATGAGCATAGAATATGTAATAATAGCTTAATTAAACATAGTTTTGGGTTTCTGAAATGTATGGCATGCCAATTTTGTGAGTACTCCATAAGATATGAATTTCACTGTGCAGTAAAATTCTGAGAATTCTTTTCATATCGGTTTGTATGTAAAATATCTTTAATTCCCCTAATAACTCCATCCCAATCTAGTTTCAGTTTCAACAACACCAAATAAGTCAACAAATGAATACGCAAAAGGTACATGAAACGGTCTAATGAATCTTAAACCCTCTTCCTAGTCAAATGAATCATCGGTCATGAATCGTCGTCAACAAGCTTTATGACGCAATCGTTTTTTGACTATAAAGGTCCTAGTCACACCTCTACAAGCAAACGTCATAGAGATCTCGATAAGGGCTAACTCATCTAGTCAAAGATTTGTGTCCTTTTTCGTGTTTGATTTTGATACTCTCGTCGTTAGTTCTTTGGAAACGTGTTTCCAAAAGTCTAGACTTGAAGAAGATATTTGCGTCATTTGAACACTTGTCACTCGCAAGAGCGAGCATGTGGGCGTTCAAGGACGCACTATCTGTTCTTTCGAAATCAAACCGCTAAGATACACGTATGCACTTCCATGTGTCCATTTTTGTGTCTACCTCTAATATTAATGACCACAAATCTATCTGTTCATATTGTACTGGATTGAATGATCCATCATCGGTTGAATTCTAAGATGGCATTTGCAATATCTAGTCAATATCTGTCTCCACTGAAAATTGATACTATATATGACACTTTAATGAGGTGGCCAACAAGTCACATATTTAGTATGCTTTAAACTCAAAATTTGTAACTAATCACGATTTCAAATAAACTACTTGTAAAGTTATGTCCACTTTTGGTTTATGTCTACAAGATATGTTTGTTTACCATTATGTCAACCCTATTAAATTGTCATTAATTTCAATAACATATTATTGTAATCTAAACTCATTCTTGAATGGGATTTAAATATGAAGAATTATAAATTATCTTCACCAGTTACTCTTCTAAACACGTATCAGATTTAGGTCATTGAAAAACTACACTATAAGTCATGATTTAATGAAATGCTAGGTTGAAATCACTGTGAAGGGTATTTCAGCAATTGACATTAGTGCTCTTACTTATAATCGTAGTATCCACCTAGGTGTCTTTCTGGAATGCATTTTTACATAAGTTTGACATATCTATCCCTCAGTATATATAGGAAACTGAAACTCTAACAACTCATGCAGCCATTAATTCAAAATCATAACTACCCATTAAAGTCTTCAATTCGGTTTAATGACTTGGTGAGAAACTGTCATCGGTTTCAGTCAATGTGTAACTGTTTCAAACCACATGTATTCAGACCACATACCAAGATCAGTCGCACCTGACCAGGCCCTCAAACCAACCTTCAAAAATACTTAGGCGGCGATGCGCGGTGCCAAGTGCAAAGTGCGCCGTCAATGCGCCACATTGCGCCCACATGCCCACGCCACGCACGCAAGTGCGAGTGCGAATAAGGGTGAACACTGATGTGCTCTAAATTATACATAAAAACCCTATCAAATCTCACATCAATTATTCCTTAATATCTTCCTTAAAATGATTAAAATGTACTTAAAAAATGTTAAATTGGTTTCTAGGTATTCAAAAGGGCAAGATGGACAAAAGAATCATATTTTACAAGAATTTGAAGAAAATCGAGCTTTGATGTCCAAGCATGGGTCGTGCCTTATTAAGCACGCCCTCATGACTTGCTAGAAACACACCCTCATGTTTAATTGGCACACCCCCGTGTTTGCACATTTGACAGGGCAAAAAGTAATGTTCCCTAAAAGTAAACGGGGTTGTGCCCCATGAGTCACGGGGTCGTGCCCCATTTAACAAGGGGTCGTGCCCGACACCTCCTGCACGTACGAACTGACCAACTTTCGTAAGCATTTTACTAGCACAGGGTCGTCCCTTTTAGGCATGGGGTCATGCTTAAATACTCTAGAAAGCGTATAAATAAACGCCTAAGTCCATCATTTGGGCAAGCTTTTGGTGGGGAGTAATCTGCTGAATTCTCTCGGAATCAAGTATTGAAGACCATTTGGAGGCTCATGAGGTGCATACAACACTTGAAGAAACTTGGAATTGTCTAAACATCATCCATTGTGGATCACTGGTTTAATTGTTCCATTTCACTGATGATTTCATATCTATCTTCTATGTTATTTGTAGTTATATTCAAGCTCATTATGAGCTAAACTCTCTTTATCATCCTAATTGGATGAAATTTATAATTTATGATGAACTAATTATGTCACTTATGTTATGTTAACGTTATGGTAATCTTGGGTAAGTTTTTGATGTGTAGCATCTACATTTGAATATGAAGTTATGAACTTATAGTTTGTAATTATGAATGTCATACAAGTTGAAAAACATATGAACTACCTTTTTTTCATGAAACCGATCTTCATAACAAATATATGGCTAATGAACTAGAAATGGTTATTACAAATCATATGACTTTAGCTTTTTGATCATTTATGGATTCATTTTTATTAGTCTGAGAAATCTACAGTAATTGTTATGGTTTTCTAAAATTAATATTATGTTAAAAAGGAACTTGATCAACTATCTTTCTAACATTAAATTATGTTTTTAGAAATCGTATGTTAAAGATTACACTAGATTTACCTATATTACTAGTGGATTTGATTGATTAGTATTGTAAGTTACTCATGCTGGTGTCCTTGTCACTACGGAGCTGGCAGATGAGAAATCCGCATTGGCTCACGTTTATAAACATTACATAACTACTTAAACTTATATCTTCACTCACACCATGATATTCATCACAGTTACATAAGTGTAATCTAATTAGGATGGTAGCCTTAATTCTTTGTTTAAAACCAAAAAGTTTCAATCTTGCTTTTACTTTTATTTTAATTATTGCCTTTAAAATATAAAAATTTTTGGTTACATCAATGCAACTTATCATTTTTCCAAACAAAATCAAATCTGGTAGTTAATCACAGAGGTTATTAAGTAGGCTTGGTGCGTTTATGGATTGATACTTGGTTCTTACCATCAATATATTATCACACGGCATGTATACTTGCCTTTTGTATGTATAGTTTAATACTAGTAATGACCAACTAAAACTGAATTTGTGTGAAAAATCTTTATCAAGAATATATATATCTTTCACAAGCATTACGCACCCTTCATGTCACACCCTAGCTTAGAGCGAAACACGAGATGCGACGGACGGGATCGTCATAACACTTGGTTTGTTTACAGAGACATAATACATGCAAAATCCTCGTGTCATGACGTCGCGCGACACAATGGTGACTTGTGTCGTGGTTAGTCAGTTCCACGCTATCATAGTCTTATTGATTCTAAATCCAAAATACACAGAGTTCACAAATGAAAAAAAATGATATACATTATTAATACAAAACTATTGAAATCCTGAGGGTCTCTGCTAAGGCATCAGCTCTAGCTATCCTCTTTGATTATGATCACCTGAAAAGATATGCTCAAAAATGTCAACATAATGTTGGTGAGTTTCGTAGGTTTAAATTGAAAACATGTAATTGATGCTGTAAAAATTTGATGTGGAATCATACTGTTTTAAGCAAGCAAAATCACATAACATGTGTCTCAGACAACCAAACCTAATGACAGTATGCATATAAATTCGTCGGAATATATTCACCCATGGCTTGATTGCTGGCAGCTGTGTCTGTAACTCACAAGTTAAACCGATCTGTCGAGGGTGGGGGTGTCAACCCAGTAGTACTACCAATACCTATCTGTTGGTTCCAACCCCGGAATTAATGGTTGTAAGATGATCCATAGAATAACACCACGTATGTATGCAAAACAGTATCACGTTGATTCCAAGTATGAAAATTATATGTAAGATTGTACAGCATTGAAACGGGTGAGCATACTTTTCCCCCATTGATTGAAAATATTGAAAACTTGTATAAGCATAAGGGGCCACGAAACTCACCTTAAATTGATGTAATGCACAAAGACTTCACAGAATAAGGCAATGCACGATCAAACACGTTCAATACCTTTATTTATTGTAACAAAGACTTTAAATATACTCAATGCGAATAGATATATTTGGTCGATTCGGGTTGGTTCGGGTTTGACGTCCACGATTAGATATATATATTTGAGTTTGATTATAAACTTAGTGATTTATATATTAGTTTAATTAATTAAAGTATATTTTATAACTTGTAGTTATATTTGTAAATAATTCGTGAAATTATAAGTTGTATAATTCTTATGATGTTCATGGTTATTTCATAATTATACACGATTTAGAGTCCAAAATAATTATTTATAATGTTTATAAATAATATTTTATAAAGATTTTTAAGGTTTTTAAACAAATAAATTTACAGAAATCATTTTGTAACATTTAAAATAAGAAAAGTTTATAAAACTTATTTTTATAATTTTTAGGAAATTTTATATATTTTCTCTGAAACTTAAAAAGCTTTAAAAAAATTTGTAGGTAGCCGGGTTTGAACCCAGGACCTCCAACTCATAATCCCACCCACATACCAGTGAACCAAGGCCTCAGCCGCGATAATCATTGGTCTATTTATTTTAAACATGGTTTTCCTAGTTTCCCCCAAATTGAATGAACCCTAATTCGATTTGGGTCAAATTGACCCTCGATTTGATTCTGTTAATGAATAATTTATGGGGCTTTTGTTCCCAATGATAAATCGAGTAGATTAATGCATCTAATTACCTGATTATGTTTGAGTTGTAGATGACACCACGAAGAACAGGTCGCGGTTATCTTGAATTTGAATGTTGATCAAACTTTGATGGAAATCAAATTGCTTGCATAGATTGCTTTGAATTGTTCTAATGATTGAAAGCCCTCTATTAATTGGTTTAGAAAGGTCGGAGAGTGGTGTTCGATAGAGTTGCAGGTTCGAAAAACAAGGTGAATCGAATTCAGGTGTGTGTGTGTTTCTATTGGAATTGCAGATTGTATTTCATTTATAGGCTGATAAAGTTTGTATAGGCCGTTTTAATTCGATTATATTAGTGTTTGAGTGGGTGATTTGCCGTTGAACGTCGGTAAATAAGTGAAATGATTATAGCTGTTAATTTACCGTTACAACGCGTTTTAGGGGTGCATTGGGTTCGATTCTTGTCTGCGAAGCGGTTGGGTGCATTTCGGGCTATAAAAATCGTGTTTTTAATTGGTTTTGGTGGTCGCCGGTGGTTGGCCGGAATTTGGCCGGAAAGGTGGCCGGAACACGGGAATGGCGGGGGTTGTTTTGAAAGTTTGGAATTTATAGATTTGGTCCCTGCGGTTTATATTATTGTTATTTTATGTTAAAACTTCTTTTGAAGTTTAATAAATGACACTTTTACCCCCCGGACTTTATTATTACTATTATTATTATTATTTTATTCTTTATTATTATATTATTATTAATTATTACGTACGTGTATACGAAAAGTTTGGCTAACCCGATATATATATAATTAAACACGTGAGGATAGTTAATATACACGGAGAGCTAACGAGCTTAATGTTACTTGACGGACTGGTTAGTGACAGATGTCACACACCATCACACTCACCACATGATCTTCAACAAGAAGAATTCTTAGGTTTCCTTTCTGATTTGAGAATATCTTGAATGTTTCTAAAACTTTGTTCATCAGAAGGTGAGCATGAAACCCTAGGTAAATCATAGTGATTCTTTTTTTCTTTCTTGATGCAGTTTGTGTTTTCATTTTCTGAGATATACTTTGATAAGCTGATTCATCATCTGATGACTCGTTGTCAGCCATATCATCAAATCCATCTGTATCATCCGAGCTTTCACACAAATGTGAAAGTAGACCCACAATGTTCTTTGCTTGATATTGTGAGATGTCACAGTATCCCCCAGTTGAGGGAATTTCGTCCCAAAATTCAACTGGTGCTAGGTCCAGGAGTGTCATCTTCGAACAGATGTGAATATTTGAGTTTCATCTGATCTTCACGTTCCCATGTAAACTCTGGACCTCGTTTGGAATTCCATCTCACACGAACAATAGGTATCTTGCTGCGTCTCAACCTCTTGACCTTTCGGTCCATGACCTCAATAGGTTCGTGAAGTGATTCGTCAGTTAAACACTTCTTAAGGTTTGATACATGGAAAGTGTCATGTCGCTGTTAAGCTCTTGTGGCAACCTTAATCGGTACGCCACCCGGACCTCACGGAATCTTATGAAAGATTGTGAAGAATCAGATGTGTGTGTGAATGACTTCAATTAGACGTAATAATCGAGTCGGCTATACATCACTATCAGTCTCTTTAGAATACTAAGGTAATCGGTCATAAGATGTCATAGATTAAAGACTTCAGTTCAAGAGGATTTGGGTTCCCTAAGAGTACGGATTAATATCTACTAGCGCACTTATTCTGGCCAAGTTAAAACTGGAAAGTTTTCATGACCGGTAGAATGAAGAAGATAGGTCACACACAACAGTCACTTCCTTTCCAACCTTCCTACTCTAAGAACAATATTGTATACAATAATCTCAGTCTTCGAGTAGTCCAACATCTTAACTTACACATGTCGAGAGTTTTTCCATCTCCACCGACTAACTAATTTCTAAGCAACTGGGGTTCATGACAAATGAAGGAGTGAATTTGAAGGAATCGATGTTATCCTCTACCAGTATCCAACAGATATGTATTGATTGATGATAAGATATGTGCCTATAATAACATTTGAGTCTTCTTGTCTACTTCACCACTAGTTTGCTTGCTCTAATCTCCAACTTCATGAGACTATTCACAGATCTTCCCAATGTCCTACTTAATTCTATTTGATCTAAATGTTACAAGGTATGACATTAGCTTGTCAACTTATGGATTCTATCAGTATAAGAGCACGATTCCAAATTACAATTCTAACTTTTGAATTTCATTCCTTAGTAGTAGTACTCACTCACCAAAGATTTTAAACTTATCTCAAGTCATGGCTATTGCAGCCTCACTACCTTATACTTGAGCTTAGGCATTCTACCATTTCAGTGTTGTACCCACTAGTGGACAAGCATCATTCTTCAAAGGCCATGTATATTCTAAACAACCATTCAATTTGCATAATTTCTGAAATGTAAAAGGAGTGACGTCTCACTAGGGATAAGACTAGTGTCACCATGTGATTCCCATGTAGACTCTAGGTAGATTAGAACTTATATAAGGGTAAAGGTTATAAATGTTTCATTTCCTATATATTCTGGCGCTCAAACTTTATCTACAGCACGGTTAGTTAAAAGCAGGGTCAAAATAGTTCAACCTAAGTTTTGTGTGAAGATTGTCATTAGGTGACTAACGGTTGAAGATGTTGAAAGATTTCACGAGCGTAGTTTTAAGAAAGGTGGTTATCAATCACAATCGGAGTTGATATCAAAAATATCCTCAAAGGCTTTGAGGTAATGATTCAGAGGAATTCAAAAATCCGGAAGATCCTATGAGGTGTGAACTACTAAGAAAGAAATAAGTGCCAAGTCTTCATACAAGAAATAAGCTTAGAGTTCTTCCCAGTCGTTCTCCTTGAATCTTGAGTATCTCCCCGTTTGGCATGGGGATTCATACTACTTTCTCCCGACAAACAATCTCGGCTCTGTGTTTCGACAACCAATCCATTCCCACAATCACGTCGAAGCTCCCTAGTTCGAAAGGTATTAAGTCTATGTCAAAGGCATGGTTTTCTAATATTATGGAGCACTTTCTAATAATCCTATCTGCTTGTACAAATCTACCGTTGACCATTTCTACGGAAAAGCTAGTTTCTAGCCTACTAGGATTCAATGCAAGCATTTGTGCAAAATCGGAAGATATGAAACTATTGTCTGCTCCCGTATCAAATAATATAGAGGTGAAGTGATCGTCGAGAAGATACGTGCCCGTGACAACATTCGGGTCCTGACGAGCATCGTTAGCTCCAATGACGAAGGCACGTCCTCTAGTAGCATCTCCTCGGTTCCCCTGGGCCGGATTACCAGTTATAGCCAGCACTTGCTGTTGGTTATTTCCTTGTTGACCGGCGCTCTGTTCAGTCGGGGGCACGTGTTCCTGAAGTGATCGAGGCCTCCCATTCGTAGCATGCCCTGGCATTCCCGGCGGGGTTAACCGCATTGATGGGTGCTACCAGGTTTAGAGCAATCCTACAATACTTCGCCCAGTGTCCTGAGCGCCCACAGTTCGTACATACCCGACACGCATTGCTGGGGGATGGTGATAGTTACACTTGTTGCACTTGGGGTGCGGTCCAGTGTAATCCTTCATTCCTTGTGTTACAGCCAAAATTTCGGGCTGTCTTAGCCTTCTTATCGGATCTTCCAGCATTAGACCCGAACTCCTTCCTCTTCTCAGTTCCCTTCCCCAGCAATCCGGTTCTCACCATTTCGTCAGTAAGAGCGCCGGCTTTTAGAATTGCGCTCTGGATCGTAGGAGGAGCAGCTGCTGTTACTAATGCTTGGATTTGAGCGCGCGTCCCCAATATACCTCCTCTCGATCCTCTTGGATTCCGGTCACCAGATGTGGACTAATCTTGCCAATTCATGGAAACGATCGGTGTATGCTGCGTGTCCAGCTCCCACCATCGCATGATTCCAGAATTCTAATTCGAGTTTCTGCATTTCATTAAGAGGAAAGTTTCCTCAGAATCAATGCCTTAAACTCATCCCAGGTCATCTGCATTGCTGACTCCCTTCCTCTAGCCTGAACCTGGGTGTTCCACCAGGTTAATGACTTGCCCTGCAGAGAGCACGTGGCATATTTGATTCGTTGACTATCGAGGCATTCACTAATGTCGATTACTGCCTCCATCTTCTCAGCCACCTGGTCAAGGCTATCGCTCCAACCTTTCCCATCGAATTCTCGGGTTTGCAAATTCTTTATAGGCATCCCATATGCGACTCCACCTTCCTCATGCCGCCGGTCCAGGCGAAGCCCACAACTGCTAGACGCCATCCCTTCGTCTGCCACAACTGCCACTAGGCCTGCCTGGGCCTTAGACCATGGGTGGCCATTGGTGTTATGATCCCCGTGGAGGGTTGATTCAGCAGGGTATCGCTCAATGCGTCACAATGGTAGGAACCAATGCAGCTAGCTACTGAGCATCATGGCAGCTATGTCAGGAGTGCCAGTTTCCTGATTATTGCCAGCTGAGCTGTAACATCCTGTATTTTTACGTTAATTAAAATTAAAGGCGTTTAATCTTATAAGGACCATTGTGGTCATTTATGAACTCATGGGTGATTGCGTGTTAATGCCTTTAATTATTTAGTCAAGCTTAAAAATGTAAATAACCATATAATAATAATAATAATAATAATAATAATAATAACCTAGAATTAAGTGCAGGGGTTGTTTTTGTCATTTTGAAAACTTAAATAAATAAAAGTTTATTACATAAAATAATAGAATTTGAAAGAACTGGGACCATTTGTGTATTAAACCAAATCCCAACCTCTTTCTCTCACCCCGTTTTTCCGGCAAGGGACGCCGGCGAGCTCCGGCGAGCTCCGGCGACCCAAAACCCCACCATTTCCTCATTTTTGACCCAATTAAACCGCCTAACCCTCTCTCGACTCCATGATTCGAACTCAACACCAACTCAATTGGAGTTTCCCGCTCGTAAAACTTTCCAAATCGAAACCGAATCAAAACTTGAGAAATCCGAATCGAATCTCGTTCAGATACACAAATTCAATCAAATTAATCCTTCTAAACTTAATACGCGGCTTAAGCAATCAATCAATCAATTAGAATTGCAAATTACAGCTCGAATCTCCTAAAATTGGTAAACACGAACGCGGTTTCAAAATCAAATGGGTTGCTTGAAACCATGAAATCAAGCTTATAAATTGGGGGCTTCTGAATCATTTTGAAGTTCCTGAACTCACTGAACTCTCAATTTCACCAAAAATCCACTCGATCAAAAAGCCCCAATTCAAGAACACCCGACCCTTAATCGAACACGAAACCCTTTCAATACCTCATCAATCAGGTAACTAAGACCTGCATCTTACTCGTTTCGTTCAAGGATCAAAAGCCCTATGATGATTTAGGTGATTAACACCGAATCGAGGGTTGATTTTGGTTTGAACGAAACTAGGGTTCATCGATTGGGGGTAAACCAGGAGACTTGGTTAAATTCAATACAAACCAAAGTGAACCACGGCCACGGCCCTGGTTCACTGTTTCCTGCGCTCCACCTTTCAGAAAGGGTCCCGGGTTCGATCCCGGGCAACCCCCTTTTCTTTTCTGATTTTTTTTTCTTTTTCTTTTCTTTTCTTTTCTTTTCTTCATTTCCTTTTTATTTATTTAACCGTTTAAATTCTGAAAATTTTCTAAAATTATTTTATAAAATGCAGATTTTTTAAAAAAAACTTTGTTTAACTAATTTGTGGTTAAATTAATTTTTATAAAATACTTTTGTTTTTATAAATACATTATTGTATTTCTAAAAGTACAAAAGAAGTGCGTAAATATAATACTTGTAGATATGTTTATATATATTCAAACAATTAAATTCTTTAGTTACTTATACCTATATATATATATATAATAGTTCTTTTAATAGCTAAATCACTTATTATGATTATTATATACATATTGTAATTGTTTAGTATATAATTATATATGTATTCAAACAATTATTGTTTAGTTACTTATACCTATATATGTATATTTATATATAGTTCTTTTTAATAGCTAAATCACTTATTACAATATTATGTACAATATTAAAATCGGTTTAATTTACAATTAGATTAGGTTTTTCTTATTTATTCTTCCTCGTACGCGCAAGCATTAATTAGTCAATATAAAAATCCATTTGTTCCATTAACCCGGTCACATTATTAAAATGTAATAAATACGATAAATAATAAATCATATTAGACCTACCACCCTAAAACATAATTAATCATCAAACAATTATAACGCGCTACTTTATTTCATTTAGGTGCCTTGTGACGTTGTGTTGGAAATCTTATTCGTGATTACTCTTATCTCATCTACGAGTCTTCTATTATTCAAACATGTGAGTTCTTATGCCCCGCTTTACGTTTATTTCACATCTTTCGAGATGAAACTGTTGCTTATACAAATTTACACATACACGCTTTGATACTTATTACACACGTGCAATTCTTTACATAGTCGTGGTTGTTTGAATATGTTAAGTATTATATGATGTGACATACGTGTGCAATCATTAACTATTGCTAGCCTGGCGAAGTCTTAGATCTTTGGGCCTGACAAGCCTATTTGGTGCTAAAGCCGAGGGATTGCCGGCTCCTAGGAGCCGTATGCTTGTGCACTAGGGAACCAAATACACTTAGCTAATCATGCTTATTCATATTATTCAGTCGAGGTTTGATTGTAACTATGCATGTTCTATATACATACTATCTTGTGACCATTGACTAGATTGCCACATTTTTGTATATTTATTGTATATAAAACCATGAGAACTCACCAACTCGTTAGTTGACTTTATTTTCAACATGTTTCAGGTAATGTGCAAGCTTAGCGATGATTGAAGAAATGCTTAAACCTAGAACATGGACCTAGGCTTAATAAAGACAATTGGATTCTTGTTTTCGTTTGATTTATTTTGAGACTTTGATGTATGTGGTGTTCGAAATTGATTAATGGCATTTTACATTTAACATAGCGTTATGTGGCTGTGAACAATCTTAACCCTCACACCTCGACGTTTCCGCCGTCAAGGTTGGGGTGTGACAGATTGATATCAGAGCCCATAACTATAGGGATTTAGGTTATTAGAAATGGTGACCTAGACTATAGTTTATACATGATCCTTATAGAATAGTATTCTTAGGAATACATACTTATTGTTTGCATGCTGCCTAACGCTATGCCTTATTATGTACAATGTGATGCCTTAGCATAGGTGCCTTTCTGTATGATTACATATTGTTACCCGTCTCCTCGACTTATCTTAAACATTGATTCCCCTGACAATTGCTACTTCTTAAATCCATCCTCGTCACTGAGTAGGACTTATTGATAGAAATTCCTTGGACTTTATGTCTAATCTTGTAATTATCCCATCAAGATTTTTGATTTCATGAACCAAAGAACTAGTGTGGTACATAGACACCTGTATTCTGGTTTTCCTGGCAAAAGGTCCTCGGGCTAAGGTAAGCGTTTCGCATAATCCTACGGGACCAGTCATGCTTACCTGGGGATTTCCGGGATGAGTGATAAACTATGACCAACATACACAAGTTTCTGAGGCGAATGGGTCAATTCATCTTGACGTGTCAACGTTTCCAAATGGTGATGCGTCACCAAATGAATCATTCTGTATAATTCATGATTCTTACCTTAACTGCCCATCGTTATTATCCATTTAACCAATCCTAATCCAATTTGTTTTTTCCAGCATGTCTCGTTACCACGGAAACCGAGGAAGATCCGGCCGCAAGCTTGCCGCCATGATTGCCCGCAAATGGCTTGCGGTCATCCCGACCATGGTGGCTGAACTCAGCAGCACTATGATCGCAAACGTCACGAAAATAGCAACGGCCAAGGGAAAATAGTGCAAACCAAGGCGTAACAACCAGTCTTGCACCTTCAAGCACTTTAGTTCATGCAAGCCTCCCAGTTATAGTGGCAAGGAAGGTGCCACCGGTCTATTAGAATGGTTTGAGGGGATGGAGAACACCTTCGTCAACTGTGAGTGCCCCGAAGCACTCAAAGTAGGTATGCCACCAGTATGCTGCAACGGGCCTTAACGTGGTGGAACAGCGAAAAGAGAAACCGAGGCCCCGACGCAATCTTGGCTTTAACTTGGGAGGATTTCAAAAACATAGCCATCGCCAAGTTTTGCCCGAGGAATGAAATCCAGAAACTGGAGGAGGAATTCTGGAACCTGAAACAGGATGGCGGAACCATCTGGCGTATTCTACCCGTCATCACGAGCTGAGTATACTGCTGCCACACATGGTGGATACTGTTTCCCGTAATGTGGAAAAATTTATTAAGGGTGTGCACCTCAAATTCAGGATGCCGTTGTGGGTAGCAACCCCAACTCTGGAAGAAGCCATCACCATCACGGCACAGTTGACGGAGAACCACATCCGAGCGGGCACTATGTCTGCAAAGGTGCCAAGAAAACTGAGAAGACGACCCCCGAGGAGGTCAAGGAGGTCAAGTCTGATAACAAAAACGGAAGTTTGTACCGGCACGAAACTACGCCGTGGCTGCTCCTAAGCCGCCCCAAAGACAGTGTGTTCCCGGGACTGCGCCGGCCGCACAAGTGCCTGTGGCAAGGGCTTATGCAGGCCCTCTACCTATGTGTAACACGTGTAGGTATCATCACCCGGCAACCTTCCGTGTCGCATCTGCACACTATGTGGCAAGTACGGGCACCTCGTGGCAACGTGCGCCGAGCATGGGAAACGCAGTGACGGAACCAAATCGGGTCTGCTACAATTGTGGAGAACCCAGGTCACTACCGACCCCAGTGCCCTCGTCTTGGGGGCAATGTTCCACAAGCTCGTGGACGTGCCTTCAACATCAACGCGAACCAAGCTCAAACGAACAATGAGGTGTGAACGGTACGCAAAAAATTTCAACCCTATCTCCATAGAATTTCTCCTAAAATTCCTTGCTTATGTCCTTAAGTGCCTTTAAAACCTATATAGGTATGTTTCTTATTAATGACACCTATGCATACGTATTATTTGATTCGGGCGCCGATAGAAGTTTCGTTTCCTTAGAATTCGAGCCGACACTTTCTAAACCTCGCTCAAATCTAGAGAGACCTCTCACCGTCGAAGTTGCTGATGGAGAACCCATCACCGTCGACGTGGTCATCCGTGATTGTCTATTGAGTCTCGACAACCATAAATTTCTTATCGACCTCATTCCAATGAAGCTTGGAAGCTTCGACGTTATTATTGGCATGGATTGGTTATCCAAGAACCATGCCGAGATCATCTGCTTCGAGAAGTGTATTCGCATGCCCTTACCCTCCGGTGACACGATGAAGGTGTTCGGAGAACGGTCCTCCAAAGGGCTCAAGCTTATGTCATGCACTAGGCTCGGAAATGCCTAAGTAAGAGCTATCCTGCGTTCTTGGCTTACGTAGTCAACACCAAAGTCAAAGGAAGGAACTCAAAGACGTTCCAATTGTACGAGAATTCCCTAAAGTCTTTCCCGATGATCTTAGCGGGTTACCTCCCGTACGTGAATTGAATTCAACAATTTGATTCCGGGAGCAAGCCCCGCGGCTAAATCACCTTACCGACTCGCACCATCGGAATGCAAGAACTCTCTAGCTAATCCAGGAATTATCCGAGAAGGGGTTTATATCCGCTCTAGTTCTTCTCCTTGGGGCACACCTGTCTTATTTGTGAAGAAGAAAGATGGGTCATTCCGCATGTGTATCGATTACCGGGAGCTCAACAAGTTGACCATCAAGAACCGGTATCCTCTTCCTCGTATCGACGATCTCTTCGTTCAACTTCAAGGAGCTGCAATCTTTTCAAAAATCGACTTGCGTTCGGGTTATCACCAACTGCGAGTCCACGACGACGATATCCCAAAGACTGCATTCCGCACTCGTTATGGGCATTACGAGTTCATGGTTATGCCTTTCGGCTTAACCAATGCTCCAGCGGTCTTCATGGATCTTATGAATCGAGTGTGCAAGCCATACCTAGACAAGTTTGTTATCGTTTTCATTGACGACATTCTTATTTATTCCAAGTCTCGCTCCGATCATGAACTTCATCTCCGTCAAATCCTCGAGCTGTTGAAGAAGGAACAACTGTACGCGAAATTCTCGAAATGTGAGTTTTGGCTTGAAGAAGTACAATTCTTAGGGCACGTTGTGAATAGTCAAGGAATTCACGTCGACCCTGCAAAGGTTGAAGCCGTGAAGAATTGGAGTGCACCCACAACTCCGACGGAAGTTCGATCGTTTCTTCTTGGTCTAGCGGTTATTATCGCGATTTATTGCCAACTTCTCGAAAATCGCAAAGCCACTCACGTCCTTGACTCAGAAGAACAAGCCTTTCGAGTGGAAAGCCGAGCAAGAAGAGGCGTTTGAGACACTGAAGCACAAGTTGTGCAATGCTCCTATTCTGACGCTACTGGATGGAAATGACGACTTCACGGTATACTGCGACGCGTCGAAACAAGGCCTTGGTTGTGTTCTCATGCAACGGGGAAAGGTCATCGCATATGCCTCGAGACAATTGAAGGTTCACGAGGTAAATTATACGACGCACGATCTCGAGCTCGGAGCGGTGGTCTTTGCTTTGAAATCTGGAGACACTATCTATACGGCACGCAATGTATAGTCTACACGGACCACAAGAGCCTCCAACACGTTTTCAATCAGAAGGACCTCAATATGAGGCAACGTCGTTGGGTGGAACTAATTAGCGACTACGATTGTGATATCCGATACCATCTCGGCAAGGCAAATGTCGTAGCCGATGCATTGAGTCAAAGACGCATCAAAAGATGGTCTCCTTCAAGAGACTCGCGACCGACGTCAATGGTTCGACGCATTGGTAGAGTTTGACACCGAAATCCGACTCGATGTCAACAATGCAACAGTACTACTACAAATTTAAAGATCGATTGCCACATCGAGTCAAGAATTCGAGAAGCCCAGCAAGCGGTGCAAACCGAAGGGAGTATGAAGGAAGAGCTCGAGCCAAATCTCTTAGCCCAATTGGAAACAAGAGCCAATGGGTTAATGTATTTCGCAAACCGAATCTGGATTCCCAAACGCAATAACCTTCGGGCTTCTATCATGAACGAAGCACATCGGACTCGTTATTCTATCCACCCGGGCTCCGATAAGATGTACATGGACTTACGGAGTCAATATTGGTGGCCCGAATGAAACGAGACATAGCAACCTACGTTGCTAAATGCCTTACATGCACGAAAGTTAAAGCGAAACACCAACTTCCAAGTGGGTTACTCGAACAACCCGAAATTCCCATGTGGAAGTGGGACCATATATCCATGGACTTCATAACCAAGCTGCCTCGGACATCTCGCGGGCATGATAGCATATGGGTAATCGTCGACCGATTGACCAAGTCGGCACATTTCATACCCATACGCGACACGTATAAGACATCAAGGTTAGCCCGATTTACATCGACGAGATCGTAAGCCGTCATGGTGTGCCTCTTCACATTATATCCGACCGAGACGCTCGATTCACTTCTCACTTCTGGTCTTCTATGCAAGAACTTCTGGGTACGCAATTGGATTTAAGCACGGCTCACCATCCCCAAACCGATGGTCAAACTGAGCGGACGATCCAAACTCTGGAAGACCTTTGCATCTCTGTGTCCTTGATTTTGGTGGCGACTGGGATACACACCTGCCGCTCGCAGAATTCTCCTACAACAACAGTTACCACTCAAGTATCCAAATGGCACCGTTTGTAGCACTTTACGGTCGTAAGTGTCGTTCACCAATCTGCTGGACCGACATTGGCGAGAATCTTATTACCGGTCCCGAGCTCATACAAGAGACGACCGATAAAGTCGCTATCATCCGCAAGAACCTGGAAGTGGCAAGAGTCGACAGAAAGCTACGCTGATAAACGTCGTAAGCCATTAGAATTCCAAGTTGGGGAGATGGTCCTTCTCAGGTCTCACCGTGGAAGGGTGTTTCGCTTTGGAAAGAAAGGCAAGTTAGCTCCGAGGTTTGTAGGGCTTTCAAGGTTCTGAAAAGAATCGGGAAAGTGGCCTACAAACTAGAACTACCTCCGACCTTAGTGGGATTCACCCTGTCTTCCACGTCTCGAATCTGAGGAAGTGTCTGGCCGACGATAACTTGTATGTGCCATTGGAAGACATTCAGACCGACGAGTCACTACACTTCGTTGAGAACCCGTCGAAATCATGGATCGCATTATGAAGAAGACTAGGACCTCTACGACTCCAATTGTAAAGGTGCGATGGGAGAACAAACGAGAGCGGAATTCACTTGGGAGCGTGAAGAACATATGAAGAAGACGTACCCTTCCTTATTCTTGTAACCCCTTTTTGATTTTAATTTCGGGACGAAATTCCTTTAAGTTGGGAGACTGTAACATCCTGTATATTTACGTTAATTAAAAATTAAAGGCGTTTAATCTTATAAGGACCATTGTGGTCATTTATGAACTCATGGATGATTTGCGTGTTAATGTCTTTAATTATTTAGTCAAGCTTAAAAATGTTAAATAACCAATAATAATAATAATAATAATAATAATAATAATAATAATAATACTAATAATATAATATAAACTAATAACCTAGAATTAAAGTGCGGGGGGTTGTTTTGTCATTTTAAAAACTTTAAATAAAAGTTTATTACATAAAATAATAGAATCTGAAAGAACGGGACCATTTTGTGTAATTAAACCAAATTCCCACCTCTTTCTCTCACCCCGTTTTTTCCGGCAAGGGACGCCGGCGAGCTCTGGCAAGCTCCGCGACCCCAAAAACCCCACCATTTCCTCATTTTTGACCAATTAAACCGCCCAACCCTCTCGACTCCATGATTCGAACTCGAACACCAACTCAATTGGAGTTTCCCGCTCGTACAAACTTTCCAAATCGAAACCGAATCAAACTTGAGAAATCCGAATCAAATCTCGTTCAGATACACAAATTCAATCAATTAATCACTTCTAAACTTAATACGCGGCTTAAGCAATCAATCAATCAATTAGAATTGCAAATTAACAGCTCGAATCTCCTAAAATTGGTAAACACGAATGCGGTTTCAAAAATCAAACGGTTATGATTGAAACCATGAAATCAAGCTTATAAATTGGGGGCTTCTGAATCATTTTGAAGTTCCTGAACTCACTGAACTCTCAATTTCACCAGAATCCACTCGATCAAAAAGCCCCAATTCAAGAACACCCGAACCTTAATCGAACACGAAACTCTTTCAATACCTCATCAATCAGGTAACTAAGACCTGCATCTTACTCGGTTTCGTTCAAGGATCAAAAGCCCTATGATGATTTAGGTGATTAACACCGAATCGAGGGTTGATTTTGGGTTTGAACGAAACTAGGGTTCATCGATTGGGGGTAAACCAGGAGACTTGGTTTAAATTCATACAAACCAAAGTGAACCACGGCCACGGCCCTGGTTCACTGGTTCCTGCGCTCCACCTTTCAGAAAGGGTCCCGGGGTCGATCCCGGGCAACCCCCTTTTCTTTTCTGATTTTTTTTTTCTTTTCTTTTCTTTTCTTTCTTCATTTCTTTTTTATTTATTTAACCTTTTTAAATTCTAAAAATTTCTAAAATTTTATAAAATGCAGAATTTTTTTTAAAAAAAAACTTTTGTTTAACTAATTTTGTGTAAATTAATTTTTATAAAATACTTTTGTATTTATAATACATTATTGTATTTTAAAAGTACAAAAGATGTGTAAATATATACTTGTAGATATATTTATATATATATTCAAACAATTAAATTGTTTAGTTACTTATACTATATATATATATATATAGTTCTTTTATAGCTAAATCACTTATTATGATTATTATATATATTGTAATTGTTTAGTATATATTTATATAGTATTCAAACAATTAATTTTTATTACTTATACCTATATGTATATTTATATATAGTTCTTTTTATAGCTAATCACTTATTACAATTATTATATACAATATTATAAATCGGTTTACATACAATTAGATTAGGTTTTTCTTTTTATTTCTTCCTCGTACGCGCAAGCAATTATTATGTCAAATATAAAAATCCATTTGTTCCATTAACCCGATCACATTATTAAAATGTAATAAATACGAATAAATAATAAATCATATAGACTACCACCCTAAAAACATATTAATCATCAAACAAATTATAACGCGCTAGTTTATTTCATTTAGGTGCCTTGTGACGTTGTGTTGGAAATATTATTCTGATTACTCTTATCTCATCTACGAGTCTTCTATTATTCAAACATGTGAGTTCTTATGCCCCGCTTTACGTTTATTTCATATCTTTCAGGGTGAAACATGTTGCTTATACAAATTTACACATACACGCTTTGATACTTATTACGCACGTGCAATTCTTTACATAGTCATGGTTGCTTGAATATGTTAAGTATTATATGAGATGTGACATACGTGTGCAATCATTAACTATTGCTAGCCTGGCGAAGTCTTAGATCTTTGGGCCTGACAAGCCTATTTGGTGCTAAAGCCGAGGGATTGCCGGCTCCTAGGAGCCGTATGCTTGTGCACTAGGGAATCAAATACACTTAGCTAATCATGCTTATTCATATTATTCATCGAGGTTTGATTGTAACTATGCATGTTCTATATACTTACTATCTCTGACCATTGACTAGAATTGCCACATTTTTGTATATTTATTGTATATAAAACCATGAGAACTCACCAACTCGTTAGTTGACTTTATTTTCAACATGTTTCAGGTAATGTGCAAGCTTAGCGATGATTGAAGAAATGCTTAAACCTAGAACATGGACCTAGGCTTAATAAAGACAATTGGATTCTTGTTTTCGTTTGATTTATTTTGAGACTTTGATGTACGTGGTGTTTGAAACAATTGATTAATGGCATTTTACATTTTAACATAGCGTTATGTGGCTGTGAACAATCTTAACCCTCACACCTCGACGTTTCCGCCGTCAAGGTTTGGGTGTGACAGGAGCACCACCAGTTCTTGGTGGTCTACCCCTTCCCCTGTTTTGCGGGGCTTCAACTTCTTGATTAGCCTTACGTGTGACTCTTCTAGGCGCCATCTTCTGATTACAGAAAGATGTGAACTTTAGTCACCGCATGATTTCACTCATCAATTCCTAATAACCTATGCTTCGGTCCATTAAGATCATTATGTAGCCCAGTTTAAGCACATTCTTAGTATACCGGTGATGTTTATATATAGGTTCCCCGCAGCGTTCCTACCACATCCACGATATACCTTGAATAGCACTTAAACTGGTTACATAACATCTTAATTTTCCTTAGCACCTATCTCAAAGAAATACGTATTGTATGTGTAGAGAGTATCATTACTCCTCTATATTCATGTAATCCACTTTTATTCTAAGCACTCAATCAGTTCTTTGAAATGCTAAGTGGAGGAATGTCTCATAAGGTCAATATTATGATTGGAAATACCATGAAGGCTCTAAGTAGGACAGGACTTGAGTAAATATTGATAATATCTGATTGCCCTTAACAGGGTCGGTCTTACTAGAATCATGACCCTAGCACCCTAGGTATAGAATAGAACTTGTAATGTGATACTCATGATCGTTACCTCATGGTAAGATTAGCCAGACTTTTCATGCATGGCGAATTGCAATTACGTGTGCACCCGTAATGATAATTTTCCTTGCATGTCACTCTTAGCTTCACTTACCCCAAGTTAACATCATAGTATTATCCAAATTGATCAAGCACAAATCATGTAATGTCCTCATGTCCATGAGCCAATAGTATTCCAATAATAGCATGTAATAGCAAGCAAACTATAAGCACATAAGCACAATATGTTTAATGATAACTGTATATCCGTCATACTTTCAGGATTTCAGTCATAACTATGATAGGGTCAGATTTAATATCCGAGATCGACGCTACGCGTGATCACCGAAGTTCCCTTATGTGTAGGTATCCCAACTATTGATATGATGTTTTGCGCATACAAGCGTAAAGTTCTAGTATAAAAGTATCCCATGGAGAAAGACTAAGAGTAATAGTGTCTTTCTCGGGATGTTCAGATAACACGTGTATATGTATAAAATCAAGTATGTAGGAACATACATGTATATTAAATTCATAGACTTAATATACTTAACCCATTTGCCTATAGACTTGTGTATTGACCATAGTTTTCACTCATCCCAGGAAATCCCCAGGTAAGCATAACTGGTCTCATATTGAGATTTATACGATACGCTTGCCTTAGCCCGAAGGCCTTTTGCCAGGAAATCCAGAATACAGGTGTCTATGTCACACAAATCATGAAGAACATTTAGGTAAAATCAAATGCACACAATCCCTAGCATGCAATCTATATGAAGGTTCTTAGGTTATAGTCTAGGTCGAATTCTCCACCTAATTCTCTATAACCAAGGCTCTGATACCAATCTGTCACACCCTAGCTTAGAGCGGAAACACGAGGATGCGACGGACGGGATCGTCATAACACTTGGTTTGTTTACAGAGACATAATACATGCAAATCCTCATGTCATGACGTCACGCGACACAATGGTGACTTGTATCGTGGTTAGTCAGTTCCACGACTATCATAGTCTTATTGATTCTAAATCCAAAATACACAGAGTTCACAATAAAAACAATGATATACATTATTAATGCAAAACTATTGAAATCCTGAGGGTCTCTGCTAAGGCATCAGCTCTAGCTATCCTCTTTGATTATGATCACCTGAAAAGACATGCTCAAAAATGTCAACATAATGTTGGTGAGTTCCGTAGGTTTAAATTGAAAACATGTAATTGATGCTGTATAGAATTTGATGTGAATCATACTGTTTTAAGCAAGCAAAATCACAGAACATGTGTCTCAGACAACCAAACCTAATGACAGTATGCATATAAATTCGTCGGAATATATTCACCCATGGCCTGATTGCTGGCAGCTGTGTCGGTAACTCACAAGTTAAACCGATCTATCGAGGGTGGGGTGTCAACCCAGTAGTACTACCAATACCTATCCGTTGGTTCCAAACCTAGAATTAATGGTTGTAAGATGATCCATAGAATAACACCACGTATGTATGCAAACAGTATCACGTTGATTCCAAGTATGAAAATTGTATGTAAGACTGTACAGCATTGAAAACGGGTGAGCATACTTTTCCCCCATTGATTGAAAACATTGAAAACTTGTATAAGCATAAAAAGGGCCATGAAACTCACCTTGAATTGATGTACTGCACAAAGACTTCACAGAATAAGGCAATGCACGATCAAACACGTTCAATACCTATTATTTATTGTAACTAAGACTTTAAAATACTCAATGCGAATAGATATATTTGGTCGGATTCGGGTTGGTTCGGGTTTGACGCCCACGATTAGATATATATATTTGAGTTTGATTATAAACTTAGTGATTTATATATTAAGTTTAATTAATTAAAGTATATTTTATAACTTGTAGTTATATTTGTAAATAATTCGTGAAATTATAAGTTGTATAATTCTTATGATGTTCATGGTTATTTCATAATTATACACGATTTAGAGTCCAAAATAATTATTTATAATGTTTATAAATAATATTTTATAAAGATTTTTAAGGTTTTTAAACAAATAAATTTACAGAAAATCATTTTGTAACATTTAAAATAAGAAAAGTTTATAAAACTTATTTTTATAATTTTTAGAATTTTTATATATTTTTCTGAAACTTAAAAAGCTTTAAAAAAATAGTTGTAGGTAGCCGGTTCGAACCCGGGACCTCCAACTCACAATCCCACCCACATACCAGTGAACCAAAGGCCTCAGCCGCGATAATCATTGGTTCCATTTATTTTAAACATGGTTTCCCAGTTTCCCCCAAATTGAATGAACCCTAATTCGATTTGGGTCAAATTGACCCTCGATTTGATTCTGTTAATGAATAATTTCATGGGCTTTTGTTCCCATGATAAATCAAGTAGATTAATGCATCTAATTACCTGATTATATTTCGAATTGTAGATGAACACCACGAAGAACAGGTCGCGTTATCTTGAATTTGAATGTTGATCAAACTTTGATGGAAATCAAATTGCTTGCACAGATTGCTTCGAATAGTTTCTAATGATTGAAAGCCCTCTATTAATTTAGTTTAGAAAGGTCGGAGAGTGGTGTTCGATAGAGTTGCAGGTTCGAAAACAGAGGTGAATCGAATTCAGTGTGTGTGTGTGTTTCGATTGGAATTGCAGATTGTATTTCATTTATAGGCTGATAAAGTTCGTATAGGCCGTTTTAATTCGATTATATTAGTGTTTGAGTGGGTGATTTAGCCGTTGAACGGTCGGTAAATAAAGTGAAAAGATTATAGCCGTTAATTTACCGTTACAACGCGTTTTAGGGGTGCATTGGGTTCGATTCTTGTCTGCGAAGCGGTTGGGTGCATTTCGGGCTATAAAAATCGTGTTTTTAATTGGTTTTGGAAGTCGCCGGTGGTTGGCCGGAATTTGGCCGGAAAGGTGGCCGAAACACCGGGAATGGGCGGGGTTGGTTTTGAAAGTTTGGAATTTACAGATTTGGTCCCTGCGGTTTATATTATTGTTATTTTATGTTTAAAACTTCTTTAGAAGTTTTAATGACACTTTTACCCCCCGAACTTTATTATTATTATTATTATTATTATTATTATTATTCATTATTATTATTATTATTATTATTATTATTATTATTATTATTATTAACGTACGTGTATACGAAAAGTTCGGCTAACCCGATATATATAATAAACACGTGGAGGATAGTTATATACACGGAGAGCTAACGAGCTTAATGTTACTTGACGGACTGGTTAGTGACAGATGTCACACACCATCACACTCACCACATGATCTTCAACAAGAAGAATTCTTAGGTTTCCTTTCTGATTTGAGAATATCTTGAATGTTTCTAAAACTTTGTTCATCAGAAGGTGAGCATGAAACCCTAGGTAAATCATAGTGATTCTCTTTTTCTTTCTTGATGCAGTTTGTGTTTTTATTTTCTGAGATATACTTTGATAAGCTGATGTCATCATCTGATGACTCGTTGTCAGCCATATCATCAAATCCATTTGTATCATCCGAGCTTTCACACAAATGTGAAAGTAGACCCACAATGTTCTTTGCTTGATATTGTGAGATGTCACACTTCACGAATATTGTTTGCTATTTGACATTAAAAAGATTAGACAAAAGAGCTCAAAGCACTAGTAGACATATTTTGCTATTGATAGAAACTGTCTACGTTAGAACAATTTAAAAATAACAAACAAAATTGAATGAATTTTCAAATCTTTTTTAGAATTCTATAAAATTTAATGGGTTTCTAAGTCCAACTTTAAAAATCACCTGTGAATAAGAAATGAAAACAGTAGAAAAAGATAAAATATTAAAAACACATATTAATATAAGAGTATATGAACGGTGTTTTTGAATTTGTTTTATGTATACAGAAACCGTTCATATAAAAATTAAACAAAGACAAATTTTATTAATATAAACAATACAATTGAATCATAAAACAAGTTGTAATGCTCATTACAATTATAAATAAACAGAAACAGAAGAACAGAATTAAAAAACGTTGAGAATCGTGTTAAATATGGGACCCTTAAAACAAATTTCAAGGCTCCCAGAGAACTCGTTTTGTTTTCCAAGGTACAATGACCGAAGCAGTTGTTACTATCAGGATGGATCTAAAACCCAAATAAATTCTAGATGAGAAACCAGAGATGAAGGACATTTAGAGAACTGGTTTGTTGTAGGTATTTGAGTTGTTGTGGTTTTTTGTCTACTAAGGTACCCTCAGTATATATAGGGAACTCAAACTATAACAGCTCAGTCAGTCATTAATCCAAATCACAACTGTTCACTAAGTCTTCAATTCGGTTTAATAACTTGGTTAGAAACTGTCATCGGTTACAGTCAAAATGTAATTGTTTTCGAACCACATGGACTTAGATCATGCACCAAGATCAGTCGCACCTGATCAGACCCTCAAAGCAGCCCTAAAAATACTAAGGCGTTTGTTTCCTAGTATATACAATACTATTAGGGAAGAAACTAGCGTTCAAAATTATCTTTCAAAGAGAAAGGATGAGCAACCAGTTCTAACGGAAACCGATTAGCACAATAATAAGAACAGAGCCGCATCTTATGGTAGCATTATCGATTTGGTTATATAACATGAACCGGTTTGGTTTTGAGATATAACCACTAAAGATTTAGAACTGCTATTGCATGGAGAACCAGTTTGGAATTTGGCTTCAGAACTAGTAGTTGATGTGTAGAAGATGTTTCAACAACTTTATTCATAACTCGTATCGTTCCAATTCTTTTTCGGTCCCAATGAATATTGTGGTCAAAATAAATCAACAATACATATGTATTATTAAATAGATTTTGCATCAAAAGTTTACAAACTTGGGCAAGTCAAAAAACTTGTTACATAATTATTGCATAGCAATTGGTATTTTCAAAGAATTTAGGCATTAAAATCTATTACTTAATCATCCTATTGTAGTTAAAATCCTAATTAAGTCGGTTCTAGCTGTTTCACAAAGGTAATTCCGTTTCGGAACTAAACCAAACGGGAACCGAAATAGACAGTTTATAAGAACCGGAATCGGTTGTGGTACGTTCCGTCCAGCTGGCTCTATCGGTTTTTCAACCCAAAACTCGGTTTTTGCACATCCCTACATATTGTCCAGAAAATAAACCTAACAATGAGATGTACATTCAAATTACATATATAGTAATTTACCATGTTGGCATTCATACAAAGTTTAACGTTCATTCCACCACATGAACATGTACAAGTTTTTTAAACCCTATAATTATCTATTTGTATTCTGTAAATTGCCACATCGGTGTTTCGTATCAATATGCATTGATGGATATGGTTTCGGTTGTCTGGGTACGCCACTGGTTGATCTAAGACTAGAATTATACAAGAAAACAAAAAAAAAATTAACATGGCCTTAGGTTTGGAGCCAAGTGAACTAAAATCACGTAGTCATGCCTTTCAAAATTTTTGTTGGGATTCTCCTTGTCCTTGCCATGCCTATGTATAACTACACATACATAACCATGCATTTTCATGTAATTAACAGAGTTCATAAAATATTAAGCAACTGTGTCAAAGGACACACACATAGTCGCGCCTTCTAGTGGATTCGTATGCCAAGTAAAGATACATAGTCATGTCTTCTATGGTCGAGTATGTCAGCTGACATATCTTGGTGCACATTTGTAATTTAGATCCAAATGGTATGTGTTCGAAAAGGTGTCACACGACTATATAATGGGAGACCACATAGCCGTGTGTTGTGTTTTTATAATATATTAACTTGATTTTTTCTTCAAATTTCAAGTTCTTGTTCCTTTTGTTATATTCATACATGCATGCAAAACAAATACAGAACAATTTTGTATTAAATTCTTAAGAGTCATGTGTTAGGGGTAAATATAATTAAAATTTGGATGTTAATAGTAAAGCATGTAAATTTAGATTATTATTATATTTATAGTTGTTCTCGAGCATTATATCATCCCGTCATAATATTGGTGATCAACACACGACCACTTGTTATTAAAGGATGGTCACATAGACAACTTATTATAAGTTGTCTTTTTCAACTTGGTTTATTATTGTGTGTCAAGTTATATATGGTCACAAATCGGTCTACATCATTTTAGTTTATTATAGTACCTCCTACTCGGCCCTATATTAAAATGCAATGCTTATTTCTTGGGACTTTATTGCAATCGATCTTAGCTTTTTTTACTTGGACTGGTGGAAACTTTATTTGTTAAATAAGCTAGAGGAACAATCAAGCCTTCCTTTTATGAAACACATTGTACTATGGTATCAATTTATTCGTAGTCCTAAAATTATCTTTGTGCTATTACAAAATATCTAATTTGGAGGGATCCAAAACGTATCATAGGTGGAAATCGCTAGTTGAAGGTGAATTAATCGCCGAAAGAGAGTGGTGAATTAGAGTTTTGGGGTGGAAATGAAGACGACAACGTGTTGTTACTGGGTTAAACCTAAATGAAGCCTGCATCACGACATATTGTTGCTATAAGGATTAATAGTCGTTGCTACTTTACTGGAAAGACATCGTTCATGTTACTCGATCTATGGTGACTACAAGTCGCCGTCATATAGCAGAGCAAAAATTATTTTGTTTTTTCTTCCTTTCGAAAGTAGCATTGTATTCAGTTCATTCATCCACTTCCAGTTCTAGTTTCAAACCTTTTAACATATAGACTCATTATGTATGGTTTTTTTTTCCCTCACCTGCATGCATGTGAATATTTGATAAAGAATTTTGAACTGTAAAATGATTGTGCATGCTTCTATTGCAAGTATTTCTAAATTTCATATACAAACCCCAAGAGTAGAATATATGGTTCCTTTATTCTTGTCTAAAAGAATGTGGAGAAAAAAAGTCATCTTTTACAAAGAAAAATCAAATGTATTTATAACACCTTATATATACTTTCTCTAAATTATTACAAACGTACTCATGCATGCATGATCATAAAAGTTATTTATCAAATGGATGTATGTTTGTGTATTGTGTTATTTGGTGCATAGGAAAACCTTTAGATTTTAATACTAGAATTTCGAATTACCCTAATCTTTTTTTACGATTGACAGAGTTGTTTTATGAAAAAAATTATGACCACATCATTGATGAAAATAATAAAAAAGCAAAAAATATCTAAGTAGAGATATATGTCAATCAAAAATCATAATTTTTTGTAATGATTTTGAGCATTAACATCAGCTTCTCCATTCTCATTTTTATGATTACTTTAAAAATGTTTGTATATATAGCATGTGAGGGTTCAATAACACAATGAAAAACAACATATTATTGTGTTTTATTATTATTTATTCTATATATACGGTTGAATGTAAATATTTTGCTAGTTATTATTTAATATTTAAAAAGAAAACCAAAACGAGAATTATATTGTTTAAGAAATAGCTACTACCTATATCGTTTATTAGAAGAAAGATATGTTAGTTCTCATACACACAGATAATGTCAAAAGGTAGGTTTACTTCACTAAATTGATTGATGTTTTCAGTAGAGTGTGTCACATTTACTTGTTGAGGCACGAGTGTCACATTTACTTGTTGAGGCACGAGTCAAAAATACTTTAAGTATCTAAGATATTAAAAAATTAAAATTTTAAGTTGGTTTATCTAGAGGCACTCTGATTTGATCGAAGTGACACGCATTTAAGCCAAAGGGTTTATGATTACCTAAAAGTTATAGTGATTGTCTCACAAAACACTCAACTTGTAAACATCATAGTGTAGTGATTGTCCGAAAGAAGGTATCAACTCTACTTTATATGGTTCGATTAATGATCAATCTCGTCACTCTACTTTTATCCTTATAAGATTATGCTTTTTATTTTACTATACCCATAACAATTTGCAACGATACATGAAAGCTGATTAGACACGTTGAATTATGAGATGAAAATATTCTAACATTAAAAATGCATTAAATGCGCATTGAATAGGAAGAAAATTTGAGTTTATATTACGTACTATTACGCCTAAATCATATGTTAGAAAAGACTTTGATATTTTTCATTTCTTTAACATCTCTTGATACACTGCCCATAACATATATCTTAATTATACAGATAACTTTAAATAAATACCACTACAAGTTTTAGGACCAGTCTCAAATCTTAATGAAAAAAGGTTAACATCACATATATTAATGTTATAGTTAATGGGAAAACATGCATATTTAAATGTTAAAGAAATTGATAGGACTTAGAGATGCCCATATTCAGTGTGTATTACAAATATCATTTAATTCAATTTTGACCTTTCATTCAAACAAAGACCTTAAGTGTTAAAATACAACCAAGTTGCTAACACAAAACTATGCAAAAACAACTTGCTACCCTAGCAATCTTATGAAGGGCTGGATCCAACCGCCCATCTCTCGATCTGTATAGGGGTGCAAAAACTAGTGTCTGATTAACTTGTTGATATCTCGGTTCGCGCTGGTCTTTTTCATCGAGATTCACATGCACCACTGTTCAGTGCTTCAAGGCATTTTTTTAGATTCTTCATGGAGCTGGTGAATTACAGATCAAAGAGCGAGAATAGTCATCTAAAGTTCAGTGTACACTAGGGACTTGAGAAACTGTAGGAGGGCACTGGAGTCAGTGAGTGGGTGGAGCCCACATGACCCAGTCAACTGGGCCCAAACATAAGTAACTGAGGCGGCCCATACGTGATGCCCCAAGTGGCCCAGAGAGTAAAACCAGTCCTTGTATTCGACTATTTAGGCATTGATTTGTTTCTTTACTGCAACTTCATTCTTCGTCATTTGTTTTTAGTTGACGTAGTTACGGTATACACGTAGTATTTATTTTTATTTTTATATTACATTAAAAATTATTATATTTTTTTTATTTTTAAAATTTAATAATATCTTTTATCACAACCACTCAAAATCATTCCCTGTAATTTAAATAATACACTCACAAAAATATAAGGAACCTATTTTGAATGCTCTTAATTATTTGAACACATAACTGTTTGATAACTATTTGATTGAGAGCTTTATCATTTTTTGTTGAGATGATTCATTAAAAAACACCTGGTTATGAACGGACATCCAGGGTGATTTTATAGAAAGAAATACTATCATTTTTTAAAACAAAAAAAAAATCATGAGAACTGTATTATGCATTTGTACTTATTGTTTTTATTGTGATACACAAGACGGTTATGCATTTGTGTCTCCCACTTGATTATTATGTATTATGTATAGGTGTATAATGTGCATCTTAACATATCGTGTTCTAAACGAATGTTTGTGTACATATAAGAGAGTGTGTGTGTTTTATCTCTACCAAATGAATTTTCTATATGAAGCGTACAAAGTATACATGAAACGACACGTGTATTTCAGGGCAAGAATATATGGTGTCGAGCTACAAGTCGTACAAGACATGAGTATGATTCTTTAAAAAGCCAAGTTCGTGGGTTTTCTCCTGAGGGTTGTCTTAAGTTCGAAACTTATGGGAACGGATTGATGTACAAGCTTCTCTTCAAGGACGCGTCAGCTTAGTGCCCAAAGGTTTCGAACTCGAGTAATGAATACAGTGGCGGAGCTTGAACATCCCCGTAGGGGGGCGGGGGCGAAACTAATTTTTTTTAGGGGGGGCGAACTCGATATTTATATAAAAATTTACACTACCGGGTCAAAAATTTACACTAACGGACTAAAATGTAACACTACGGACGAAAAAAATAGGGGGGGCGGCGGCCCCCCCCGGCCCTCACTATCCTCCGCCTCTGAATGAATATGATCGAGTGAGTCAATGACATGTTAGTAATTTAATTAGCCGGTCAAAATAGATTTAGCATTTACAACTTTTTATTATTTAGGATCCATGTAACCACTATAAATTTAAACACTAAATAATGAGATCGGCGGGCCCATATTCATATTCTTTAACCTATATTTAGGAAGCATTCAACACCTAATAAAGAACTAAAAACGTATATTCACACATATTCGTTTCCCTCATCTCGTATTTATACTACTTTATATCAATATACGCTACGAGAATATTAAATTAAACATAAAAGGTAGGAAGATGTATAATTTCTCGTAAATTGTCTTCTTTTAACTTGTGTATCTGTTTTACGTACTTTATTTCTTTTTTAACGTCATTATTGTTAGCTGAGGGATGACAAATCATTATATATGTACACTCATATGAGACATATCAAATTATCAATGTATCATATGCATTACATATACATACGAGTATCTATCTATATTTTTATTATTATGTCTCTATCATATGGGAAATCCAACTCCTCTCCTTGACTTTAACTATTAGATATAGTTTTATTAATCTTTTCGAACATATTTTTAAACAATATAATAATTATATTTTTAAACAATGTATATATCATCAAATAAAAAATCTTAGTTTCTTTAATGTGATCATATATTCTACTATATTTTGAAAGTATTTCATTTTGTAAAATATATGATATGCATTCTGCATTCAGCCTTTTTAATCCTATGCATTTAACACATTTACCGATTTTACCCACCCTATAAATGAATGTGTAACCTATGTGTTTATATCAATAATGACATAGTAATGTGTCTAACTCATTTACATAGTACAGATGTGTGTCGAGTCAAGTCAGTAATAGGTTTGAATTATGCGTTAGATAATGTGTTTGCCTCATTTATGTGACATGGATCCATGTACACGTATACCTAAATGGCTAAATGAATGTAAACATCCTTCACACATAAAACACAAACACATACACGTGTCGCTACTCATGTTCTATGCTTTTATAATCGTAACATACGAGTTTGTGTTTTGTGTTTATTATTAATTTACCATATTACAATTAATCGTAACACGGTTAACCTAAACGTAAAAATCGGTTGTTATTATACAGTTATATTACAAGTTGGTTCATACATATACAATTAACATTATCAACATTACAAATATAAAACAAACAAAGAAACACAACCAAACAAACACAATCAAATATACAAGCCATCATAACTGAAACTGCATATATATATACAACAAGTTTGTACATACAAAAAAAATACAAACAAAATATATATTTAATCTGTCATATCTGCATCGTCACTGCCCTGACCTGATCCGCCCGCGCCAGAGAGGCCAGCACCGTCATGGCCTAACCGCCTGGGTGGCTGTGACAACAACGGCGTACCCGAGGCGGCATAGTCCGCGATCATGTACTAGATGACCCAGTCCATCATATCCTCCAGCCTCGTGACCCTGGCTCGCGTGTCCTGAAACATATCTATAACGTGAGTAGACAATCGCACGGCATGGTACACGCGCTGAGAATGCTGGGGCGGGTCCTGATCGTACGGCGGAGGAATGGGCTGATCCTCCCCGCCACCAAGGACTCGTGGGCAACCTGAACGTGGACCTCAGCACCCGCCAACTCGGGTGGGTCTACCAACGGCTCGGGCACCCATGCCATTAGCTCAAGGTATCTACTAAGCAGGTGCCACGTGCCGTCGGGGAACCTTCGGACGATCCTCATCCCAGTGGCGGTGGCCCGGTTTGTCACGCGCATAGGAATCGGAGGTAGCGGGAGCTGGGACATGGCATGCGCATACCCCAGGCCCCGAGCGATCCTGGAGACGATGTTCCCGCCCACCAACGCCCCTAGCGCTTGCCTGTGATAATAAATAGCAAAGTAGTCCGCAAGGGCATACGTAAGGTGGCAGTTTCGGTGTGTGAGTACACACCGGGGAAAGAAAAGGTCGGCGGTGTTGACCTATCGGTCCCCGCCCTACGACCAGCGACGGACGTGGCGATCAGTCGGTGAATGTATCGATATAGAGGGTCTCGTATGTGAGAGGACCTCGAATCGCCACCGTATGGTAAAACTCTACAGTGAGCGCTCGATGGGCAGGGTCGGCCGTCCTGAACAGCTGGTCCCATGGGCCGTCATCGCCTATGATCTCAAAAAATCGCCGCGCTCCCCAACGAGCTCTAAGAACTCCTCTAACAAGACAGTCCCCGGTGCTGGCGGTCGTCCTTTCAGGGTCCTGAACCGCACGTATGGTGTACTCCCCTCGTCGAACTGCAGATGTGGGCAGTCATCAATCCCGGGAATAAACGCAGCGTCGGCATCCATCTCTGAGAAAAAATTCGTGTTTATTATTATTTATAATGTTTAAAAAATTAATGGTTGACGGTTCATATTATTACTATTATAATTAATTTATTATTATTACTATTATTACTATTATTACTATTATTACTATTATTACTATTATTATTATTATTATTATTATTATTATTATTATTTATTATTATTATTATCATTATATTATTATTATTATTATTATTTATCATTATTATTATTATATTTTTTATATTAGAGTATATTTATTATTATTATTATTATTATTATTATTATTATTATTATTATTATTGTTCTTTTTGTTTATAAAAAATAATTATATTATTATTATTAGTATCAACTTTAAAATTATTACTATTAAATTTTTTATTTATATTAGAGTATATTATTATTATTATTATTATTATTATTATTATTATTATTATTATTATTATTATTATTATCATTATTATTATTATTATTAGAGTTTATTATGTATGCTTGAACATAGGTTTACAAAATATAAGATGTATATATGTTGATATGTTCACGATAAGATTGTTTAGGTTATCATTAAAACGTCACGGTTTGTACACGTACGCATGTTTGTATGTACGTCTACGAAGAGTATTTGTTCTTATTGTCTATATATGTTGATGTGTGTGCATGTTCATAAAAAAATATCCGTTTCAATATACGTAATTGATCATAAACGGTTAAGATATGAGTTTGGGAAAACCTAAAGGGTCACGGTTAGGCCTCCCCGTGACCTTTCGCCCATATAAACTATCACGGTAAGGTCACAACGTGACCCCTTTTCTCAAGAAACTGTGACAGCTTCATTCAACAACGCCACAAGTGAATAAAGGGGTCACGGTTTGCCCAAACCGTCACCTTTTGGTTCACCTCTGTTTAAATGCTTTTGTTTTCCATACGTTTCAGCGAACCACTCCCGTCCCGACCGGTTAAGACAGTAGAACAACAAGGGAGTGGTGTGGGCTCGAAACTCACTACCACCGGTTCATGGTAGGTATTTTTTGTAAGAAATATTTACTTAGAAAAATTTTTAAAAAATAAGGCAAAAGGTCGGGACGGGAGTGGTTCGAGCCCACGCCATCCCTTGTTGTCCTACCCTCAAAAACTCTTGCGGTGTCCCCGTTCGGACCCTATTTAAACTTGTAAACTTATCAATGGCGTTCTATCATTGACGACATACCATCCAACAGGTCTAGTCACATGTCAAGTGGACACGTGTACATGAGAATCATTTTAAGGTCAATCAATATAATTAAAGTAAAAGATTGATTGGGCTATTTTAATTGCTGGTTATGGGCTTGGAGACACGATTGCTCTAGAATTAAATTGGGCTCTAATATCGTATCACATTTCGACACTTGGCATGTGACACGTGTGAGCTTCATGGACACGTATTGAGTTTTTAGAAAATTAAAAAAACGGCGATAAAATGTGAATTGTCCTATCTTAATCAAAAGTAACGAGTTTTTTAGCGTTTTATTATTTAAGAAAATGGAACTATTTATTGACGTTAACCATAAAAATATGACAAAATAGCAATTGAACGTCACCTTTTAGAGGACTTTACTAGAAGTTTAAGAAATTTGATTAAAGTTTATTATTTTTTATAGCGACGCACACAACTATGTTCGGATCTAGTTTTAAAATCAAGGTGTTGTTCATTTTGTGAAACCGTTACATGCATCAATTTAAGTAGTTATTTATAAACATTTTTTAAATACTCAAATAAGTTATTAGTTTAGAAACTCATAGCAACTGGTTATTGTGTGAAATCAACAATAAGGCACATACATTAGAATGGACGCGAATAGTTAAAGGTTACCAATATGTGGGTGAGGGCTCGAGAGGAAAAGAAGGTGAAACCACCACGGATGAGGATTGTTGTGGCACATGAGGGTGGTTGTGGATGATGTTAAAGCAGCAACTTTAGGACCTCTAGCCAGTATACAAGTACAGTGCTTGTATATAAAGAGTAATCGTTCAATACAAGATCTAGTGTAAGATAAAGCTGCTTGTATTATTATACATGATATATAATCCTTTGTAAAATAATGATACAATGGATAAATTACCTTTAAAAACCACCTTTCTTTTTGTTCCATCTTTCACTTAAATACCAAGCCAAAACTCAGAAGGGAGTGATGCGTTCATAAGGGTGGAGATCTGGAGGCTGAGATAAAATACACCCCGTAAATCTTTTTGGTTTTAGCCATTCTCACTCGTACGGAGCAACAATTGTACCAACGTCCCCCTGATGTGTGCCAATGCCATGGGCGGATCCACCATATAGGTTTTGCGATCATCCGAATCAACGGGTTTTATTTTCTATTAACCCTTCAGTTTTTCGAACAACTATATATTTATAAAATTGTTGCGTGATTGAATTTAACAATGATAGATGGATGGAGTAATTAACCCTACTCTTTTTAATAAATCGACTACAGGTTGCTAATTTAATTAGGTTCCAGTTATTTAGACACCCTTAGATTTAAATCAACACTCTGGTACCCTATACAGTCCATACGTCGCGTATAGTGTGGGTTGTCGGGGAACGTTTTCCCTATACGCAGTGTATGGACACATACGCCGCGTATGTGTATAGGGAATGAAAACATTCTCTGACATGTTCATGTCAGACGCATGTCGGATGAACGCTATACGTAGTGTATAGTACCATACGTCACGTATAGGTTCCAATTTTTTTTCTTGACTTGGTTGAATAGCATGATGAACCTATACGCCGCGTATGGACTCATACGCGGCGTATAGGTTATGGTGTTTATAAATTTGTGTTATTTTTATATATGTTTTTATAAAAATTTTGCATATAGGTTATGGTGTGTCGACTATATTTGCACGTTCAGCTTGAGATTTTGCAAATAAGTTATATTTTGTAACTTATTAACCGGCAATTTTAAATCTTAATTAACCAATAAAACATATAAGCTAAACATAAAATGATAATATAAATAATAAAGTTTTTAAATATATAACAAAATAAAAAGTTACAATTAATAATATAATAAAGTACGGTGTATCTAGTAATGTCGAGGTGGTGGTAACTCTGGAGGATCAATACCGGCAGCACGGGCCCACGCAATCTCAAGCTGAACATGCCAATCCATAAGATCCTCAACTCGATCGAGCCGACGACCCTGGTCACGTAAACTCGTAGAAATCTCCTACATAAATGTCTCCATACGTGCAGGTAGCCTCACAATTCTATAAATATGTCGAGGGAACTGTGGCTGGGGTGGCGGCTGATGTGTTGGTGGCTGGTCATGCGGCTGGTTATCGTGTGGCGGCTGATAATACGGAATATGCTCATGTTGCTGTTGTGCATCGTCAATATCGAGCTGCTGAACAGGTTCCGGTTGCCAGATCTCCCCGGGTCGAAAAGAGAATCGTATGTCATCTGGAAATTGGCATATAATACGTATGCCGAATAATGTACGATGATCTAATCTAACTGGCTCGATCGAGAGAGATACGTCAGTAAGATACCGAGGAAGATAACCAAAAGCTCGGGCAATCACCTGGTCCCCGTAAGCAAACGATATAAGTAAAATAAGTCGGGAATGGTACACCACTCCCGACTCTTGCCACGTCCCGTGATGGACGTGGTGATCATGCGATGCAAGTAATGAATGAGAGGATCTCTAATGTCGGTGACCTTGCCCTTAGTCATCTAAAATGGACCTCCAGATTGAAGGCCATCGATCTCTCAATCGAGTCTCCTCAATCTCAGTAATACCCTTGGTGAATAGAGGGGTAACAGTCTTCGGCTCAAAATAAAGTCATGAGATAATGGCAACCTACTCAATGGACATCTGATGTGAATGTCCACATAGCATAAACGAAATCTCGAAACGCTGATCGTCCTCCTCCATCTCATCAGGACGAAAATAAGTAAAGGTGGATAGAAACTCCACCGTCAGCTCCCGGTAAGATGGTGAGAACGCGATATAAAATAAATGACTCCATGGCGTATCGTTTCCGATAATACCATCAAGCCTATCGCGCTCTCCAAGCTCGGCCATCACCTCCCAATCGATGGCGTTTTGACAACCAATCTTCATAAGTACGAATTTTGAGCACTTCGCGTGCTCAATGGACCCGGTCTCAAACTGTAGCCAAGGATGATCGGCAATAACGTCAACAACGTCAGCCTCAATCTCTGAATCGGAAGACATATTTGAATAAGAAAACGAGTATAAATATAACAGCTTTAAAATAAATATAAGCCTATATGCAGCGTATAAATATAACAGCTTTACCGTTGAGCGGAATCATGGTTATGTTCGTCACTTCTCACATCTAATTTCCACGAACGACGCTTGTTGTCGTATATCCCTACTAATTTAAAAGGACATCCGATTTTTTTGCTACCAGATCGTCTAACTGTTGCTTTTCTTTTGTGTTCGCCACCACGATCACAGATAGGCCATACCTTTATGACCTGACCTTCTTTTTTTTATCTTTGTGTAATAATAATGTAACCATTATCACGTCCCCTATTAACAGCTCAACAAATTAGCTTATCAAGTGATAAAAATTCTTGAGACGTTTCAAAGGATATTTCGTGGTCTAATTTTCATTACTTTGTTGCGGGTCGTAACTTGACTCTCGGCAGAACTCGAATTTATCATCGGGAACATACGATTGGTTTTTATCTGGCAATCATGTCTCGTAAGAAGATTGAACGTATGAATCATCTTGATTACTATCCGCCACGTACGAAACGGTTGAATGTCCATTTGAATATTCACCAAACAAATAGTTACCATCCCAAAACGACATCATGAACGAATGAAAAAGTGTGATATTTTGAGAGAAACGTTTTCATAATTCAGAGAGATCGAAAGCGTTCTTATATATTTGAAAACGAATATTATGTCCCGTCATATTTGAAATTACTTATACGTGGCGTATGGACCCATACGCCACGTATAAGATGTTGATTGTTACCTATACGCGACGTATGGACCTATATGCCACGTATAGGCTTGCCACGCATGCCGCGTATGGCTTCATACGCTGCGTATATTCGTACCTGGTACAAAACGCTTTTGTAGTACGTCTGACATCTATACATGGCGTATGGGCCTATACGCCACTAGGGCTGGCAATTTTAGACACGAACACGATTACACGCCACGAACCTACACGATTTTAACAGGTATTGGGTATGACCTTAACAGGTTTCGTGTACGAAACAGGTAGACACGAATATACCTGTTAAATTTCGTGTCTAAACAGGTATTTTACCTGTTTACCTGTTATGTACCCGTTAGTACCTGATAAATATTTTTTTAAAAAAATATAAATAATATAACATTAAAATACATAAGTGATAATCCTAACCCTAACCCGTTAGTACCTGTCATAGGTATGTTTCCAAGATCAAGAAGTACCATTAAGTATAAAAATTAAAAAATGGTATTGGATAACTACTCAAACTGATGCATATCTACAAGAAAATGACTAATTGACTATATTTGTTTTGTGTGTAGGTTTTATTGTTTAGAATTGAAGATTTGAGAAGAAAGATCAATTGGAAGTTGAAGTTGTTTGCTTGTTTTCAAAGTTGTTTCGATTAGACTATTATGAATTTGTGTCTTTTATTTGGTAAGGATTATGTATTTTTGGTACTACTTAAGACTTTTGTGAATTTCGGATGATTTTTGTATCACTAAAATGGTTCCTAAATATGTGTTATTAATGGTTCTTATCGTGTCTTATCGTGTCTTATCGTGTATACCTGGTATTAACAGGTTCGTGTTCAGGTTTGGAAACAGGTACACGATAAGTTATCGTGTCGTGTACAGGTATACAGGTTTCGTGTTCGTGTCTTATCGTGTTCGTGTCTTAACAGGTACAGGTATACCTGTTATGCCAGCCCTATACGCCACGTATAGATGTCAGACGTACTACAAAAGCATTTTGTACACTTTTGACTATACGTCATAGGTCTATACGCCACGTATCGCTCTATACGCAACGTATAACAACTGATGTGACGTAGAATGTCAGGCATTAACGGTGCATTAATGGTCGAAACCTATACGCCGGGCATGGGTCGCGGATGGACCCATACGCGACGTATAGATGAGTGTCGATTTATAATTTTGAGTGTCGATTTATAATTTTGAGTGTCTTTTTATTAGGACCCTTTAATTAAAGCGGATGTTTAATTCCGTGAAATATTCAAGTACAAGGTATAAAACTATAAATTAGTTTATTCATTGAACACATGGGTTGGTAATTAGTTTATGGTTTATTCTCGTACATTCTTTGTGGGCTTCATTGTTGTAACTAAAGTTGGACACCCGGTGTTGATGGAATGGGTATCTTCTAAAATTGTTTCTTTGATTTCAAGAATCATTTTTATCCATTATCATGACAATTAAAAACTGTGATAACAATAAAAACTATTGCTACTATTTGATTTCTATTAACATTGTATCTTTATAATCTTCTAACAATAATATAATTTTTATTTTGTAAATAGAATTTTGAATATTGATAAAATTATGAGTGATTAACCATTGTATTCACATGTATATTCTCATGCACAATATACAATAACTTTGTAATATAATATCATTTAGTGAATAAATCTAAAACCTCCTAAAATCATTTTCAACATTTCAAAAGATTAGATCACTATGAAACAATATAGCTTCCAAATCATATTCTTATACGAAATTTATATAAACTATGAACTATGAAGAAGCTAAAAGTTTCAAGAAGAAATGTTATGAATCAACCCAACAAGGCCCGGCCCAACTCAACCCGACCCAACCCAATCCATTCCTTATATTGCTCTACATATTAATGAGTATAGAAAGAATAATCAACTTATATTACATTTTGCAAGAAACTGTAAAGCTCTTTTGCAACTAAACTTGGGTACTCTTCATGTGGAAGCAAGGCTCCTGGAACCTCAACAAATTTGCTCACACCTTTAGCTTCTCTAAGAGCTTCCATTTCGGCTTTCGACCTCTTTGGCGCACCAGACGTCGAAACAACCAAAACTGGTAATTTACCGTCTAACCCTTCAAAGAGTTGAACAAATTCTTCACGGGTTTTCACCGGGTCAAGAAGGCCTGTCAAGAAAGCAGCAGGCACATAACGCGCTCCTTTCTGTTTTGTAAGCTCGTATCTGTTTTCGATGATGGCTGGTGTCACGTTTGTTGAATCCGCATACACATGGGATTTATATTGAGACTGAATGGACTTTTTGTTACTGACTAACACGTTGTACATCATCCAACCCACAGCTGGGGCGCGTAATGTTTCTCTAAGTAGCTCATATCTGTAAATTGTTAAAAATAATATCAGCAGTTTGAATAAAATTAAATATAGCGCAATTTTGACCCATTTAGTTACTAATAAGTCAATTTGAATCATGTCTGATCTCTAATGGGTAGGAAGTTCTCTAAAGTATATTTTTACTGTATAAAATCTCATATATCATTCTTGTGATCATATTCGACAGACTAATTATTTAAAAAGTTAAAAACTTTTGGATAGAAGTGTTTAAGGTCAACTCAACATGACTAGACTTGTTTCGACCCGATTCCATAAACTACCAGTTTTGACCCGTTACACAGGCAGAGGACCATCCATTTTGACCCGTTACCTTGATTCTGTCTTGGAATCACGACCGAATACAATGGGAAGTGGGCCAGACCAGGTTGGAGCAACAGCAGCGATGGCGGTTGGTTTGACCAAACCCTTTTTAGCAGCACGGACCGCTATGGTGGCAGCATGGCCTCCTCCAACAATCACCAAGTCTTCTGCAAAATTTAAGCACACAAAATATGACAGCAATTTTACAACAAATAATCAGTTTTGATTCTCTATGTAGCTCATATCTGTATAAAAATGATTGTCCATCCAAACACTAATAAAAGTTTGATCAGTCACAATAATCACATAAATGTAACGCCTACCCATGTGGTTTATAGGACTACTTGGGTCAAGAATGAAGTCAACAAGGAACGATTCCATGACATCCGCATTGTAATCAAGCTTCGGGCGGTCAGAATAACCAAGACCGGGCCAATCAACAATGGTAGCTCGCCAACTGGCGTTCCCAGATTGTTGAATGATATCTTTAGCCACCAATCTCCATTCTTCAACAGTGCTAACATCAGAAATAGTGGGCATCATGAGAATGTTCTTGTTTGGTCCATTACTCTCATTCCCATGCTCCTCATAGTGAATTTTGATAGAATCATCCTTGAATTTCCATTGCCAGTTGCTAGTCTGGAAAATCAATATCATAGAGACTAACGATTTGCACATAAACATTACTAAAACAAATACAAAGATGATCATTAGAGCGATTAAGCTCGTTTACACCCTTAGTTACAAACAACTAACAATCCTATTGGATCCCTTTTTATCTGTATTGAAGAACATTCAAAACATGACATACGTAACACCATTGTCAAAATTTCTAAATCAAAACCTTAGTTTGAATTGGAAATATTTGTTTAAGGGTTCACCTACCAAAAGGGTCTAATTTGTTCATTTAAGATCAATTAAACGCCTAATTAGTTCTGATCATAAAATTTTGCTACAATATAAAGTAAATGATCCAAATTTCACCAGATTATCAACGAACTTGAAACATTCGATTACCGTAAGTTTCAATGCAAAATTACTGAACATGTGTACAAATACTCAAGCTTTATCGACTAACAATGGCGGGAAACAGATCAAATGCTAACCTTTGATGAGAGAGATGATTTATTGGATGAATAATCCAAAGATGTTGAGGCGTTAACAGTGAGCGATTTCGTGTATAGATTGGGAAATCGGGTGAAAGCTGTTGGACGACGGAGTTTTGTGGAGACATTGAAGCATAAAGATGAAGTGGAAACAGAAGAGAAGTGAGAGATTGCAGAGGAAGCCATTGACATTTGCGAAATTGGAGAAGAAATTGTGTAGAAATTTGGGGAACTTTGGGGGAATTTGGGAAGCTTATTGTGGTTTCATGACCACAAGAGAGTATATACGTGTGCGTATTTGGAATACATGTATGGGGAAGTGCATAGTATTTTGAAGAAAAATCAAGCCAAGATCAATTTTGATAAATAACGGGGATGTATCATCTGCGCGCGTTGCGCATGTAATTTACCGCGATAATCTGGCTCAGAACGGGTGTTTGGTTGTGGCTGCTAATCATAGATGGTAACCACGCCAAAAAGCCACCAAAACCATCACACGTATTTCATCATTGCCTAAACGCAGAACAACAACACACCAACAGCAACGTATTTCATCATTGTCAAAAAGCAACCAAAACCATCACACGTATTCCATTGGGATAAATGGTCTTAGACAAGCTGGAGAACCATGAAGATATCGGTTAACACAATACCAACAGCAAAGTATCAGATGAGATTTCTTTTATCATCAATCACTACACTACATCTTCGTGACCTCGATATGTAAAGGCCTAATTCACACGCACTGGTGTAATAAAAACCCCCTGCCACTTAAACAACACTAATTCAAAGAGCAAGAACACATTCCATAAACTTCAAATAACATATCAAGACATTAGACCTCAAATAGTAGAAATCCAAAAGGCAAAACACAACTTAGTTTAATAAAAAAAATAGGGTTTACACCGACGAGCATCAAATCAGCGTGAGCAACCAAACAACTAAACAATCCAACATAGAGTGCACACCAAAGACCCATCAACCTGTTCAAAAGAAATAAGGGTCGGGATGTTAAAATCAAAATAGCTCTCAGATGTGGCCCGCACATCATCATCGAGCGAAATCCAAAAACATAGGGACAAAAATTGTTATCAAGCACCATCATCGAAGAGATCTCAGGATATGAACCACAAATCAGAAAAGGAAGATAAATTAGTGTCGCGCCGCCTAAGCAACCCATGCAAGGAAAGTTCCGGTGGCGGCAGTGGCCTATAACCCTTAAGAAGGGTCGATTTCCGGTAAGACGCCATCGCAAGGCCTAAAAGAGCCCAACAATCGACGCCGATAGAGACACCGACGGGAAGGTGTGCTCCACCGCCTCCGGTACCACCAAAAAGGTTGATTTCAAGCCAGGAACCATGAGGTTCCATAAAATGGCAGCACCAACGACGATGACGACGAGACCGTCGATTGAGCCCGCCTTTGCCATCATCGCCTTTGGTATAGCCAGCCACCACCACAAAACCCTAAAAACCCTTTCAGAGAAACATACAAAGATATAATGTGGAGAAATCCCTTTTCTTTCCATATATAACACAAATGGAAGGGGCAAAATGCAAAATGAAGCAAAAACTTATGGTCAAACATAAAATCTAAAAAACCTAACAGCTCATTTCCAACGTTTATTAACATATATGTTAATTTTTTGAAAGGTAGAAACTAGAGATGAGATCGGTATTCTACCCGTATCGAAAATACTAATAAGGAGTTTATGAATAAATAGGTAGAGTATATTGTATCGAATCAAACAGTATCGGTTTTCAAATATTTTACTAATTTGGTATCGTTTTTGTATTTTTTTGTTGTTGCTAGAAATAAGTTGTTATGTGATTTTTGAATATTGATTTAATGATTTTTAATACGAAAGATATTTAAAAATATCTTAAATTTTTTTTAAAAACATGTTTACTTTTATGGACATGTAAATATCATTAGAGCATCCACAGTGGGTTCCTTATCTTTATCCATATAATTACACTAAAAATCACTAAATTTTCTCTCTCCTTTTCAATTAATAATATTTTTATACCCTTATCATTACTTTTTTCTCTCTCATTCACTCACAACCACTTTAAAAATATTAAAAAATTTGTAAGGATTGTACAGTGATTCTTTAAATATATCAATCCACAATAACATTTTCTCTCTCCTTCACTCACAACCACTCAAAATCATTCCATATAATATACCAAACACACACACGTATTTTTAAGAACTCCACTGTGAATGCTCTTACACTAGACTATTAGGTCATTAATCAATTTTGTCTAAATAGAGTCAGAGGTTCTCTATAGTTACCCATTCTTATGTGCCTTAGGGAAGAATGATGTACTAGGACTGTCGATTTTCTCCGTACCAGATTAACCCGTCCGATCCGATCTCACCCGTACCTGAGAAACCTGATTCAAAAATTGATTCTTATTCGGGTCGGGTTTCAGATAGACTTTATAACCTTAAAACCCGAATAACCCGAACCGATTAACCCCGAAATCCTAATAACCCTGTTAACACTTATTATAATTAAGTAAGTTGTTTGTATACACTTATTTAGATTGTCCAAATTGAGTAAATTATTTTTATACAATTATATATTGAAAGCACATTTTATAACTTATGGAGTTAAACTAATTTAAGTCTATTAATTTTATAAGATTTTAAAAGAAAATTCATTAAAATCTACTTAATTAAATCTATTGTTTAATACCTGAAACATGACCCGGCACCCGAAAAACCTAGTTATTCGAGTTGTGTTTTGGATAGACTTTCAACGCTAGAAAACTAGAATAACTCGAACCGATTGACTTGTCCAATCAATACCCCTATTACGTACCATCGAATGATAAACGATGAATAAGACACACCCCATGACTTTGGGTTAGTTATTGACTTTTTGTTTTTCAAGCTTTTAATTTCCTTGTTAATAATGTTTTAATAAAAGCTTCCAATAAAAAATGACAAGTGAACTTGTTAATAGCTCGGAGAATAAGACTTAAACCATATACATATGTAAAGTTAAATAAGAACTTTTTTCTTTAGGAAACAACAAAGATCTTGGTCTCTCCTCAAAGATGGTTCGTAGACAATAACTTTTTCTTTTAGAAATCGATAAGTTTTTTGTCTCATTTCTTTAAGTGACCTCCATGTCCAAGTCCGTGGATTGAATAACCACCATTGCAAATGCTTGAAATGCAAAGAATAATAAAGGTGATCAACCAATAAATCACTGACAAAGTAGCAAAATTATACGGTAGTGACCAATGACGAAAAGATAACATTGTACCATTGGTGTAGTTTATTACTATATTTCAATTTGACTAGGAGACGAAGCAACAAACGACATGCATACTTTGTATCGTACGACGAATTACATTGTGACACATGTCTATGTTGATAATAATTTCAAAGAAATCTACAATAAGTAATACGACTATAACCTACCGGATTATCTAAAGACAAGACATGATATTCGAACTATTATCTTTGCTTCAACATTATTAACGCTTGATACCTAATCTAAGCTCACAATTAACATCATTGTTAGGGATCCGGGTTTAAATCGACACACAAACACAATCAAACTGCGAAAGAAAATAATAACAAAGATGAACACGCGAGATTTAACGTGGTGTGGTCGATGTGACCTACGTCCATGGGCTGCAACCAGGATAATACTTTTATTGCTTTCTGCCTCACTCGTGAGGAATTACAAATACAATACACAATATAAATAGGCAAAATTAGGGTTTACAACTTAATCCCCAAGAAAACTTTAATGGGCTAAAATTAAATTAAAACGGGCCAGGTATTTAATTTAATTAAATTGCCACTAAGTTGTCTTTTAACCCGAGCCCAAATCAAGACTCCACAAACCCAACAATCTCCCACTTGGAGGCTTGATCATCTTCAAATGCCTTCCGATGTGAACACTTGTACCTCTTGTAATCTTCCTCGTCTTCCTGGTTGCAGCGGCCTTCTCATCAGTTAACCTGAATGCCTGTTGAAGCTCTCCCGAGCTTTAACATATCAGTCGCGGCTGTATCTGCCCCTAACCTGTTCTCCATCACTACGGTTCCCACTGAAACAAACTGCCAGACCCTGGAATACCTTGAGAACAAACACTCTCCATATTTAGCAAGTAATCATCTGGAGAGATTTTATCAGATGGAATATTAGTTCTTTCAACCCACTGTTGTCTAGGAGCTGTAACTGAAGCACAACCTGTACTCCCACTGCCATGAAATCCTTTAACTGGTTTTCCTGAACTCTTCCATGCATATTCACTTTGAATCTTTCCTGTAACTCTAGGTTTCTTACTTGCAAAGCAAACCTTCTTCTGCCCACGAGATTCTGTGAATTGAATTTTAGTCTTTTGCTGAACTGGAACATCACTTCCTTCAGATGGTAAACTGACCATATACAATGAACCCATTTTCTTTCCACGAGAAATGACAAGATTCCCTTTAATAACTTTCTACTGCTTATTCACGAACTTAACCTCATGTCCCTGTTCATCCAACTGACCGACAGAAATCAACTGTTTCTTCAAATCAGGAATCACCCTGACATCTTTCAAAGTCCATGAACCAGCTGAAGTAACTAAATCCATGTCACCCATGCCCGTAACATCAAGAACATCATTGTTCGCCAGTCTTACCTTACCAAAATCACATTCTTTTAGATTCTGCAATGCTTCGCTGCTGTGGGTAGCATGAAATGAAGTTCCAGAATCCATGACCCATGAATCCACACTACTCTCCATGCTACAGATTAAAAGCATCATCATCTGAGTAGTCTGCTGCAGTGTTGACCTCTTTTGATCATTCGGACACTGATTCCTGAAGTGTCCCACCTGTTTACAGTTCCAACATGTCACATCATTTCGAGCCCTAGACTAACTCCTTTTTCTGTTCTTGCTCCCACTACCTCTGTTATTCTTTCTTCCTCTGCCAACATTCAGTAATTCACTTGATGTTTCACCTGAATTTCTTCGTCTGGTGTCTTCGCCCATAACAATATCCCGGACCCCATTTAAAGTGAACGTGCTGGTGGAACTAGTAATCGCTGTAACAGTACCAGCCCAACTATCAGGCAATGATGATAACAGTAGTAGAGCCTAAACCTCATCCTCGAATTTGATGCCAACTGACCCAAGTCTTGACAAAATCGAGTTCAAGTTGTTGATGTGCATTAAAATTGAACTTTCCTCTTTCATCTTAGTATTAACCAGCTCTCTAATCAAGAAAACTTTATTTGCTGCCGAAGACTTCTCATACATATTAGCTAACACATCCATGATACCTTTTGCTGTAGTTTCCTTCAGAATGTTGCACGTAACATCCTTTGTCAGCGACAACCTAATAACAGCCTTGGCCTTTTTATCTAAAGTTTTCCACTCAGTTTGTTCCATCTTTTCTGGTTTATCACCCAAAACAACATCCAAGTCTTTCTGAACAAGCAAATCCTCCATTTGCATTTTCCACCAACCAAAGTCGTTTCCATTAAACTTCTTAATCTGAAGTTTTCCGCGCTCAGCCATTATCTCAACCTGGTTTGTTTACTAATCGAGTCAAGAGTGAAAGTAGTGTCAAATAGAACTATGGCCGGCTGCCTGAACTTGAGTGTTGTTCTATTGAACACTACCATTTTTCCTCAGTCTTAAAAAAAGTAAACAAATGATCAAACCACCCGAAACAAAGCTCGTCTACAATATCTGACGACTTGGCTCCTGCCATGGATTAATGCTTCTAGTCGGCGCAAATCGACTACGGTATGCAGGTTACAAAAAAGAGCAAGTGAGCAACAACCTGTTCTCCCTTTTCTTCTTTATGTTGGTGACAAAAAAGACAAGCAAAACATCTTTTCCTTGTGCAATGTAAAACAAATCACACAAAGCCACAAGAATAATTAATAATATATATTGTGGAATTGTTGTTCATGCGCACATGAACCCAACAACAAAGCCACAAGAATAATTAATAATATATATTGTGGAATTGTTGTTCCTGCGCACATGAATCCAACAAAAAAGAACGATTTTTGCTTCTTCTTTTCTTGATTTACGCACAAAACATCCACAAAAGTCAAACAATAATTATTTGGCTTTCTTTTTCTTTATCGACGAAACCCAAAAAAATGACTGCTGTCTTTTTTTTTCCTATTCGGTTTAAAAAAAAACAAAGCAATAACAATTGCTTTCTTTTGCTCGATCAAGGGAAAACAACAATTGGGGACTGCAACCGGCTGGGTTTATGGCGGCGAGGCTTCTGATTCTTGAAACCCTATATCGCTACTTCTCTCGCGATTCGTGTTTTTTTTGTGTGTGTAACGAACCAAAGCTCTGATACCACTTGTTAGGGATCCGGGTTTAGATCGACACACAAACACAATCAAAATGCGAGAGAAAATAATAACAAAGATGAACACGTGAGATTTAACATGGTTCGCTCGATGTGACTTAAGTCCACGGGCTGCAACCAGGATAATGCTTTTATTGCTTTCTACCTCACTCGTGAGGAATTACAAGTACAATACACAATATAAATAGATAAAATTAGGGTTTACAACTTAATCCACAAGAAAACCTTAATGGACTAAAATTAAATAAAAACGGGCCAGATATTTAATTTAATTAATTTGTCACTAAGTTGTCTTTTAACCCGAGCCCAAATCAAAACTCCACAAACCCAACATCGTGAGCTAGCCACCGGAAGTGTTTACGTACCTAGGATCCCTACTGCTTGCTTGGCTATCTTCATCGCAAAAAGCAGATAGAAATAAACGAATCTGAACCGTTGAAAAGAAGCACAGGGAACCGTCAGATCTAGGGCACTATCAAGGCAGAAACAATTTAACATCTTCGACTTACAAACCCTAAAGCCCTCTTTCCTCTCGACCATAATCAGCGAAACAATCGTTCGTCGGAGATACTCCATCGGATCCGAACATGGTGCAGCGTCTTACCTACCGCAAACGCCATAGCTACGCTACCAAATCCAACCAACATCGGGTCGTAAAAACCCCCGGTACACCCTCATTTCACCTGAAACTCGATCATTGTTATGCAAATTTATGATGATTGATATGATGTTTGTCTGTAACAGGTGGGAAGTTGGTGTACCAGACTACGAAGAAGAGAGCTAGCGGCCCTAAATGCCCTGTTACCGGCAGGAGAATCCAAGGGGTAATGAAATGTTGAATTCTTGTTGGTTAATGGTTGTTTAGAGGGTGTTTGGATGTGTTGTGATGGTGATTTGTGCTGTTTTTGGATTCAAATCAAGATTATTGTTTGATCTTAGTTAAGGGTTTTAAGATGATTAGTTTGATTACACTCTGCTTTTTTGAACCTTAGAATCAAGATGCTGTGATTGCAGGACTTTTGGTAAAAATTGCACCTTTTTGTGATGCATAAGGATGTAAGTGTTAATTTGATCTTCTTGATTGCGTTGGGTGCAGATTCCTCACTTGAGGCCTGCTGAATACAAAAGGTCTAGGCTTTCACGTAACAGGAGGACCGTTAACCGTGCCTATGGTGGTGTGCTGTCTGCTGGTGCTGTTCGTGAGAGGTTCGTGTAATCTTTATTTGGGCTTATGAATTTTGTAGATGATGTTAAATGGTTTATGGTCAAACTGGTATCTTATAATTTGGGTCAAAACAGGTCGGTGTGGGTTGAAATAACTAATAATGCATTTGATCTATCAGAGGTTAACTGATTAAGCAGTGTAGCTTGATCCAAATTAACTACTTCACAAGTTAATGGATCAACACTGTTAGATATGGAAATTTGTGATATTTTTCCACTTGGTGAATGGTTCTTACTCTGTATAATCGGTTTTGTTGCAGGATCATTCGAGCTTTCTTGGTTGAAGAGCAAAAGATTGTGAAGAAGGTTTTGAAGCTTCAAAAGACTAAAGAAAAACAAGGTGGGAAGAGTTAAGACAGGTTTGCAATTAGTAATGCAATTGAAAGAAATTTTGACTTCAAACATGATGATTATAAGATGTGAACTTATAGATTCTTGTGGAAGATATTGATTGATTTTAAATTTCAACGAGTCTGTCCCATTTGATACTTTATGTTTACTGGGCAGATTGTTGATCATCTCTGCGAATTCAGTGCTGTGATGATCATATGATTTGTTAAATTCTTCTTGATGACACTTCAAGATTCATGGATCCTAATATGTCATGCCTCTCTTAGGGGGTGTCAATAGATGTAATACCGCTACCTCGACCATGACATTGTTAGCATTGTCCCGCTGGCTCATGGTTTTGTTTTTGGCCACCGCTTGATAAATTCTTATAAGTTCGGCTATTTTAATGATATAATCGCATAAGCACATTTAGCTGTAAACTTCTCATGGGATTCTTCACACTTGTACATCTAAGATGTGTCATGCATGTCATGGCAGTGTACTTCATGTTCCTAAATTTCCATGAAAAATTAACTGCTGTCAGGTGTGGATTAATGATCTAACTTCCATAGGAATTTTACCAATATAAACCATAAACCATAGATTTCCATGAATCGTTACACTAGAAACTGGTTGACGTTTGAACCGATTATAAGCCATATATTCGGGACTGGTTTTGTAATCCTCTCCCCTGAAACCGGTTTGAAGCCAAACCGAGACCTGCCAAAACCACTCAAAATCTAACACCAAGCCGAACCAAACTGATTTGTATATGGTTTTGACCTCGTACTGAACCAGTTCGTGACTATTGCTCGTGATTGACTAAGACCATCGGTAATAGGTAAGTAATGGTGATAAAAAAAAGTGATTTCACACAAGCGTCATGTGTCCACTAAAGTGATCACTAGAAGGATGTGTAACAGTGTTTGTATGAATATAAGGTTTAATTAAAAAAAAATGCTGAAATGGAGTGTTGTGGTTGGTGAAAGAGTTTTTTTAAAAAATAAAAAAATTTTCTCGCGTCCCTTCGCTTGTAATCACCCTCACAACCAACCCCATCACACCCATTGGGGCGGTGTGTAGCGTGATAGGCCGAAGTGACATGGTCATCACGCCCCATGATTGTTTAAGTAGTATAATAATGATGAGAATCCAACAATTGCTCCTGCTAATGCTAATTCTAAATTGTTATATGTATATTCTAGAAGGGGTAAGAAAGGTAAAATAGAAAGTGGCTAGGGACTTATTTAGAAATTGGTTTCTATATGCAGGGGAAATAAGGAAGGCGTGAGGTAAGAAGTTTGTAAGTTTGTTATAGGCTCCTTTTTTTGAAGAGAGGGTTTCTTCCCTGGATCTTTTGTTCAATTCTGTTTTTATTCATTCAATCAATTGACATCAGTGTATTTTTGTTTGAGGTTTTGGGTGATTCATTCCTTTTGAACATAGTCCTGAGTTGAATTGTTATCATTGGTCCGACCTGCACTTCGACCTGCCGTTCATAGCTCCGATCGTCGCCCCTCTGTCACTTTCGCTTCTTCTTCTATGGAAACTCGCACCAATTCTCGGTTAGAGGCTCAGGAAGCTCAGATTAAACAACTACAATCTGATGTTTTTGATATTAAAACTACCTTGCAATCGTTGGAGATTGATCGAGGTGAATCGGGGGAATTCCGCAAAGTGGTTTTGGAGTGGATGAAACAACTGGAGAAATCCACCATCGCTTCCGGTGTTTCGGGCCTCAGTGGGGGCGAAGGGTCTTCGGGGCCGCGACCTACGGTTGTTCGACCGATGGGGGTTTCGGGCGATGACTCTTCCGGTGGTCTTCCGTGGGCAGTCAAGAAGGTGAAGCTACCGGAATTCAGTGGATTTGATCCTCAGGGCTGGATTCAAAAAGCTACGTTGTATTTCGAGCTTAATGAGACGCCGGCAGAGGTTCGACTCCGATTGGCTCAATTGAGCATGGTGGGAGTGGCGCAACACTGGTTCACCATTCTCACACAGGTTAATGACTCTCTATCGTGGGAGGACTTTCAGGGTGAACTGTTGCGACGTTTTAGTGGGTTAGCCATTCACAATCCGTATGAGCAATTAACAACCATTCAACAAGGTGAGTCTATCTACGATTACATTGACGATTTTGAATATCTACTTTCGTTGGTTCCTCGACTTCCGGATTCTCAATCGCTTGGTTATTTCGTGGCCGGATTGCGCACCGATGTCAAAAAGTGGGTTCTCTTGCATCGACCGAAATCGCTGTTGGACGCGATGCATCTCTCTAAGGATGTCGCCGAGATGCTCCGACCACCAGGGGGATCGGATACTGCTTCCCGTTTCCGATATCTCTCCCGTTTTGGTCCTTAGGGTTTTTCCCAGGTTGATGGGTTTCCTAATTTGGGCCGTAATGAGCCCAAATTTTTTGGCCATCCAAAAGTGTGGATAAGGGGTCGATGAATCGAGGAGAACTGCCTCGTTCTCTGTCATCTGGGAAGTTGGGGGTACCCTCTTCGGAGCATTCGTCTCAGTTTCCTAGAGATCGTGGGATGCGTTCGTTATCTCGTACGGAATGGGAGGAGCGTCGGAAGAAGGGATTATGTTTTCGTTGCGGCCAACAATATGGCCCCGCGCATAAGTGCCCGGAAGGTAAGCTGCGAGTTCTTTTGTTAGGGGATGACGAGTATGATCAATCGAGTGGGGAATTTTTTTCCCTTGGTCCGGACTCCCCAGTTGAGGAGGAAACGCCATCCGATTCGGTGGGAGGGACGTGTATGTCCTTGGATTTTGAGGGTTTGTATGCAGCCATGGGAGGGGCTAATACTCTCAAATTTGAGGGTGCTTTACAGGGTATTTCTATTTGTATTCTAGTGGATAGTGGAGCCTCTCATAATTTTGTTTCCCGTCGGTTAGTTTCTTTCCTCGGACTCCAGATTGTAACCATTCCGGGTATTAACATTAAATTGGGAGATGGTCATGTGTTTTTGGTAAAAGAACAATGTGTTGATTTACCAATTACAGTGGGTGCTTGCACTTTTTCCGTAACAGCTCTTGTCATGGATACGGGAGGATTAGACTTTATCCTTGGTATGTCTTGGTTACAATCTTTGGGAGAGGTCACTCATGATTGGCATAATGCTTGGATGAAGTTTGTTCATCATGGGCAACCGGTTCAATTGCATGGTATTGGTCTGCACCAAGCTTCTCCCACAGCGTTACATCAATGGTTACAATCCACTGCGGAGCCTGCGTTCACAGTTTTAGAGTCCACGACAGAGATCTTGTCTTCTTCTCCCCAGCTGTCCGAGTCGCAACAAAGGGATCTTTGTGGGTTGTTTACTCAATTTGCAGCAGTCTTTCACCCCCTTACGGCTTTGCCTCCTGCTCGCTCACATGATCACCGGATTCTTTTAACTTCTGATACCCCGATTTGTGTACGGCCTTACCGGTATCCCCATGTTCATAAAGCTGAGATTGAAAGACAAGTGCAGGAGTTATTATCAATGGGGCTTATCCGACCAAGTAAAAGCCCTTTCTCGAGCCCGGTGATTTTGGTTAAGAAAAAAATACTCCACTTGGCGCATGTGTGTCGACTATAGGGCTCTCAATCAAGCAACAAGTCCGGATAAATTCCCTATTCCCGTGGTAGACGAATTGTTAGACGAATTACACGGTGCACACTTCTTCTCTAAGCTTGATTTGAAGTCGGGATACAACCAGATCCGGATGCAGCCTTCGAGCATCGAAAAGACGGCTTTTCGAACTCATGATGGACATTATGAGTATTTGGTAATGCCTTTTGGCCTCATGAATGCTCCGGCTACCTTTCAGGCGACAATGAACGACATTTTCCGACCCTTATTAAGACATCAGGATGTTATCTTTTTTGATGATATTCTAGTTTATAGCCCTTCGTGGGAAATGCATGTACGAGACGTGGGATTAGTCTTACGAGTTTTACAAGATAACTCTTTTATAGTTAATCCTCAAAAGTGTTCTTTTGGGTTATTTTCAATTGAATATTTGGGACATATCATTGATGGCAGTGGGGTATCGATGGATCCTTAAAAAGTCACTGCTATAGTGGAGTGGCCAATTCCTAAAAACGTAAAAGGGTTACGGGGTTTTTTGGGGCTTACGGGTTATTATCGGAAATTTGTGAAGAATTATGGGAGTATTGCTCGTCCTCTTACCGAGCTCACTAAGAAGGACTCTTTTGAATGGAAACCAAGCGCCCAACAGGCCTTCGACGACTTAAAACAAGCATTGACCACCGCTCCTGTTTTAGCGCTGCCGGATTTTCAATCGCCATTTGCGATCGAATGTGATGCGTCCGGTCGAGGCATTGGTGCAGTATTGATGCAACAGAAGCGGCCAATTGCTTATTTTAGTAAGGCGTTGAGTGATCGAAACTTGTCTAAGTCGGCATATGAACGGGAGATAATGGCGTTAGTACTGGCTGTCCAACATTGGCGTTCTTATCTGTTGGGTAATCACTTCACGGTATTTACGGATCAAAAGAGTCTAAAATTTTTACTTCAGCAACGAATTACCACTCCTGATCAACAGAATTGGGTTGCCAAGTTGTTGGGATATAACTTTGATATTCTTTACAAACCTGGCCGTGAGAACAGAGCTGCAGATGCTCTATCCCGCAGGGCTGAGGTGGGTGAATTTGCGCAGCTCAAGACCACCCCAATTTGGGCCCAAGGGGCTGATTTGATTACTGAAGCACGACAGGATCCGGCTTTGCAGCAGTTGCAACAGCAGTGTTTGACTAATCCCGACAAGTGTCGGGATATACAGTTATCAATGGAGTATTGTATTATCACAACCGATTAGTCATTCCTTCCACCTCTCATTATATTCCAATGTTGTTGCATGAGTTTCACACCACGGCTACTGGAGGACACTCGGGGTTCTATCGTACGTATCGGTGTCTTGCAGCCAATTTGTATTGGGCGGGTATGACCACTACCGTGAAGGCGTTTATTCGAAATTGCGATGCGTGTCAACGATGTAAAGCAAGTACGGTTGCTCCTGCTGGTCTTTTACAACCACTTGATATTCCAGCCGCCATTTGGGAAGATTTGTCCTTGGATTTTATCTCGGGTCTTCCCATGTCATTGGGGTTTAATGTCATCCTCGTGGTCGTCGATCGCTTATCCAAATATGCCCATTTCATTCTGCTGAAACATCCGTATTCAGCAAAATCAGTGGCCGAGGTTTTTGTGCGAGAAGTCATCCGTCATCATGGTATACCTAAATCTATTGTTAGCGATCGTGATCCGTTATTTTTGAGTAAGTTTTGGCAAGAGATTTTTCGATCTATGGGTACTCAACTGAATATGAGTTCGGCCTATCATCCCGAATCGGATGGGCAAACGGAGGTGATTAACCGTTGCCTTGAAGCTTACTTGCGTTGTTTCGCGGTGGACCAACCGAAGCGTTGGGCATCCTGGGTACCGTGGGCCGAATTTTGGTACAACTCCACGTTCCACATGTCCACAGGTACTACTCCATTTGAGATTGTCTATGGTCGACGGCCGCCGTCGATAATACATTTCTTGGCAGACGAAATTCGGGTTGAATCAGTGGCTCAAGAACTCCAGGATAGGGATGAGGCTTTACGCCAATTAAAAATTCATCTCAACAATGCGCAAAGCTCAATGAAAAGTCAAGCCGATAAGAAACGACGGAAGGTGCAGTTTGCGGTTGGTGATTGGGTATATGTAAAACTCAAACCATATCGACAGATGTCCGTTCATAAACGCATCCATCAAAAGTTAGCAGCCCGATTTTTTGGACCCTTTAGAATCGTAGAACGTGTGGGATCGGTAGCTTATAAGTTGCAATTACCAGCCACTTCCAAAATCCATCCAGTTTTTCATGTATCACTGTTAAAGAAATCGGTTTCGGGAGTGATCGAATCGTCCTTACCGCTGGAATTGATTCTCACCGACAAAGACTTTCTCGTTCCCCTCTCAATATTGGATAAACGTGTTACCAAGCAAGCAGGGCTTTCCGGTGAAGAATGGTTGATCCAATGGCAAGGGTTCTCGGTTGATGACGCTACTTGGGAAGATGCTTCATGGATCAAGGGTCAATTTCCAAATTTAAGTCTTGAGGACAAGACTTCTTTTGAAGGGGGGAGTAATGATGAGAATCCAACAATTGCTCCTGCTAATGCTAATTCTAAATTGTTATATGTATATTCTAGAAGGGGTAAGAAAGGTAAAATAGAAAGTGGCTAGGGACTTATTTAGAAATTGGTTTCTATATGTAGGGGAAATAAGGAAGGCGTGAGGTAAGAAGTTTGTAAGTTCGTTATAGGCTCTTTTTTTTGGAGAGAGGGTTTCTTCCCTGGATCTTTTGTTCAATTCTGTTTTTACTCATTCAATCAATTGACATCAGCGTATTTTTGTTTGAGGTTTTGGGTGATTCATTCCTTTTGAACATAGTCCTGAGTTGAATTGTTATCAAATAACATGAGTTGAAACCATGTTGGATTCAATTTTCTCTAGTGTCGTGATTAGTTACATCTTTAACCTTAGTTTGTATGTCGAAACCAATGTTATTGATTTCTTGTTTCGAAATGAAAATAAATCTTTTTTCCATTTTGTTTTATAAGAAGATTTATTATTTAATGTTAAATAGAATTCATTATCTTTCCTATGCCCGCCGGTTCTTCCCCATTTTAGTCGCCCACGTCGCACTAAACCACCTTAACCTATCTTGAAACCAAGAAGAAGACATTCGATGTTTTCGTGAAGATTTCAATCCTTATGTTTTCGTACCCTAATAGGGTGGTGCCATTGTCGGAGGATAAGATGCAATATGCTGTTGGTGAAATTGTTGTAGAATACAAAAGGGAAAAGGTCTTGTCTTCCTCAATCAAGTTCTGTTTCAAGCCTCTTCCATGTAAAATTTCATTTTTTATTTGTGATTTTGCGCTTTCCAATCTTAAATCAGACTGAATTTATTTTCTTAAATCTCCGAAATATTTCAGTTCTCATAATTCGTATGTAGTTGTGATTGATCTTTTATGCACAATGAATATCATTATTGTTAAAAAAAAATTTGTGCATTGTGCCATTGTGGTGGATAGGAAATCCAATTATATGCAAGTAGTCAAGGTCATCGATAGGAACTATTATCCGAATAGGAACTATTATCCGAATAGGATCAATTATATGTAAGTAATAAGTAGCCAAGGTGTTTTTATCACATGAGAATCTGATTTGTCTTTAGATTTTCTCTAGAAAAGTGTATCTTTATGATAAATTTTAATATTTCAGCCAACCCAATCCATCGGTTTAGGCCTGCACTAACAGGTTACTTATTTTGAGCTGTTACCCCGTTCCATTTACCTGCATTACAAAAAAATAGTGGTATACACATTCATAACGTTACATTCATATCGGTTGTCATTATGTATTATATATTATAACGTTCATTTTGATATAGTATGCCAATTTTACATTCATATTAACGTTATAATATATAACACTACGCATAATTTTTTGCACAGAAGTCTTTTAAGCCACTCTACCTAAAGTTACCCTTTTTTATCACCTATAACCCGTTTCACACACCTTAACACTGTGGTGTGTGTTTTGCAGCTTGGTCTTCAACAGTTAAAAGTCTATCCTAATCCGTTTTCGTTGGCTTTTTTGTGGAAGGGCTCGATTTAATCAAGAAAAGCTTTTGATAGCTCAGGATTATGCAGCTTCAAAAATGGATTGCATGTTCCTAGAAATGTGCTCATTCCACGACAGAGGTTAGATATCATAGTAACATTGGCAAATATATGTTTGTAAAGTACCCTTTTTATCATCTATAACCCGTTTCACACACCTTAACATTGTGGAAGGGCTGACTCGGTCAGAACCTATTTTTTGCAAATCAAACGCGCTGACTGGTTGACCGAGTCAACAGTCAGTAGTCAGAGCATCAGTCAGATGTAATCAAACAGCCCCTTAGCATGCTGGTAAACTGAACTAAAGAATAAATATACTACGCCTGCAATCTACTGAACCAAAGATTATCCCAATTTGCAAGTGTTACAGACTTACGGACCACATGATGTTTCTTATACTTGCAACTATGTTTTTCCGTGTAATACGGTCAAAGATTGTTTAATACAATCCTGTTTGCTACATTTGGTTTTATAAGTGTTGAAATTTGACACTACTCTAGATGGTTACAATGGAGCATTGATGGATTATGGTCAAACCAGATGATGAAGACTTTTTTACTCAAGGATGATTGGGTGGATGCACGTTTTATGGTTATTTTCTCTATGGGGCTTCTTGTACGCTTACGGTTGTAAACAAATTCACCTACTTCATTATTTGTTTAAGAGTAACTTTGTAAACTTGTGTTTATTGGTCTGTTATGTTGTCGGTTATCATTTACTTATAACAGATTCACCTACTTCATTAGTTGTTTGAGACTAACTTGTAAACTTATGTATATTGGTCTGTTATGTTATCGGTTATCATTTATTTATAAGTTAAATGAATTGTAATATGATCTTAAACAAATACTGGTTTTGTTAAAATCCAAAGATATATAGTTATTTTATCATGACATTAAAATACCAGGTCAACAGACGTGTATAAAACTAGTTAAAGTTGATGCCAAAAAAGTTCAAAAGTTAAGACATTAACCACAAATAAAACATATGTAATCCCAAATCTAAAACAACGTTGGGGAACTAAATCATCATTTCTAACAAAATTGATATAAGGAAAAATTACCAAAATGACCAATTGACCAAAATGGATTACTAAAATAACCGGTCAAAATTGAAAATTCAAAAAAGAAAAACCAATCAGAGACTGCCACGTGTCATCCCTCGCTCGAAGTTAGCGAGGGAATATGGGAATCCCTCGCCTCGAAAAATGTGCCCGGCGAGAGAATGGCATAATCCCTCGCCCACGTGGATTCCTCGCTGACGTGTCTGCAATCCCTCGCTGACTCAGCGAGGGATTATGTGAATACATCGCCCATATTTACGAAAATACCCATCCTCACCCAAAATTAATTTTTTTTAAATAAAAAAATCCGACATTTGTAATTATTTATTGTTTTTCTAAATACTTAAAAATTTAATTAAAATATTTATTGTAATTTTATTTTGGCCCGTATAATACCATGTTTACCCTTAACAAATATTATATTCTTCTCACCATTCTTCTTAAAATTCTCTGAATTTTTTAAAATATCAGTTAATATCATATTATGCAGTGGTGGTAAATGACATTTTGTAAACGGTCTTGAAAAATATCTACCATTAAAAGGTAAATGTGTTAGACATGTTCTTAGTTTATCTATTAATATAACATTGGTTGAATTAAAAGATATTATTTCTTCAAAACTGAGAATTCAAAGTTATATACGATTATCAAAATGTCTACCTATGCTCATTTTATTGATATTTTTTATAATCAAGATTTACTATATTCTTTAAATGTTGTTCTTAATGGTCAAAACGAAATTTTTACATTATTCGTCAGTGAAGAATCAGATATTATTGGTAGTAGATCTGCTGTCCACGAAGGAAAAATAAATTTTATAAACGACACTGAAAAAGTTTAACTATGATTTAAATGATATTCCTATGGATAACGAGAGTTATAGCACGTGATGTTAAGCAAGAATATGATTATGAAAACAAAAAAAAAAGAATTTTTATGAAGGCTGACGTGGGCGAGGGTTGGGTCAAATCCCTCGCCTAGATGGTTGTGCCTCTCACCGAGTTGGCGAGGGAGGGGTCAAATCCCTCACCTCGTTAACCGTGTCCCTTGCCAATGATATTTTTTAATTCACATTTTACACGTGGGCGAGATAATTACACGTGGACGAGGGAAAGTTAATCCACGTGGGCGAGGTTTTATGACTTTTCCTCGCCGGAGGCGAGGGTCAAAGTCAACGGTCCATTTTCGTATGTTTTGATCAATGGTTATTTGGGTAAATTGAGTTGGTCAATTGATCATTTTAGTAATTTTTTCTTCATATAAAGCAGAAGAAGTTCTGAACTTATGCTCAGAACATATAAAAAGAGATTCAGAGCTTTTAATTTCATAAAATGTCAATGTTTATAAAAGGCAAGAATGTTTATGAAATGGATACAAGTCTTTTCCTTATGTAAGTGACGTGTAAATCCAACAAAACAAAAGTGATCTGGGTATTGAGGTGTTATAGTCATAATTTATGAACAAATCCAATATATGATTATAAATTAACACACATAATACAGCTTCTTAAATATTAAGTGTAAGTGTTTTATGTAATTATTTTTTATTTTACCCCTCATTTAATAAACTTCTTCTAATTAATACATTAATTCATATTAATAATACATTATTTAATAGTATGAGATTATTTAATCCACTATATTATATATTTTATTATTTATAATACTTTAAATTTATATTTAAATTTATTAATAAGTATTATCTTATTTGTATACTTAACTATATAAAAACTAAATATTTTTATACTAACAACAACAACAATAATAATAATAAAATTTATAAATAAGTAGTACCTTATTTAAATACTTAACTATATAATTACTAAATTTTTTTATAATAATACTAATAATAATAATAATAATCTATAGATATAATATCTATACTATAATATAAAACACTAGCTTTAGTAAACCCGTGTGTTACAAGGGTTGAATAAGTAAAATATTAATATAATAAAAATTATTAATTATTAAATGATATTGAAATATATGATGTGATTGAAATACGTATGAAAAATGAATATAATTAATAAAATAATGATATCAACTTTTTAAAATTTTATTTTTAAATTTATTTAAAAAATAAATAAATATTTTATGCTAAAACAAACCGTATAAAAATGTTATGTTTAATTTTCCTTATTATAACTCCCAAATTTAATATTTTTGTTTTAAAAAATTGACTTTTTAAAGATACCAATTTTTAAAATATTCATATTTTTAAAAAAGTTTTATGCTTTAGAAAAAATTATTATTTTATAAAAAAATTATTTATTTAGAAATAACATTAATAAATAGGTATCTTTCTTAATTTATTAAATTTAAAAAAGTGTTACATAATATTATTAGCAATTAAGTAATTAATTAATATGAGAGAAAGGTAGGAAAATTTTTGGTGATGATGATTGTGATGTTATCACATGTTATTTCATGATACTCTTTTATTAGAGTAAGAAGATTATCTAAAACATTTGAGGATGACAGACTTGTATATTATTTAAAATTTAAAACAGTAATATAACTTTTTCAAACATAAGATACAAGTGTTATATACAATAGTTCTTAATTTGCTCCTATTTCATAAATTACTCCTAATTAATATATTATTTAATATATATTTATTTTAAGTATTATATTATTTATAATACTTTAAATTAATATTAAAAAGTATACATTTATAACTTATATTTATATGACTTAATACTATTTGATTTAAGTATTATTTTATTTGAAAACATAATTATATCCATTAAATATTCATCGTTATAATAATAATAATAATACTCAAATATATTAACGTTTAAGGTAGGTTGAAAAATATACTTGATAACACCAAGCACATCAGTATATAAAATAAATAGAAAAGATTATGAAAATGTTACTAAAATAATTTTTTTCTCCAAACTGATAAAAAATCTACCTTGTTTTAAATATAATTTTACATTTAAACCTCTAAGAATTTTTTAAAACTAACCACGATATTTTCTCTCTTTTTTTCAAATTGATACCTATCTATTTAATTTTTTTTTAAAATTTATACTTAAGCTTTCGAGTTATGTCAAATTTATATTTAATCAACTGAAAGTTTTTCTAAATTTTATACTTAAGCATTCGAGTTATTTCAAATTTACATTTAATCACGTGAATGTTTTTTAAGTTTTATAATAAACCTTCAAGTTATGTCAAATTCTTTTAACCAATTTACAATAGAGTTCGATAATTATAATAAAATCACCATTTACGCATTCACTATTCTCCTTCTCCATTTAGACGTATTTATTTTTTATAGTATTTTTTGTTACACTTTTTATTAGCGTTTCATACGTAGTTTTTATGGAGTAGTTCCGCATAAATCATGAGAATAAAATCTTTTAGCTTTAATAACCTCGCTGCATAGCATGGGTCCCGCCCACTAGTAATACTCTAAAAACAAGAGAAAGTGTTCTTTAGTTGAAACTTTGTGTATTGGAATTGTTATAAAATGACTGCTAACGTTGAGTTGACATGATTCTATTTATCTTTTTTAAGTATAACTTTGTAAAATAATTATTAAGTTTTTAGATTGTTTTAGTTAGATTATTCATATATTTTTTGTCCCTATCATGACAATCATAATTTTTTTTCTATCCCAATCAGGTCACTATACTTTAAAGATTGTTTTAATTAGATCATTTATAAATTTCAAAATATTTTTAGAAAATTGAGATATCTAATAAATTAAAAATATTCATAAAAAAGCAAATTATTTAAAAAAATGAAAAAAAGTATTAGTAACCTAATGAAACTAGGGGCAAAAATATCCAATCTGAAACCGAATCCGAAATATCCGAAAATCCAAAATTCGGATATCCGAAATTTGGGATATCCGAACTTCGGATATCCGAAATTTCGGATTCGGATTCGGATAGTGATTCTTAGAATTTTTGGATATTTCAGATATCCGAAATATCCAAAATATCCAAAATATTTTTATAAAAATTTATAAATATTAAATATTAATTAAATATTTTGGATATTTTTAGATATTTAGGACATTTTAATAAAAAACTTCGGATATCCGTAAGAACTTCAATATAAATTATTACATTTTTATAAAATTTATTAAATAATACAAATTTTCTTTGAATTTGGATATCCGAACGGATATCCTAATCCGAATCCGAAATTTCAGATATCCGAATCCGAATTTCGGATATCTGAAATTTTAGATTCGGATTCGGATAGTGAAATTCACTATCTAAAATTTTCGGATATCCAAAATTCGGATATCCGAATTTTGGATATCCAAAATTCGGATATTCGAATTTCGGATATCCCAATTTGAACACCCCTAAATGAAACACTACTAAAAGTTTAATGACCTGATTGAAAAAAAAATTAAAATATTATTAACCTTATTGGAATAAATAAAAAAATGAATAACTTTATCGATGTATAAAGATTTGACTTGCATACAAAATAGGCATAGTAAAGATTTGAATTCAACATATCAAAGTAAGTGACAAGGTAAAAGAGCTTCTATGGGCAAATGTAAGTATCCTTGCAATCTACCCTTCGGATATTCTCATTTAGTAGATTTCGTAAACATATGTATGTAGAAGATAGATTCACTTTTATTAAGTAATACCTAGAAATAATGATAACAATATTCTTGATATTGGTGGGAAATGCTAAATCAATACGTATACTAACCGAATGTAAGTAATAATGTAATTTATATGTATTGAAACTAATTCAAACGGTAGTCTTCAGAGATAGCTTTTTCATTTGAATTTTGCAAACGGAAAGATTCTTCGCAGCTTTATTACAATTACTGTTACCGTTATACAATAGACCAATCTTGATTTATTTGTTCTAGATTTTGCATTTTCACAAATTTTATTTTTTATTTTTTTGCATCATTTTTTATGCATTCACGAACCCGGGCAAAATATAAACTAAGCTATCAATATAAATGTCTAACACATTAAATGATACATGTAGTTAAATTGTAAAATATTAGAATACTAAATCTCTTAATGCTTCCAGTACACATATGTAATTAACATCATTAATGATTTATATTTTGTGTGACTTATAAAACATAATATTAACGATATGTTATAATTCCTCATTTTACTTATTTGTAATTGTTTAAACATAAAACCGGGTGATATACGTTAAAATTTGGTCTAAACATATGCCGGATGATTTGCTGGGTGTGTGACCTACTAGAATCACACATTAATGAAAATTATTTTATACATTGTGCCTTTGGCATGTTGATACGAGTCCAAGTGTTGAAGACCGGGTCTTAATGTTTTTGGAGGTCTAAGACCGCGCTGCACGAAAATGGGTCTAACCTGAGCTACGAGCCTCCATTTCTGACATGCTACCAGTCAAAACGACCGTGGAAATGAGGGCTACGTCATGGTAACCCGCCGTAGGCGGTTTATCTCGTTATTTTTTCAAAATAAGGCCTCTTAATGGGTTTTTGAGCCACTTTTATATTTTTTCTAGTTTTTTGGTTTTGTTTCGGGCTTTTGTTTGGCCCATGGTTGTTTGTTTTAGACCCGTTCGAATTTTGGCTTCTTATTTAAGTTATGTTGATGTAATTTGGATGGTCACTTGATCAATTCTGAAATTAAAAGTTTGTTTTTTCAAATTCGTGACTTTTGGGGTCGAATTTGGGAGTTTGGGTGAAGATCATCACGGGTATTCGCAGAATCAACGAATTTGAGCTTCGATTTCATTCCGTGCGCTACATCACATGTTAAGCATCCATTAGAAATAGCAAAACAATAAAATCCATAACAAAGGACAAACCAATAGAATGCATAACGTATTAAATAACAATATGGAAAATATAAACTATGAAGTTGCTCTACCTTAAATAACAAATGATGATGTGACTTGAACAAATTTAGGTGTGGTTGGATGAGGGAAGGAAGTGCATAATGCCTCATTGCATTATTGAATTCTTTGGCATCAATGATGCCTATATGAAATCATATGTACTACTATTAAGTCAAATTGGTCGAAAGCTTCTTTCATGTCCTGCTTCTTCTACCGAGTGGATCCATTATGATGACCGCTAGGTTCTATTTTCGTTCTCCTTGATTATTCATAAAACCCTTGATGCAATTTAAGATATAAACATAGGTCAATCCAAGGATTATTATCTACACTGATCATCAGGGTCTAAACCTCTGATTCTGGCATTAATTGTTGAAAAATCAATATTTTATATCTTTAAACAAAACAAAGAAACATTGAGAGAAATCGATTGAAGCATCATGATACAAAAATCAAATAAAAAGAAGAACGTCGATAACAAAAGCAAATTAGGAAGCAGCATGGGAGTCGATGAAGCTCAAGCTAATCTCTTCCCTTCAATATCGAATACACCGGACTAAAAATTAACACTACCGACAAAAAAAAGAGCCCCCCGGTCTCCACTATGCTCCGCCAAGATCACAATGGCTAAGCTGAAAGATGGCATCAACATTAAAAGTTAGTCTATGTACCGATGTAATTAGTTTCAAAGACAAAAAAGAAAAAAAATATGTCGGCAAGTAAAGGACATGACCAACAATCACCCTAAGTTAAACAAACGTTAGAATGAATATTATGAAGAAACCTTATGTTAATCCTACTAAAAATACCCCAAACTTGCAATCATCGAGTTTTTAAACAGAGTTCGTCACCTCTCCTCTAAGAGTGGCTCATGATACCGCCCTAAAAGTAACACAAAACGAATTGCAATAATAATAAATACACTTTCACCATAAACTAACTAACCTTTTATTTCTTTAAACATTTTGTCTTTTAGCAATATGACACTAAATTCTCATTTCATTATAATGATATTACACATTTACACAACATTTACTTCATCTATTTCTTTCACCTTTTATTTTTGTAATATCAATCCCGAATTTCAAGTATATAAAGAATGAAACTCAACCATTCTTAACACAACCAACTAAATCCCACCTAACATTAGGTCTATAAATCAAGCCATGGCTTATGCCACCAAAACATACCTTCTTGTCTTGTTTCTACTTTACCTCTCTATGGTCAACACATCAAATGGTTTCTGCTTTTATACAACCTGGAATATTCATATCACCAATGGCATTCGAAGTAGCCGGATTATAAGCCACCCTACGACTAGCGATGGTAAAGATCGCGGACCTCAGGTCCTAAAACCACTAGAAAGTTATGTTTGGCAATTCTGTGACAACCCTAGAGAAAGTATTATCTATTATTCAACATTTGCTTGGCCACCAAAAGTGAAAAACTATACTATTTTCGATCGTACAATAGAAAACCAATGTTCTCGTAGCCGTGGGTCGGGAAAATGTTTTTGGCTAGTTAAAGATGATGGGTTTTATTTGAATTCTAAATTAGATCCATTTCCAAGTGGTTGGGTTAAGAAATATGATTGGTAACAATGTAACATGTGTATTGTCTTGAGTATGATATTGTTCGACTATGATAATAAAAGTTGCTTATGTGCATAAATCCATCATTCTCTCCTCATTGTATTTCCAAATAAAATATACTTTAAATATAGTTAAACTGTTAAGCTATAATGTAAGAAAATATTATATCTTAATTACATTACAAAGGCTTAACAAATGATATTAACGAGCTTTTGTGTATGGACTTGATTGTTTCAAGTGCATTAATTAAAACTTTCTGAAGTTACTATTAGATGAATTTATAATTTTAAAGGCATGTTGTACTTAAAGTTACAATTATATATATATATATATAGGAATGGGTTCATGTGAGAACCCTTAGTTTTTGTGAGAACCCTTTAACTTCACCATTGATTTTTTAATTCTTGTACTTTCTTAGAGATGGATGACATAGATTAAAAGAAGGGCAAGAAAGTCTTTTACATTTTTATACTTTATGTCAAATCTCCTTTATACTTTAAGCATCATTATCTCTCTCTTAAAAATCCCATCCATCTTCACCATCACCAACAAACACTACCCACCAACACTACTAGTCACCACCAACACTACATTTGAGCACACCAACTCTACACCACCATCACCATCAACGACGTTCCCCTTCGTCTTCCACACTAATGCTGACCGATGAACCCGTCACTCACCACCATCATTACGTTTCTAATCGACCCTATAGCTTACCACATGTTCATCTCCGACGCTACACTACATCAATTGGAGTCCTAACTAACACCACCAGCGCATCACCATCATCACCCACCATCCCTGTTCACCAATCATTTCAGATCTAAAACAGATTTGTCTTTCTAAAGATCCAGATCTAGGTTTGTTCTATTCTCGTCGAGTGAGCAACCACCACCACACTGTCGGGTTTTCCAGCACCACAATAGAATGATTTGTATTTTTAATGATACCTTATAGTGACTACCGTATCATGTGTATATGTAAGTTTGCAACTTGAGAGTTAGGCTACTTCTTGAATATTTGGAAGTTGGGGTTCCTCTTGAATATCATTTGAAAAATTAAAACTTATATATTTGATTGTTTTTTACCACGATTAGCATCATCTTTGTCACAAGAACCATCACGATTCAGATCTTGATTCTCTTTCTCCACCACAAATCATACCATTTCAGATCTATTTCTTTATGGGTTTTTCTTTTCTTTCAAAATCTGCATTTTTGTATTTGTAGCATTCGAGAGAATCCACATTTGGGTTGTTAGTTCCAAATCTAGTGCCAAATCATTAGGGTTCCATCTTTTGTGCTTTTCATCTTAGTGCCAGATCTGGAGGTTTTCAGTATACTTACAAAATAAGCTGTAATTTTAATTTCGTTTACATTGGTGTATATATATACACGTATTAGGTTAATTTTGTTACAGACATTTGCTTTATATTTTTATATATTAGTTTACAGATTGGTTTACATTAGTTTACAATAGTTTACATTGGTTTACAGTCAGGTTTTGTGATAGTTTTGCTATAAGTTACAGTAGTATAATATTGTAGCTTGATGTAAGTATGTACGAGTAATACTTTTTTGATTTACATTGGTTAATTTGTAGGTTGTTTTGTTCCAGATGTAGTGCTAAATCATTAGGACATGGTGTAATGTCGTCTAGTTTACATTTAAAAAACGTTTGATTTATATTGGTTAATGATTCGTTTGTGTTTACATATCGTTTTACATTGGTTAATATTGGTTTAAATTAGTTTACAATGGTTTATATTGATATATGTCGTTTGGTTTACATTTACATTACACCTTTTTACATGACGTTACACCTTCTTATATTACTGTTACACTTGTTTATATTAACGTAACACTAAGTAACATCAACAAATTACATAATGTTACATTAGTATATTAATGTAACTAGTGTTGCTCAATATACCATTTGAGTTAAAATAGTGTAATCCTATTTTTTGTTAAATCACTATTGAATTTAAACATAATTATTGTAGTTTAATTTTATTTTGATTTGTATTGTAATTGTTTTTAATTTTTATGGTGTAACGTATTATTACATTTGGGTATTACGTCATGTTACAGTAATGTCGAACGGTCTTTTTTGGGAAAAGTATAATGAAATTAAAGAGAAAAATGAGATGAGTTTAATGGTGTTATTTTTATAAAAATCTAACATTTGATTAAAAAGTTATAATAGTTTAAAAAACAAGGGGGTAAACTTTTATAAAATAAAAAGTACAAAGTACATGGAATCTTTTAGTAGTAGATGGTAACACTTGTCACTATCATATTAAAAGCTGACTTTTGGGTAGTATTGAAATGTCAAAAATGCTCTTTTCTATTAAAAAAAGTGGGGAGACACTTGGCATCATCTTATGCCATAAAAGTTTAATTAATGGTGCATATAGAGTTAAAGAGTTCTTATAATAATGGTGGGTTCTCATTTGAACCTAACCCTATATATATATATATATATATATACATATATATATATACATGTATATATATACATAATAGTAGGTTATAATTTTATGTATTATACGGATTAAATAAAAAATATTAATTAGTTAGTAATGTAGATGTAGGAATTATAAAACAAAATTTTGAGATGAGATATGACTGAAATTACGTTTTTTCAATCACTTGCAAAAAAAATACATACATAGACAAGAGAAGCGGGAAAAAAATCACGGGCTCATAGATTTGTGACACGTGATGTAACCAGCTTATTATTAGGTATAGAAGGTTTAAACTACAATGTAAATAGATGTCTGATGTTTTATAGTAACTTTTGAAGTTTCATACTATATTACTATCTTCTAAAAAAATTAAGTAATTTGTTTATAAAGCTCATAAATTCAAGCTAATCTTCTGTATAAAATGATGATATTGTAAAAATTAAAAATCCAAAGATTTGTATTTTCTTTTTTCATAACTTAATAACTAATAATGTTTTCTTTAACAAAATAACATATAAGGTTAGCTCATTTGATACAGCCTTTGCCTCTTAAAGGAGAGGTTTTAGGTTCAAACCCAAGCAATTGTGCAAATTATTGTAACATAGGAGTATGATTCATTTACCATTAAAAAAGGGTCCTAATGGGGACACCGCATGGGTTTTTGGGGTGGGCCGGTTCAAACGGTCACGGTTAGGTCTTGCGGTCACATTTTGGAACCTAACCGTGACCGCATGGGCTTGCTGTCACGGTTCGGGGTGGTAGTCCCCGTGACCGCATGGTCTTGCTGTCACGTTTTGGGGTGTTAGTCCCCGTGACCTCGTGACAACAAAACGACAAAAATGACAAAATGGGCTGTTAAAGTTGAGAAGCGGTCACCAAACCATCACGTGGAGGCCAAACCGTGACCTCTAGGGTACAAGGTCTCAGTTTAAGGTACGACGTAGACGTGATTTTGACAAAAGGCCGGGATTCCCGGCACAAACCGTCACGTGGAGGCCAAACCGTGACGGTTTGTGCCCCAGAATTTCACCTTATATACCTTTCAACTTAGAACAATCGGCATATCCATTTCCAAACTTCCGTTTCGCAATTTCATAATCCAAATTTTCAGTTTTTAATCGACCTTGGATTTTGAGCTTTCATTCATCCAACACTCGAGATTTTTCAGCCTTCGTCATTTCAAAAACGCGTTAATTCGAAAACAATGTCGGGTTCGGGAGATCATTATCAAAAGCCGAAGCTTCCAGATTTGAATGAGGTGCCACATATCGAAGATTCGAACCAGGTTGAACTAGTATATGTTTTATTATAGCTTATTATTTGAAATATCTAACCATTATCTTTTTTAGGAATATTATGTATACGGGAGTCACTCTCCGTGGGGGGAGGAGGAAACCAACCAGTCGAACACATTTGCTCAAGAGGCGTACAACTCTTTATTTGGACTGATAGGTTACGGTGAAGGGTACAGATATCCCCCTTGCAATTCTTACGGGCATGCCCCGAACACGTACCACTCACAAATAGAGCTGGATTACGGACATTCCCCGTACCAGTCAGAACTAGAAATTACACATGTGTCGGATACTTTTAATGGGAATGACACAGATGAGAGTGACGGTTCGGTTCACCTCAAAGAAAACCATGGGGACACCGCGGAGCATGATGGGGATGAGGATCGGATAAGAAAGGCTACGGTTTCTTATAAAACCAATCAAGTACGAAGAGTTTTTATTCTTTTGTTTATTTTATTTTTTATTTGTTTTATATATTGTTTTTTTATGTCTAGCTTTATTATTTTTTCAGTATTTTGATTCTCGTGAGGACTTGGAGAAGTGGGCTAAAACGAGAGGACGCGAGCATGGGTGCGTCATTGTGGTGGGTCGGACACGAAAAAAGGATGTGGAACTAATATGCAATCGTAGTGGTGAACCTAAATTCACTGGCACAAGTAGACGTACTAGGAGCATAAAGAAAGGATGTCCCTTTAAACTCGTAGGGAAGTACGTAGGAAAGAGTGACAGTTGGATGTTAGAGGTGAGAAACGAGACGCACAACCACGATCCTGTTGTGTACGAGGAGGGCCACGCGCATCTTAGGAAGATGACCGCCGAAGAAATTGATCTTGTCGAGAAATTACACAGGCAGCACGTGCGGCCACGACATATCCATTCAGCCGTAAGGGAGCAGTTTCCCCACAGCGTCTGTGTTGTTCAAGACATATACAATCTGACGTCAAAGTTTAGGGCTGAGGGGAGAGAAGGCATCACACCAATGCAGAAACTTGAAAACCTGCTACAATCTAAAGAGTTCGTGTATGAAACACGAACGAATGCAACTACTAAGGCCGTGGAAGATGTTTTCTTTTATCATCCTACTTCGTATAAAATGTGGCGCGTATTCCCGCACGTGATGTTGATAGACACGACGTACAAGACCAACATGTACAACATTCCGTTTGTTCAGGTTATTGGCGTTACGTCGACGTCGAAGTCGTTTTGTATCGCGCATGCATTTATATCGAGGGAACGGCAAGACAACTTCACATGGGTACTGGAGCAGATCAGAGATATGCTCAATGGGTGTGTGGAGCCCCGCGTTATTATCACAGACAGGGACCTGGCCCTGATGAGTGCGTGTGACACAGTGTTCCCGAGTGCTACTAAAAACCTATGCAGGTGGCACGTTAGGGAGAATATCAAAAGACGGTGGAATATCCTTTTCAAAACCGACATGTGGAAGGATTTTTCATACTGGTGGAAGACCTTGTGTTCGTCTCCCACAGAGGCAATGTACGATTACAATTGCAGGAAGATGAAAGAAAAGTTAAATGAAGATGGTAAAAGTGGTAAGAATTTCATATTTATTTTTACTCTAACAATTTATTTGTTCATTTTCTAAAATTTGTTATTTTCTTTCAGAGGTATGGGAATATATTTGAAATAATTGGTTGGTGCCGTACAAAGTGAAAATTGTTACTTGTTGGATGTACGACCGCCTTAACTTTGGTGAATTTACAACTAATCGGGTTGAGGGCCAACATGCCAACTTCAAGAGTTACCTCACAGGGACCAACAATACGTTGCATACACTTGTCGGATATGTTTGTGACCTCGTGCGCGGCCAGGAGATTGAAATTTGTAAAACATTCGAGGTGTCCCGTGTGAAAATTAAAAAAAACCATCGCCTGTCATTGTTTTCAAGATTACATTATAAAGTATCAACTTTTTGCCTTAGCCTCCTTGAATCAGAGTTGACGAAAATGGAAATGATTTAGGAGTCTGGGGGTTCATGTGGACACCAGTTGTTCACGTCCATGGGCTTGCCATGTGCTTGTCGTTTGGAGATACACGTCCAAGAAGGTTATATTTTTCTTAATACATTTTTTACTGTTGTCACACGATTGCATATTTTTCACTAATAATTTAACCATTAAATCCAGTCACAAGTATTCCACTCGATGCGGTAGATCCACACTGGAGGAAGCTTGATTTCGAGCCAGCGTACGTCGCGCCGCCTGAACCCGACTACGATGTGAAATTTGATGACTTGAAACAAAAGGTTATGTCTTCTCCTAATCCTCAAGTAAAGAAAAAATTGTTTAACAAATTATTTGACTCTTTGTTTAAGAGTAAGTCAGAACTTAAAGAACCTGAGGTGCATCATGACCGACGTGGTCGTCCAAATATTAAGGAGCAACAAAGAAGAGCGGACTCCAATACATCACAGTATGAGGCTGCTAGACACAGCTCCTATACTTCCTCGCAACAAACTATGTCTGACCCGGCGAGGCATAGCTCATATACCCCTCAGTTTAAAATGCCCAATGACCGTTCTAATAAGGCAAAGGCTGCTTCAAATGTACCGATTACGGGTGCTGCCCTAGGGTTTCCTTTAATATTGAAACCAAAGGACGTGATAAAAGTTATGAAGTTTAAGGATCAGCTGCCCCAATGGATTCACCGGTACGTTTCGACTATAAAAGATGTGCGGCCTGATGGTAACTGTGGTTTTCGGGCGATCGCGGTGGCTTTAGGGAGAAAGCAAAATGAATGGGAATGGGTTAGGCGTCAAATGTTGTCGGAGATGGACATAAACATGCGGTATTGGCGGAGCAATTTGAACCGTGAGATGCCTGGCTATTATGATTCTGTTCGTAATAGATTAAATTGGTTTGGCACGACTAAACCCGCACCCGATACCCATTGGCTAACTTTTCCGGCCCATGGACTCGTAATTGCGGAAACATTCAACTGTATTGTGCATCTTATTTCTTCATTTGGCAGCCAGACATGGTTCCCGCTGAGAACAGCCCCAGAGCCATTATTCACCTATCCAGTTGTCGCACTTGCTCATAATAACGGAGCTCACTTTATTTGCATTCAATTGGAAGGCGATTACCCGATGCCTAGTGTGAGCTATCATTGGCCGAGATATGCATATCAAGAAGCACTAGAATGGCAAAATATGTATGAGGATCGTTTAAATAATTACGTTAGAATAATGGATCGTCATAGAGGCACCAATGTCTCCTGTAAGTTATCATTATCCGATACTTCATCATATTAATGAAGATCCATTTATTTGATGATGATGATGATGATGATGATGATGATGATGATGATGATGATGATGATGATGATGATGATAATAATAATAGTACTAATAATAATAATAGTAATATTAATAATATTAGTAATAATAATAATAATAATAATAATTAATAATAATAATAATAATAGTAATAATAATAATAATAATAATAATAATAATAAATAATAATAATAATATAATAGTAATAATAATAATAATATTAATAATAATAATAATATAATAATAATAATAATATTAATAATAATAGTAATAACAAAAAAACAATAAATCAGGCAAAAGGTCACGGTTTGGGCAAACCGTGACCCCTTGCTCATTAGTAGTTAAACAGCAGAAGGATTGCTCATCAGTAGTTTTGTAAACAAAGTGTCACGTGGTGACCTAACTGTCACACCTTGTTTGTATAAGAGGTCACGGTTTGGTCTAACCGTGACCTTTAGGTAGGGCTGTACAAAAAGTTCGTGGCTCGAAGTTCGCTCGAAGTTCGCTCGAGAAAAGCTCGAAAAAAGCTCGGCTCGAAAAAAGCTCGAATCTAAACGAGCCGGCTTGGCTCGGCTCGAATTCTAAGCGAGCCGAACTCGAGCCAGGGTTAGCTCGGTTCGAGCTCGGCTCGTGGCTCGGTTCGTTGGCTCGGCTCGTGACTCGGTGCATATAATATATGTGTATATATATATTTATATTGTATAATAATAATAATCATTATTATTACTACTACTACTATTATTATTATTTTTATATTAGGATTTTAAAAAGGTTTTCTTAAAATAAAAATGGATTATTTTTATAAACATTAAGTATTTTATTTAAAAAATATATAACTTAACAGTAAATTGTTTATATTCAAAATAATGATCTTTGTTTCCCTTAGTACGGAGTACCCAACAAAAGATAAAAACTCTAATATATATTTTTTGTGTTTTTATATAAATTAATGTGAAAAAATAAAATAAAAAAAATAAATCGAGCCGGCTCGAATGAGCCACGAGCTGGCTCGAGCTTTTCACGAGCCGAACTCGAGCCGGTGTTTTGAGCTCGTTAGAAATTTTCGAGTCGGCTCGGCTCGGCTCGATAAGCTTCGAGCTCGAACTCGAGCCCATCCTGGCTCGGCTCGGCTCGGCTCGTTTATAGCCCTACCTTTAGGGTTTCTCAACCTTCACGGTTAGGGCTAACCGTGACCGCTTGCCGGGGGCGCATGTCCACTGTTCGGGCGCATGGTTCGCTATTTTTCATAAAAATATTCTCAGAAAAAATTTTAAAAAATCAGGCAAAAGGTCACGGTTAGGGCAAACCGTGACCTTTTGCCTAATTTTTTAAAATTTTCTAAATAAAAAATTTTATAAAAAGCACCTCACTAAACCAGTGGTAGTGGGTTTCGAGCCCACACCACTCCCCTATTGCCCTACTGTAACACCCCGGCCCGGATAGGGCTGACGTGTCACTAATACGGATATCAAATCAAAACGCATTCCCATTATTTAAAAACGATTACAAGTTCAAATTCCAAAACCTAATTAAGATGTTCAATACATTAATTAAAGTAACAGATAATCTTGGTCTTCAATTCACTCTTCACTGGTTTCCCGGATTACCCTGCTGACCTGACGTGCATGAAAACAAAAGCACGCCTGAGCATAACGCTCAGTGAACGGAATAGCGGATAACAAAAATAAACAGACATGTTGATAAACAAAGAATCGACAGATATCAAAAAATAAACAGACATGGTAATAATCAAGGAACCGACAGATATCAAAAATAAACAGACATGTGATAATCAAGGAATTAACAGATATCAAAAATAAACAGACATGTGATAATCAAGGAATTAACAGATATCAAAAATAAACAGACGTTATAAGACATATGTCAGATAGAACATACCCCGAGCTAATAATCATATCATATAATAACTGAACAGGGGGAACACAGGTAGCGAGCCCGTGAACCAATGTGAAATGGAGTATGGGCAGACATACAAACCATTCACCAGAGTCCTGAATGGAATGATGTTTAACCACCCATCAGGAAATAACAGAACTAGCCTAGGATCGATCCATACGCCTCTGAGGAAATAATAATATAACCAGACATAATTTCAGAGTCCTCTTTAGAGACGCCGTGATCTCAGCTCACCGCCACGGTTGGTGCCACGTTATCGATGCCGCAATAACGCGTCTTGGTCACCCCCAAGATAGGGAGAGCTCGGGTAACAAATTCAGAAATATATAGTAGTCAAGCTACTTATAACAGAATCAAAAGCAAATTATCAGGAATCAAAACTAGAAATGAACGGAAATCAGATACGAGACAGAAATTAGGAATCTGTACTGCAAAGTAACGGAACCAAAAGTAAATACTTATGATAACAAGGAAACAGAATCCATACAATAAGCAACAGAACAAAAGTGTATATTATGATAACAGAATCCGTACTTCAAAGTAACGGAAAATTTTATTTATACTAAGATATAAAGAATCAGGAATCCGTACCTTATACACGAATGACAATAATCAGAAACAAAGTCTAGGCTCGGTTAACGCCGCGAGAACCTACGATAACGTAACGCAAATTATAGTTTGGATTTTCCTATTTTAAATTGGAAAAATTCCAGTTCTGCCCTTGTCTTTTCGCACTCGTTAAAAATACTAAACGACGTTTAAAAATTCTGAAAATCTCCAGTTTACTAGATTAGTGATTTCTAAACAACTTTCATTTAGAAAAGTTTCTGATTTGGATTACCGAAATATGAGAAAAACGTAGATCTTTACAGCTGCGCAGAACTGCTAGCTGTTACGAAAACGACTATTTGGAGGTCTAAACGAATGAGTTTTTCTATGTTTTATATATCAACAGATTCGTTTTTCGACGAACTTCGTCGTGGACATAAGGTTTAACTGATTTGGATCTGTTATGATAAAGTTATGGCCTCCATAAGTTGGCTGTAAAATACGTATAAATCAAGGTATTTTGGTAAACCGTAAAATTATTTCTAGTTAAAATACGTCCGTTACGGGTCTGGAAATATTTTTATAAATAAGTATAAACCATGATTAACTTCTGAAAAATTTGGCTAATCATATTATTAATCCATTTGTCATTTATAAAATCACATCCCAAACATTCATAAAAACTAGTTAAACGTGTAACTTGTTTAAAATGTTTGGTTAAGGTCTAAATCTTAATTTGGTCAAAATACTTATATTTCTAGTAGTTAAGACAATGTCAAAATGGATTCCTATCAAGTTTACTAAGTTAAGCAAGGAAACTATGTTTAAAACGTAAACCTAATTAAACGAGTACTTATTCAAACGGCAACCTATGATCAAGGGCAATGAACTAAAATACTAATTATGATATCTAAGATTCAAGGATAACGTAACGATTAACAACATCTTAATGATTCCCACTAATTAACGTTTATTTTTATAAAAATAAACTAATTAATAATATGTGTTAATATCTATATATATGAATTGTTAAGGTTTTTAAATAAATAAATTTACAGAAAATAGTTAACTAACTTTTAAAATAACGAGGTTTGTAAAACTGATTTTTACAATTTTTAGAAATTTTATTTAATTTTTTTAAAGTCCAAAAAGGCTTAAAAAATGGTTGTAGGTGCCCGGGTTCGAACCCGGGACCTCAAGTTTGAGCAGCATATGACTAACCAGTGAACCAGGGCCGAAGCCTTGGTATTAACTTGGTTTTTAAACCTTTTAACCACAAAACAAAATCATCCCCAAATTCACATAAACCCTAGATTCGTTTGGATCCAAATTGACCCACCAAACGATCATGTGAAGGCTGATAACCATGGGGCTTTTGTTCCCCATGTCTAAACGAGTATGTAGATGTAAACAATTACCCGAATAGTGTCGATTTGAAACTGAACTCAATCAAGAACAGTCGCGACCGTAGTGCTCGATGGTTCAATGAGTAATTGTTGATGATAATCGAATTAACTGCACAGGTATCTTCTAAAGATGATCTTGATGCAAAGCCTTCTATCAATTTTGGTTTAAATCGTTCGGAACAGGGGTTTTGGTATAGTTGCAGGTCCGCGACCGAGAGGGTGTTCGAGGTATAATTCTTGTGTGTTTCAGATGGAATGGAGTATATCAACAGCTTAGAAACGATTAAATGATCGTATGTGGACACTTAATTCAATTAATTTTTCTGTTCAGTGCGTGAATATGGTGAATGGTCGGCCGAAAGTGGAAGATTCGTGGGGCGGTTCCAAATCGCACTCAAATATTAAATTTTCAGTGGGTCACGGTTCGATTCAATCACGAGGATGTGTCGGGAACAATTGATTAACTAAAATCGAATAAAAATAGTGGTTTGGGGGTTCGCCGGAGACGACCGGCGGTTGGCCGGAGAATACCCGCCGGAAACGCGGGGCAGGGAGAGAGAAAGACAGATTTGATTTTTTTTTAAAATTTTACATAACTAGTCCCTGTGGTTTGGTGTTTGTTTCAGTTTGTTCCCAAAGTTATTATTATATATATACATATATATATATTTTTTTATATGGGGGTATTATAATTCTACCCCCCTTAAAAAATTTCGTCCACGAAATTGCTAGGTATAGATCGTAACAAGATATGACATAACGAACACGGATTAGTAGGAATCAACAGTGAACGAAATCCCTCATAACTATTCAATAGCTGAAACAGAATCGATTCGGCAGATAAAATTGTACAAGAGATGACTAACGTGACGTTCAAGAAACAGATAATTGATAACTTCATAACTAACAACAGAAACATATAACAGATAATACCTAAGAGGTAAACAGATATGGATATTGAGAACGGATTTCATCTTCTATCTCCCATGTAGCTTCACGTTCGGAATGGTTTTTCCATAATACTTTTACAAAAGGAATAGTTTTCCTACGCATAATGCGTTCCTGCCGGTCAAGGATAGCTTCTGGTTCTTCCTCGAATGATAAGTCTTCACGAATCAAATGAAGCGGATAATTCACAACGTGAAGAGGATGATAATTGTACCCCCTTAAAATAGATACATGGAAGACATTATGCACATGTGACAGTTGAGGTGGTAAAGCCAAACGATACGAAACCTCACCAACTCTTTCCAGGATTTCAAAGGGTCCGATAAATCGTGGACTAAGTTTCCCTTTTAGACCAAAACGTCGTACGCCTTTGCAAGGCGAAACCTTCAGGAATACTTTGTCACCGACCTTAAACTCCAAAAGTCGACGGTGTCGGTCTGCATAACTTTTCTGTCTGCTTTGAGCTTCCTTTAACTTTTCTCTAGCAATAGCAACTTTCTCATTCGTGATCTGAACTAACTCGGGTCCTTCGATGACTCTTTCACCGACTTCTTCCCAACAAACAGGTGCTCTACATTTACGACCATACAATAATTCGAAAGGTGCCATGCCAATGCTAGCTTGCCAACTATTGTTGTAAGCAAACTCGACCAAACACAAGTACTCATCCCAGTTCCCAGTCCACTCTAAGGCACAAGCTCGAAGCATGTCCTCAAGTGTCTGGATAGTACGCTCTGACTGACCGTCAGTCTGAGGATGAAACGCCGTACTAAACTTCAACTTGGTACCCCATGCAGCTTGTAAACCCTTCCAAAAACGAGAAGTGAACCTCGGGTCTCGATCAGACACGATAGACACCGGAGTGCCATGAAGTCTAACAATCTCTTGTGTGAACACTTCAGAAAGTTTGCTAACCGAAAATCCTTGCTGAATTGGGAGAAAGTGAGCCGACTTTGACAATCTGTCAACTACAACCCATATTGCATCATTCTTCTTAAATGTCCTTGGCAACCCTGTCACAAAATCCATGGAAATATCATCCCATTTCCATACAGGAATAGGTAGTGGCTGAAGCAAACCACTAGCTCTCTGATGCTCAATCTTGACCTGCTGACAAGTAAGGCAACGGCTAACATACTTAGCCACGTCTTCTTTCATACCATTCCACCAGAAATTCTGACGAAGATCACGATACATCTTAGTAGATCCTGGATGGATAGAGAACGGAGAACTATGTGCCTCAGCTAATAACGATTCTCGAAGAGAAGAATCATTAGGCACACATAAACGTTTACCACACCAGATTACTCCATGCTCGTCTACTCTGAATTCTGATTGCTTACCAATCTCCACATTCTGTAAGATTGCCCAGAGTTCACCATCGTCTTTTTGTGCGTTCTTAATCCGGAATATTAAGTCTGGTTCAATCTGAAGACTAGCGAGATATCCGTCACTCTTCCCAATATGTAGGCCAATGCCCAATCTATCAAGATCGATAATGTTCTGAGGCTGTAGCTGTAGGGAGGCTACTGTTCCTGAGCTCTTCCTGCTAAGAGCATCAGCTACCACATTGGCCTTTCCCGGATGATATTGAATATTGGCATCATAATCTTTTAACAACTCTAACCATCTTCTCTGCCTCATGTTTAGTTCTTTTTGTGTGAAGATGTATTTCAAGCTCTTGTGATCAGTAAAAATATCACAAGTCTCTCCGTAAAGATAGTGACGCCATATTTTCAGCGCGAAAATAACAGCAGCGAGTTCAAGATCATGCGTAGGATAATTAACCTCATAAGGTTTCAACTGCCGCGAAGCATAAGCAATGACCTTACCATGCTGCATTAGCACACATCCGAGTCCCTTTTTAGAGGCATCGCTGTAAATCTGATATCCACCCGTGCCCGATGGAAGTGTAAGAATCGGGGCAGACACCAATCTCTTCTTAAGCTCTTCGAAGCTTTTCTCCCGCTCATCATTCCAAGAGTACTTAACCCCTTTCCTTAGAAGTTGCGTAAGGGGTAAAGCAATAACAGAGAACCCTTCGACAAATCTACGATAGTAACCAGCAAGACCAAGAAAACTCCGGACTTCAGTGGCTGAAGTAGGTCTTGGCCATTTAGTGATTGCCTCTATCTTTGCTGGATCCACCATAATACCATCTGCAGAGACCACATGACCCAGAAAGGCTACTTGACTCAACCAAAATTCACATTTTGAAAACTTAGCGTAAAGCTTCTTGTTACGCAGAGTTTCAAGCACGATACGAAGATGGTCTTCATGTTCCTCCTTACTCTTAGAATAGATAAGAATGTCATCTATAAACACGATGACGAACTTATCCAGATAGTCATGGAAAACTCTGTTCATTAGGTCCATGAAAACAGCTGGGGCATTCGTTAACCCGAACGGCATAACCAAGAATTCATAGTGACCATATCGCGTACGGAAGGCAGATTTAGGGACATCAGAATCTTTGATCTTTAGCTGATGGTAACCAGACCTCAGATCGATTTTAGAAAAACACTTTGCACCCTGAAGCTGATCAAATAAATCATCAATACGAGGCAGAGGGTAACGATTACGGATAGTGATCTTGTTGAGTTCTCTGTAGTCAATGCAGAGTCTCAAAGAACCATCTTTCTTCTTCACGAATAGGACCGGTGCACCCCAAGGTGAGACACTTGGTCTAATAAATCCAAGATCTAATAACTCCTGTAATTGGTCCTTCAGTTCTTTGAGTTCAAGTGGTGCCATACGGTAAGGTGCCTTGGAAATCGGTTCAGCACCAGGAATAAGATCAATAGTGAATTCCACCTCACGGTCTGGTGGAAGTCCAGGTAGCTCCTTAGGAAACACATCGGGAAAATCACAAACAACCGGATAATCAGAAATACTAGGCTCTTCAGGAGATAAAATTTTAACTGAAGCAAAGAATCCTGCAGCGCCGTGTAGTAGGGATTTACGAGCCTTAAGTGCTGAAATTATTTGAAGAGTTTTTCGAGGTTTAGTCCCCTGATAAATGAGTTCAGGATGATGGGGATCTCCAAACAGAATGCGACGAGTCTGACACTCAATTGTAACATGATGCCGAGTTAACCAGTCCATTCCCAAGATGATATCAAAATCTTCCATTTGCATGGGCAACAGATCCGCTGTAAGAATGAGCGATTCAACTCGGATCGGACAATCCTCATACACATGAGAGATTGTAACAGAGTTTCCCATAGGAGTCATAATGTTCAAGGTATTTTCTAATAATGTTGGGCTCATCGTTAGATGTTTAAGAAAAGATTGAGAAACTATGGAGTGTGTTGCTCCAGTATCAAATAAGACTTGAACTTCACGAGTTCCTAACATGAGAGTACCAGAAACAGTACCTAAAGAATTTATGTTACCATGGCACACTTAGTAATAGATAACAAGCACAATTAGAATTGTAAGACTACTAGATTATTCAGATACGATAGATTCACATATGGGAGGAATATCAAGAGTCATACCTGGTGTGTTTGCTGCATCTTTGGCGTTCAGAGCAAACACTCGTCCTCCATTAGTAGGCTGTTTTGCACTATTTCCAGCCTTCCCTTTGTTATCAGGATACGGACAGTCTTTCAGTACATGGCCGGTCTTTCCACATCTAAAACAGGCTCCTGAAGCTCGCCGACAAACACCAAAATGACGTTTTCCACATGTAGTGCATACCGGGACTTGCTCTTGACCTTGGTTTTCGGCAGGTTTAGGATTCTGCTGTTTTTTTTCCATTGATTACCTTGGCGGTTATTATTTCTGTTGAATTGGGCTTTTCGATCACCTGTATGGTGTTTCTCGCTTGAAGATTGCCCAGAAGGTGCGGTATGGTGTCCTTCACGATTTCTCTTTCGACTCTCCTCAGCTTTAGCTAACCTCTTCTTGTTTTCCATGTCAAGTGTTTTCACGGCATCAGCTACTTCATTGATATTGTTAAACCTTTGAGTCACTATCCACCTCCGAGTCCTCTCATGAACAACCCATTTCAACTTTTCTGCTTGGGCCTCTGGGCTACCTGCAGCTTCCCCAAGAAAGCTAGCCAACCTACAGAATCTTGCCATGAATTCCTGCCAAGGTTCACCATCGCGTTGCTCAATAGATGCATATTCACGTGCATACTCATTTCGTTCCACTTCCGAGAAATACTTTCGGAAGAATATTGTGCGGAAATCGGCCCAAGTAAGGGTAGCAGCATAACCTTCTCCACCATGTGCAAGTTTTACCCCTTCCCACCAAACTAGAGCATCATCCTCCAGTTTGTAAGAAGCCAACCTAGTTTTAAATATGTCATCGACTCCTAGTACTTCGAATATCTTTTCCACATGGGCTATCCAGTTCCGAGCATCCATCGGTGTAGCAGCATCACTAAAAGATCTTGGTCTTTGCTTCATAAAGCGTTCAAGCCAGACATGAATCTCAGCCACAGATGGTGTTGCATTTCCACCGGAAGATGGTCCAGTGTGGTTCCCGCCAGAAGGTGGCTCTGAGTTATTTCCACCGGGTGGAGGTCCTGTGTTGTTTCCCTCCGAATTTGTCTGTTGCATCTGCTGGATGACTGTTTGAGCAGTCTGAGTCATCAGATTAGGGAGTATTCCAGAAATAGCAGCGTTTACAGCATTAGTAACGAGGGTTTCAAGAGGAGTATCAGATGAGGGGCCACTCGATTGATTGCGGTTGTTCACACGTCTCTTAGGAGCCATCTGAAATGAAAATATACGTGTGAACACTGGAATTTAGATTGGAAACAGAAATTAGATCCTAACCCAACGTCTACCCATAACCTCACAAATTTATTATTAATGTTTAAGTTTTCTACAGGAAAGAGCCTTTGCTTTGATACCACAACTGTAACACCCCGGCCCGGATAGGGCTGACGTGTCACTAATACGGATATCAAATCAAAACGCATTCCCATTATTTAAAAACGATTACAAGTTCAAATTCCAAAACCTAATTAAGATGTTCAATACATTAATTAAAGTAACAGATAATCTTGGTCTTCAATTCACTCTTCACTGGTTTCCCGGATTACCCTGCTGACCTGACGTGCATGAAAACAAAAGCACGCCTGAGCATAACGCTCAGTGAACGGAATAGCGGATAACAAAAATAAACAGACATGTTGATAAACAAAGAATCGACAGATATCAAAAAATAAACAGACATGGTAATAATCAAGGAACCGACAGATATCAAAAATAAACAGACATGTGATAATCAAGGAATTAACAGATATCAAAAATAAACAGACATGTGATAATCAAGGAATTAACAGATATAAAAAATAAACAGACGTTATAAGACATATGTCAGATAGAACATACCCCGAGCTAATAATCATATCATATAATAACTGACAGGGGAACACAGGTAGCGAGCCCGTGAACCAATGTGAAATGGAGTATGGGCAGACATACAAACCATTCACCGGAGTCCTGAATGGAATGGTGTTTAACCACCCATCAGGAAATAACAGAACTAGCCTAGGATCGATCCATACGCCTCTGAGGAAATAATAATATAACCAGACATAATTTCAGAGTCCTCTTTAGAGACGCCGTGATCTCAGCTCACCGCCACGGTTGGTGCCACGTTATCGATGCCGCAATAACGCGTCTTGGTCACCCCCAAGATAGGGAGAGCTCGGGTAACAAATTCAGAAATATATAATAGTCAAGCTACTTATAACAGAATCAAAAGCAAATTATCAGGAATCAAAACTAGAAATGAACGGAAATCAGATACGAGACAGAAATTAGGAATCTGTACTGCAAAGTAACGGAACCAAAAGTAAATACTTATGATAACAAGGAAACAGAATCCATACAATAAGCAACAGAACAAAAGTGTATATTATGATAACAGAATCCGTACTTCAAAGTAACGGAAAATTTTATTTATACTAAGATATAAAGAATCAGGAATCCGTACCTTATACACGAATGACAATAATCAGAAACAAAGTCTAGGCTCGGTTAACGCCGCGAGAACCTACGATAACGTAACGCAAATTATAGTTTGGATTTTCCTATTTTAAATTGGAAAAATTCCAGTTCTGCCCTTGTCTTTTCGCACTCGTTAAAAATACTAAACGACGTTTAAAAATTCTGAAAATCTCCAGTTTACTAGATTAGTGATTTCTAAACAACTTTCATTTAGAAAAGTTTCTGATTTGGATTACCGAAATATGAGAAAAACGTAGATCTTTACAGCTGCGCAGAACTGCTAGCTGTTACGAAAACGACTATTTGGAGGTCTAAACGAATGAGTTTTTCTACGTTTTATATATCAACAGATTCGTTTTTCGACGAACTTCGTCGTGGACATAAGGTTTAACTGATTTGGATCTGTTATGATAAAGTTATGGCCTCCGTAAGTTGGCTGTAAAATACGTATAAATCAAGGTATTTTGGTAAACCGTAAAATTATTTCTAGTTAAAATACGTCCGTTACGGGTCTGGAAATATTTTTATAAATAAGTATAAACCATGATTAACTTCTGAAAAATTTGGCTAATCATATTATTAATCCATTTGTCATTTATAAAATCACATCCCAAACATTCATAAAAACTAGTTAAACGTGTAACTTGTTTAAAATGTTTGGTTAAGGTCTAAATCTTAATTTGGTCAAAATACTTATATTTCTAGTAGTTAAGACAATGTCAAAATGGATTCCTATCAAGTTTACTAAGTTAAGCAAGGAAACTATGTTTAAAACGTAAACCTAATTAAACGAGTACTTATTCAAACGGCAACCTATGATCAAGGGCAATGAACTAAAATACTAATTATGATATCTAAGATTCAAGGATAACGTAACGATTAACAACATCTTAATGATTCCCACTAATTAACGTTTATTTTTATAAAAATAAACTAATTAATAATATGTGTTAATATCTATATATATGAATTGTTAAGGTTTTTAAATAATAAATTTACAGAAAATAGTTAACTAACTTTTAAAATAACGAGGTTTGTAAAACTGATTTTTACAATTTTTAGAAATTTTATTTAATTTTTTTTAAAGTCCAAAAAGGCTTAAAAAAAATGGTTGTAGGTGCCCGGGTTCGAACCCGGGACCTCAAGTTTGAGCAGCATATGACTAACCAGTGAACCAGGGCCGAAGCCTTGGTATTAACTTGGTTTTTAAACCTTTTAACCACAAAACAAAATCATCCCCAAATTCACATAAACCCTAGATTCGTTTGGATCCAAATTGACCCACCAAACGATCATGTGAAGGCTGATAACCATGGGGCTTTTGTTCCCCATGTCTAAACGAGTATGTAGATGTAAACAATTACCCGAATAGTGTCGATTTGAAACTGAACTCAATCAAGAACAGTCGCGACCGTAGTGCTCGATGGTTCAATGAGTAATTGTTGATGATAATCGAATTAACTGCACAGGTATCTTCTAAAGATGATCTTGATGCAAAGCCTTCTATCAATTTTGGTTTAAATCGTTCGGAACAGGGGTTTTGGTATAGTTGCAGGTCCGCGACCGAGAGGGTGTTCGAGGTATAATTCTTGTGTGTTTCAGATGGAATGGAGTATA
>CM044011.1:66627768-66870268 GCA_024085815.1 Flaveria linearis
TCAATCAATCTCACCTTAACAACCTAAACCCAAATTGCACAATTCACAGCAACCATTCTCTGCCGACTGACACCCACCATCGACCGAACCATCTTCGGTCGACCTTCGAATATCATCCTCGACCTCCACCTGCGAACCAACAAACCACAACCGAAATTCTTCATTTTGATCTCTGAAGCTGTGTTTGTTCAAGTGTGAGCATCCGAGAGAGCATAGAGAGATTGATTGTGAAAGTAGAAACCTTCAGGAGTTTTTAAGTGGAAACTTCAATTTTGACCTTTTTATTTCCCTTGACCGACAAAGGAATTCAAAAATCTAAGATAGCAGCCTCATCAACAACAAGCCGATTCGGAGACTTATTGTGGTCCAAGATAGCAGTCGAAAAGTCCTTTTTCGACGGAGGCGCACCTTTCCTGCGAAACAAAATCAATCAACAACACAATAATCAGTCCGATTGAAGCAAATCTCGATAATATGACCGTAAAAGCTGTAAAAATGCGTCAAATAAAAAATCGATAGATTAGTAAGGATGAACGTACGAATCGGAGGAAGAGGATTCCGGCTGGTTGCTCATGGCGGAAGACGACGGTGGATCGGAGAATCGGATTTGCAGAATGAAGGAGATGATGTGGTGGTGGTGGTGTGTGGTGGTGGTGGTGGTATGTGGTGTGTGGTGGAGATGGTGATATTTTATAGCCCTTAGGGGTATTTTGGTCTTTTTACAAAAATCTAACAGAAAATGTTAACCCCGTTAGAAATTTGGACTGAAACAGAGAACTTTTTCAATCTTTGGTACTCAAATGGAGACAAAATAAACGTTGGTACTCAAGTGGAGTCAATTTGCAAAACACAGGGACCAAAACCGAGATTAACTCTAATATTAATAATAATAATATTAGTATAATAATAATAATAATATTTGTATAATAATTATAATAATAATAATAATAATAATAATAATAGTAATAATAATAGTAATAATAATAATAATAATAATAATAATAATAATATTAGTATTAGTAGTAATATTAATAATAATAATAATAATAATAATAATATTAGTATAATAATAATAATAATAATAATAATAATAATAATAATATAATAACCGTCAACCATTAATTTTATAAACATTGTAAATAATGATAAATACGTTTTTTTCGCAGATATGGATGCCGACGATGCTTTTATCCCCGGCATTGATGACTGCCCGACGTTGCAGTTCGAGCAGGGGACTACACCGTACGAGCGGTTCAGGACCCTGAGAGCACGTGTGCCAGCACCGGGGACCGTCCTATCGGAGGACTTCTTACAGCTCGTTGGAGAGCGCGGCCGGTTTTTTGAGATCATCGGCGAGGACGGCCCGTGGGAGCAGCTGTTCCGGATGTCCGACGATGCCCATCGAGAGCTCACTGTCGAGTTCTACTGCACATTCACGTTCCGTCCATGTGACCAGGGACTTGCGGAGCTGGACGAGGACGACATAGCGGACGGTCGTGCGCCCGCGGAGGTTGCTTTCCGGTTGTTCGGGGTCCTCCACCGCATGTCACTTAGGCGGTTCGCTGTCGTCAGCGGCCTCTACACGGAGGAGGAGACCCGACAACCGATGTACACCACCGCCTTGATCCGCGGGCCAGACGACTCCGATCAGGTCTGGTGGCCTGCGATAGGCGACGGACCATACGACGGTGATACGAGGTCCTCTCATATACGAGACCCTCTGTATAGATACATTCACCGACTCATCGCCACGTCCGTCGCTGGTCGTGGGGCGGGGACCAACAGGGTCAACGCCGCCGACCTTTTTTTTCTTCGGTGTGTACTCACACACCGACACTGCCACCTCGCGCACGCCCTCGCTGATTATTTTGCTAGTTATTATCATCGGCAGTCGCGAAGGGCGTTAGTGGGCGGGAACATCGTTTCCCGGATCGCTCGGGGCTTGGGGTACGCACAGGCCATGTCCCAGCTCCCGCTACCTCCGACTCCTGTGCGCGTGGCCGGCCGGAGCACCGCCACTGGGATGAGGATAGTTCGGAGGTTCCCCCACGGCACGTGGCACCTGATCACCAGATACCAGGAGCTCGTGGCATGGGTGCCCGAGCCGTTGGTGGACCCACCTGAGTTGGCGGGGGCTGAGGTCCACCTTCAGGACGCCCACAAGGCCCTTGGCGGTGGGGAGGATCAGCCCATTCCCCCGCCGCACGACCAGGACCCGCCCCAGTATCCCCAGCGCGTGTACCACGCCGTGCGATTACCTGCTCATGTTCTTGATATGATTCAGGACACACGAGACAGGGTCGCGAGGCTGGAGGATATGACCGCGAGGCTGCATGATACCACCGCGAGGCTGGAGGATACGACCGCGAGGCTGCATGATATGATGGACTGGGTCATCCAGCACATGGTCGCGGACTATACCGCCTCGGGTACGCCGTTGTTGTCACAGCCACCGAGGCGGTTAGACCATGACGGTGCTGGCCCATCTGGCGCGGGCGGGTCTGGTCAGGGCAGCGATCCGGGGATGATGGATTAGATATATATTTTGTTTGTATTTTATTTCTTTTTGTATGTAAAAACTCGTTGTATATATATATATGTGCAGTTTCAGTTATGATGATTTGTATATTTGGTTGTGTTTGTTTGGTTGTGTTTCTTTGTTTATTTTATATTTGCAATGTTGATAATGTTAATTGTATATGTTTGATAACAACTGATTTTTACGATTAGGTTAACCATGTGATAAAATAACAACCAACTTGTTTAAAAAATAATTAAACGCAAAAATTACTTGTAATATGACCATGAATTGCAGCAGCAGGGAAACCGACCCTGCATAACCAGTTTTCCAAAGAATCTGCGCTGCGTTTTGTCTCCACAAAGATTAAAGTCAACGCGTTCTGAATCAAGATTAAAGATAACAGATTACAAAGATTAATTAAGCAGATTAGAAAAAAAAAAGATGAACTGAATCGCACGTTTGTTAATGAATAAAACCATAAAATAGTGTTTGTTAATGATTTTAAAAGTATATAAACCTGAGGATAAATCGGTGCACCACCATATGCAACAGCAACTTTCACACCAGTTTCATAGCAGAATTTCTTAGCTTCTTCAAATATCTAACGAAATAATACAGATCATAAGAACAATAGTTATATTTGTGAATCCTACGATCGCGAATCAGGAATTATCAGTATTAAAATAAATCAATTTAATGATCGCGGAATTATCACTAATTGACGTTTAATTGTTTGTAATGATTAATTATGAACACAACCACAGAAACACAATGAACGCGAAATCAATAATAATTCAAATGTATTTCATTAACTATAATGTAATGATTACAAAAGAATAATAATGAATGACTATGAACAATCGAATTCTGTGAATCGAATAATGTTTGATGTTGATGTGACGGCAGCTAGGGTTGCACAATGAACTCTTGACAGCCGTAATATTGATTGATTGTGTTCTGCGAGATGTGAAACCTAGGACTCATATTTATACACGGTTTGAGTCGGTTAAGGAAACACCGGATCTCTCGGGATTTGTTATTGATTGAGTTGACTTGTTTGACTTCTTGGAATTTCCAGTAGCACAAGTATAATGATCTTCCGTAGAAACTTTGTCGTCCGCAGAACATTTGTTCTTCCGTAGATGATTTGCTCTTCCGTAGGAATGTTGTTCTTCCGTAGGAAATTCTTCTTCCGTAGGAGTCTTCACTTCATGGTCCTTGATCATCCGCAGGAACATTAACTTGGTCATTTGATCATGTAAGAAACATATCTACGGATTAACAAAATTGTTCATCCGTAGATGTTTCTTACACTTGGTCAATTCCATGAATCCATCCAAGTGTATTGTTTTTCCCTGTCAAGTCACAAATCAACACATATATATATGGGGTTATCCTATAGATTCAAATCACATATATATATATATTTTGACTGTTACAAGTATTAATTACAAGACTTGCTTTTCAAGTACTAAGCCTATACAAAATTGATCTAGCCCTATATAATCTAGATCTAACAATACTCCCCTTTAGGCTTAGCTCCTTGTAATTAGTCTTTTAACACTGCTAGCTCCTTGACTCTGGATATGATTTTGTTGTAGAAGTAAGATACAGCTGCCTTTTGATCATCATACTTGTATTTGATCTCTATTTTGCTGATCTTCTTTAGAGTCTCGAAGCCAAGTCCCAGAACATCCTCCTCTGTAGTGAGAGTCTCCAAGACTTTGTCATTCTTCACTACTTCAAGTTCATCTTGTTCGGAGAGGCGAAGTTCTGTGACTTCATCATACTCTGTTCCCGTCAGCAAGCCTGCATTGTGTCTGCGTCGTTTGTAGGCCTTTGCATGAAGTTTGTCAATGAATTGTATCATGTGAACATGCAGGAACAGATCATTTTGAGTTGCTTCATCATTCAGCTTCGGAAAGAATTTGTCATGAAGGTAGGAAGTGTAGCTTGGATGAAGCAACTTGATTTCCACAGGATCAAAGATCCTGATCTTTTCAGCTTGTTTGTTCTCTGCATTTCTCAGCAAGACCAGTTCTTTTGTCCTCTCTACATATCCCCATTCAGTGATAGGGAGTGTGTATTGAGTCCCTTCAATATGCTTGATGGCTGCTGAGGTTCTTTTGTTGTAACCAACCCTCTTTAGGAATTCATCATCTACTAATTCAGAGGCATTGGACTTGTATCTTTTCAGTCCTTGATTTCTTCTTCTGTGCTCTTCATCATCTCTCTTAGCACCTATCAACACATCATATTTGAATCTTGTTTTCAGTTGACCTACTCTGCTTGAGAAGTCCCTGCCTCTCGGATGTATTGGATAATTTGTCATGGTAAGGCTTTGCAGGTCCTTTATATCATTCTCAGGAAGGCAGAGAACTGAAAACACATCATGGAAGTATTCAACTCTTCCTGATGTCCTTTTGATCACTACACAATCCCACTCTTGATCATATTTCCACGCCATGATCTTGTTTTCTTCAGCTGAGTTGGGAGTTGTGAGGTGATTAACCAACTGAATCAGAGTGGAGTTCTGATCAGTTATTTCTCTAACAGTGGTACCAAGGGGCCATACTTTGCCTGGGATGACTTCCCTTGGTTCCCTGATGAGCTTATCTTTTGCTTTATGCTGATCCTTGGGTTCCACAGTTATTGGATCAGCTGATAGTTTGGTTTGTTTGTCATCAGTTGAATGAGGAGCTGTGGTTCTGAATTTCACACCTGTTTCCAATTCCACCTTCATTACATGCTCCATCATCCTCCGCAGTTCTCCAGTGGTTCTACCTTTGAGCTCATGCGGTTTGTAGTTGTGGCCCTGTAACCAGCAATTCATATTGTACTTTGTAAGTTTTGCTGTGTCACAGTAGCCCAGATCCTTTTTGATCTTCTCCAATGACTGAAATATAGTAAAGGCTTCATAATCACAGTTTGGGATTATGAACCTTGCAAACTCAAATTCTTTCAGTGCATTCTTCATTTCTGATGTGTTCATCCTCTCAACCATGTCATATGGAAAACCATGGTTGATGAGGGTCATAAACATGCTAGAATCAGGCCTCTCTTCCAAGATGTCAGCTGTTGTTAGAAGGTCATCGGCCTTTCTACCCTTTTGTTCAGTGGGGGACTCAATTCTTGTCAGTTCCTCCCACTCTTTCTCACTGTCATCATCATCCGTGGATGGTACCTTCACAGTAGACACATCTACTGAAGGTGTAGGTGCAGGGGATGGAAGTTTTGGTTTCTTTGGAGAGCTTTCATCTTCATGTTTCTTTTGAGTTGCTCCCATGTATTTTCTTTTCCGGGTGTATGAAATCATTTTCTTAGCAGCTTCACCCGACTGTTTTTGTTGATCAGTACTTGGGGCTTCTTTTGTTTGCAGATCAGATATCTTCTTTTTCAGCTCTTCTATTTCTGCATCTTTCTTTTTGATCAGCTCAGCTTTTTCATTTTGCTCAGTCTTCAAAGAAGCCTCCAACTCTTGTTCTCTATTCAACAATGCATCAATGACTTCATTGTTGCTTAGAGCATCTTCTCTCAGCCTTTTTAGTCTAGCATTTTTCTCCATCAGCTCTTCATCCTTTTCTTTTATTACTCCTTTCAGCTCTTGAATTCTTGCTTTTCGCTTATTTGATTTGAGTACTAACTTGTTGTACTCAGCAACCAAATAGCTTTTGCTGACAGGAATGTCTTTGTCACTTAGATCATCTTCATGGTATGCAATGACATCCTCAGCAGATCCTTATACTTCCCCATGCTCATCAGCAATTTGTTCATCTTTCAATGAAGATATGGGCTCAGTATGTGCTGATGAAGCATGTTCTTCTGTGTGTGTGGGTGAGATAGGAACAGTGCTGGCTTGAGATAATATCTCTGTGTCTCCTGAGTGTACAGAGTGTACGGACTCAGTTATCTCAAACGGTTCAGTTCCAGCACTTTCCGGGGATGCATGTTTTGGTGATTCTGGTGGTGGTTGTACAGGGGATTGAGCTTGGAGTGGAGAGAAAGTTTGAGTGTGTTGAGATGATGACTGAGAAGCTGATGATGATTGTTGTTTGGCTGGAGATGTTGGCTCAGTGCTTTTGGTGGATGATGAGGATATTAGTAGGGGTGATTGATGTTGATGAATTGGGGAGGTTGGTTCGGTGTTCAAGCTTGTTGGTGATTGAGATTGTTGAGGGGGTGTTTGGCTAGGTGTTTGATGTTGGAGTGGTGAAGTTTGGGTTGGTGAGTGGTGTTGGTGTGATGGTGTTTGGAGAGGAGAGTGAGATGCTTGTGCAGAATCAGCAGATGATTCTGCTTCATCAGCCCAAACCAACTCTTGAGGAAGGTCTGCTTGGGGATCTAAGACAGCGCGAACATTTGCATATCTTCACCCTGATACTTTCCACTCAGCTTGTTTAGCACTGATTTGCTCAGGTGTGCTTGAACAAACACATTGCCAACTCTGTCCACCCTTGGTAATTCTGAGTTGATCACCAGTTGCAGGAATCTCGGGAACATGTACATCTTGTCATTCTTCTGCAGTTTGACTTGTTCACTCAGACAATTGAAGATGTATTTGGCGTAAATATAGATTCTCCCCTCGAATATCCCGATGATCCCAGATGATATGTGCCTGGAGAATCTGTCCAGTCCTGACTTCCTGTTTGACATGCATTTCAGGTAGGTATGGCACAAGAATCTGTACGGTTTGCACAGCCTACCCTTTTTGATTTCCCCTTTCTCGTAGTCACCATCATACCCCATCAGATTGAAAATTTTCTCAATGTATTCATTCTCGAATACATCGGGGTGACCTATCTCTCTATCACCCAGTTCCAAGCATCTTCGTATGATGTTTTCAGTGATTCGTAGACGCTTGTTCCGAATCTCAGCCACAATCACTTCTTCATCATCTTGTTCTTCAACTCGTGTTGAGTTCCAGAAATCGATTATGTGTGCCTGATAGATCACAGGCTCAGCCGTCAAGGCGTAGAAGAGCCTTGATCGTCGGAGATATCTTATGATATCTCGACATCCTTCCGCCGCCGGATCATCAGCGTTTAAGAACGCGCACACATTATGTTCTTTGGCGAATCTATTATCCATCTGTAAAGAAAATCAAGTTAGAAAACATGCAGTTGAATCGTTTGAATGTCAATAACCGATTAAACAGTTTCGTACTGATGTTTAAGACATGATTTACCTTTGCAATAACAGTAATTTATTATAGGATAATGTTGATGATGTGTTCTTGGAAACGGATATTTTGAAATTTGAAAAAGAGGGAAAATGGGCGATTTTCTAGGTTAAAAGTGAAAAAGTGCTCTATAAAAATATCAGAAACCTTATTTATAGGGGAACATATTAATTTCTTTTATTAATTATGTTCTTTTATTAATTATGTTGGGCCCACTTCCATTCATTCCTATCCGCATACCAAGTGTTTAGAATGCATTCTCTCTTCCGCAGAACATCTGCGGAACCTTGACATCTGCGGATGTCAACATCTGCGGAACCTTAACATCTGCGGATGTCTTAACATCTGCGGATGTAAAAGTTCAAACAATGCATTTGTTTTGCTGCTGAATCAGAAATCACATAATACTTCTACGGATGAGAGGTATTACTGAAACTTCTGCGGAACATAAAAAGTTTAAAACTTTAAATGTATGATATCTACTGAGTAGAATCAAATGTTGATGTTGGACATTGTTGACTTTATTTGCATGGCAATTAAGTACAGGGAAGCAAGTTTCCTGTATCCTGCATTCAAGTTAGTGCTCAAGTTCCAATTCCTTCAAAGTAATTCAAATCAATTATCAGCTTTTATTGTTTTTCATGCATGAACTACTCCCCCTAAATTTGTGATTAATGTGAGACTGTTACATTTATCATAAATTTAAGTTGTAAACAGGCATGACAGGCATATGACAGTCTAAATGAGAGAAACTCAGTTGAGATAACAATTAAACATCTGACAAACAGTTACATGCATGCATATATATATAGAGGGATCATACTATAACTTGGCTTCTGCTGATGTTGATTAGTTGATTCAACACATACCTGATTGCAAGTATATAGATCCACTTAAATTCAAACATGAGTATTGTATCAACTAGGCATGCTATTTATCATGTTGTGAAGTTTGTTAATCAGTAGCAATCATGAGTCCCACATTCAATTATCATTAGAGTATGTCTTCCGTAGGTGAGGCAAATCACTACATTCCACACTTAATGACTATGTACATTAAGTTATAAGTTCTATCTTGAGACAAATTACAGTCTCATGAATGCTTTGATGTTGAAGCTCTTTGACTTGATGTACAATGGATCACAAGTGATTCCTTTTTAGAGTTGAAAGATGATCTTCATAGTCACCAGGTCTTTACTTTCGTAAAACAGAGGTGAACTTTAACCCAGGTCTTTGTTTACACAAAACAGAGGGAGAAGAAGATCATACTTGTTAATCACATTCCCAGGTCTTTGTTCACACAAAACAGAGGGAATATGACTTTGCAAGGATAGAAGATTATAAAGTATTTTACATAGTGTGCTTGTGTAAGTGATTTGAGCACATCAGGGAGAACATACCTTCCTGATTCTCAAATGGAAACCTCACAGACAGTTACCTGATGATTTTAGTTTGGCATGCTCTTAGCTTTGTGTCCACTCAAGATGAACCTACTCACATATCAGTATGATATAAGTCAGATTGAGTTTTTGTTTAATAGCCAAGTATAGTCTACTATCATTTCCCTAATATAATGCAAGTATAGATGTTCTATCAGACACTTAAGTTATCCTTAATGATTACTCTACACAAAGTCAGTTATATGCTTTTGTTGATTTATTCTAAGTTAATCATCCCCAAAGATTCTATCAGAAAATTAAATCTAACAGAATCAAATGCTTTAGTGAACAAATCAGCAAGCTGATTAGTTGTGTCTACTTTGACTAACTTGATTAGACCCTTTTCAGAGCAATCTCTCAGAAAATGGTATCTGATTTCAATATGTTTTGTTTTACTATGTTGAACTGGGTTAGCAGTTATAAACATAGCAGCTGAATTATCAATATGAATTGGTGTATGAAGGAAATTGTAACCATAATCAAGTAATTGGTTCTGCAACCAAAGTACTTGAGAGCAACCTGCTAAAGCAGCTATGTACTCTGCTTCAGCTGTGGATACAGATACATTTGTTTGCTTCTTGCACTGCCATGAAACAAGTCTTGGTCCTAGAAACTGACATCCACCAGTTGTGGATTTTCTGTTGTTGTTGCAACCTCCATAGTCACTATCTGAGTAGGAGTAGAGGCTAAAATCTCCATCTTTGGGATACCAAAGTCCCAATGCAGGTTTGCCTTTTAGGTATCTGAAAATCCTCTTTACAGCATTTAGATGTGACTCCTTTGGGTCTGATTGATACCTGGCACAAACACAAACAGCAAACATGATGTCAGGTCTACTGGTAGTTAAGTACATTAATGAACCGATCATTGATCTATAAAATCTTTGATCTACGGATTTGCCAGCAGGGTCAGGCACAATTTTGTCTATTGTTGATGCTGGTGTCTTGCATAAAGTGGAATCAGCAAGATTGTACTTCTTCAAAATTTGATGAATGTACTTTTCTTGATTGATGAAGATGCCATCTGGTTTCTGATGAACTTGTAAGCCAAGGAAGAATGTCAATTCTCCCATGGAGCTCATCTGAAATTCAGATTTCATCAAGTCTTTAAAGCTTTGGCACAGCTTCTTGTTGGTTGATCCAAATATTATGTCATCAACATATATTTGAACCACCAAAAGATCTTGATGTTCATGTTTGAGGAAGAGTGTCTGATCAATTGTTCCTCTCTTGTAGCCATTCTTCAGCAGGAAGGATGATAGTGTGTCATACCACTTTCTGGGTGCTTGATGAAGACCATACAAAGCTTTATCAAGCTTGTATACTCTATGTGGATAATTAGGGTCTCAAATCCAGGGGGTTAGCAACATAGACTTCTTCATCAATTTTCCCATAGAGGAAAGCACACTTCACATCCATTTGATAGACTGTGAACTTCTTAAGGAGGCATAGGCTAGGAAAACCCTTATAGCTTCAATCCTTGCAACTGGTGCAAAGACTTCATCATAGTCTATTCCCTCTTCCTGGGTATAGCCTTGAGCAATAAGTCTAGCCTTATTTCTCACGATGATACCTCTGTCATCCAGCTTGTTTTTGAATAGCCACCTTGTTCCAATTGGATGTTGACCCGTAGGCAAGTCTACAAGAGTCCATACTTTTTGTTTTCTGAATTGTTGTAGCTCTTCTTGCATAGCCTCAATCCAGCTGTTGTCTTTTAGTGCAGCTGTAATGTTTACAGGAACTGTTTGGGACAAGAAGCAGGTGAACAAACAAATGTTTGCCACACCTCCTTTGTTCCTTGTAGTTCTTGTATTCAGATCTCCAATGATATTGTCTGTTGGATGAGCCTTGTGAATTCTGCTTGTTGAGACAGCATCAACTTAAACTGAGGTGTCTAAGTTTGAGAAACCCATTGAAGCAGATGGTGTCAGCTGAGAGGTTGAGTCGATGAAATAATCAAAAGGCTCATGTTCATTTTGATCTGCTTGTGTATGGGTTGCTGCTGGGTTGTCTTCTTCCGCAGGAAGGTCTACGGAAGCAGCATTTTGTTCTTCCGCAGGAGGTGCTACGGAAGCAACATTTTGTTCTTCCGCAGGAGGTTCTACGGAAGCAGCATTTTGTTCTTCCGCAGGAGTAACTGCAGCATCTACGGACGCATGTTGTACTTCCGTAGAAGATGCATTACCATTCACGGATGAACATTGTTGTGTTGCAGGCATGGTTTGTTGATTTAACCCTTCCTCTTTATCCCTTAGTTCAGCAGCTGAGGCAGGACTTACATCTGCGGATACTGATGCATCTGCGGATGTATTTACTGATGTAACTTCATGCTGCTGACTTGATTCTTGCTGAGGTGCAGTTGAAAGTTGTACCCGTGGTGGATCAGCTGTCAGGGGCACTTCATTCAAACTTGGAGGTACAAATGGATAGCATGTATCCGCAGCACCTACATTGATCAGATAACAAGTGTTAAATGATTCCGTTAATGCATCTATATCAAATAACCAAGATGATCCTTTTACATTAGTGGTAAACATGGATTCATCAAAAGAAACATTGGGAGTCTCTTCAACTATGTTATGTTCTGGAATATAGACCCTATATGATTTAGAAGTGGATGAATATCCAACAAAGAAACCATCATAGGCTTTTTCAGAAAATTTTCCCAATTGTTCTTTAGTATTCAAAACAGACACATGACACCCAAAAGCTCTAAGATGTCCTATAAAAGGTTTCCTTTTAAATAAGAGTTCATAAGGTGTTTTATTATGTTCTTTGACTATCAAAGTTCTATTTTGAACATTGCAAGTTGTATTCACAGCTTCTGCCCAGAAAGTAATGGGCAACTGAGAATCAGCTAGCATTGTTCTGGCTGCTTCTATGAGTGTTCTATTTCTCCTTTCAGCCACTCCATTTTGTTGTGGAGTTCTTGGTGCACTGAATTGTCTTGCTATTCCTTTATTCCTGCAAAAATAATCCAGATCAGCATTAACAAACTCAGTTCTATTATCACTCCTAAAAATTTTAACTTTTAAATCAAGTTGATTCTCAATCTTGATCACAAAGTCCATTAATGTTTCAGATGTTTCACTCTTATGTTTTAAAAAGAAGACCCATGTGAATCTAGTGAAATCATCTACTATCACCAAACAATATTGTATTTTTCCAATGCTCAGCACATTGGTTGGACCAAAGAGGTCCATATGAAGCAATTTGAGTGGTGTAGTGTTAGTGTTAATTGTTTTGGATTTATGGGACACTCGGTGTTGTTTTCCTTTATAACATGAAGAACAATGATTAGAACAGTGAAATTCTTTCTTTGGTAATCCAATGACTAAGTCATTTTTCACCAGTTTATTCATGTTCTTCATGTTGGAATGGACAAGCCTTCTATGCCACAGTTGAGATTCATCTTCTGAAGATTTAGACAGTAGGCATGTCTCATGATTAGTGAGTGTTGTGTTGTTCATATCCAAAATATATGTGTTGCCTTTTCTTGATGCTTTGAGAAGGATCCAGTCTGCTGGAACTGTAAAACCTGGCTTAAGATTGTAACAGTTAGTGTTATCAAATAGTGTTAAGTAATTTTGATCACAAATTTGGGAAACACTAAGTAAATTATACTGCAAATTTTCACAGTAATTTACTTTTTCAAATGTTAAAACACCATTAGTTACCATTCCTTCACCAACAATTTTACCTCCCTTCTTATCCCCACCAAATGCCACATAAGAGGCATGTTTATGTTTGAAGTCATGGAGAAGTGCACAGTTTCCTGTCATATGTCTGGAACAACCACTGTCAACATACCACTTGTTGTCAGCTCTCCATGATTGTTCCTGCACACAAAAAGAAATTAGTTAGAATTGACAATCCAAGGCTTAATTGTCTTGGATTTGCCAGATGTGTCAACAATAGTTACTCCTTCATGAATTAATCTTGAAGTTTCATTATTAGTTGTTTCTTTTTGATTTGATGGTTATGAGGATGATTCTGTTAAAGATGAGTCAGGTTTTTGGATGCCTTTATGCTTCTCTGATTCTTTCTTCATAGTGATTTGTTTAGGTTGATATTTGAACTTTGAAGAGGATCCTGTAGTTTTGAAAGTTTCTTCATCTTTCAGCTTTGATTGAGACACAGGAGTTCCTTTAGCAAAGTTGTCAAAGAAACCATCAACTTCTTCAGTCTGTTTATCAGACAAATCCACCTTTTTGTGAGGTGTCTTAGACTGTGTTGGTGCTTTCTTCTTCAAAGTCTTGTCCGCAGCAGAGGGTCTTTTCTTTGACTTTTGTTGCTCTTTCTGAATCTTTGTCTCTTTGTCACTTTCTGAGGATTGAGAATCTGATTCAGATGATGGATCTTGTGACTTCTTTTTGCTCCTTTTCTTGTTCTTCTTATTAAAATAACAATCCTGAGTGGAATGGTTATTTTTGTCACATATTGCACAGTGTTTGTTGAAAAAACAATCATCAGTCATGTGATTGTTCATATTGCAAATGGAACAATAGCTGCTGAAATAGCATTCATCAGTATTGTGATTCTTCATATCACACCATTTGCAATATTTTTCTGAATTTTCTTCAGATGCAGCCTTCTTTTTATTGTTCTTATTCTCACTTGCTGAAGCATCAGTTGATTTCTTCTTGTTTTTGTTTGGAGCATCATCAGCTGTTGCTTGTTTGCCTTTGGCTGCCATTTGTTGCTTGATATTCACCTTTTTCTGTGCATGTTTGTTGGTCTCTCTTTTTACCTCGTCCGCAGAATCAGCTTCTCTCTTCTGTTGCTTTTCTGCGGATTCAGTAATTTTTGTCTTCCGCAGAAGATCTACGGACTTGGTAAATTTTACTTTCCGCAGATGTTCTACGGATTCTTCAGATTTCTTTTTCTGCTGATCTTCAACATTTGAATTTTTCTTTGGCTTTGTTGAAGTTTGTTGTTTCTTACCTTTCTCGGAAGACAAAGGTATCTCAGCACTTGATCTGTAGCTATCAACTTTGTGAAGGTTCAGTTCTTGAAGTCCTTCATTCAATTCAGCAATCCTCTTACAGATAGTCTTCAGCATGTTCCGTTGCTTTGGAGGATACTGCAGCTTTGATTCTTCAAGTACCCGCGGAAGACCAGTTTCAACTTGAACATTCTTACCAATGTTCAGTTGATCAGTATCATGTTCATCAGAATCATCCAAATCATCATACTTATCAAAATCTGATTCATTATGTTTAAGTGATTCAGATTCAGCAGATTCAGTTTCACTTATCTCAGCTTCATGACTGTTTTTAATGTCAATTTTGGTGCTTTGCACAAAATGTTTTGACAGATTGTTAGTCATTGTTTCAGGTAAAGGTGTGTAGTTATCATTAATAGGTGGTGCAACAGCATTATAACCCAACCCGGACTTGTTCTTTGATTCAATATGAGAGTTTAACAACTTCTCATATTGTTGAGATGATAATTGAAACTTCTGAAGTTTCACTTCAGTTGATGCATGATCAGCCATGGATTTTGTTAAGGAAGTGGTCAGATGCTCAACTTGGGCTTTTAGGCTGTAATTTTCAGAAACATATTTTTCTAAATCCTTTTGTAAAGAACTTATTTTGATTTGATATAATTTTTGTTCTCTTAAGTGTGATTCATATTTAACTTTATCATAGTTTCCTTTACTTTATCAGCCATATTGTTGATTCTCCTCTATCACTTCCTTCTCATACAAACTCCAGTCACATGTGCCATCTTAAAGGATGATCAGCCCAGTCTCCTTAGAATTGCTTGGACCTGCTGATGTATTTGTGGCTGGTGGGGATGTTAGCTGAGGATGTCTATGCAGAGATCTTTGAGTGGTTGATTGCTGATTCTGATATTGTTGTTGCTGCTGATTTTGTTGCTGCTGATGTTGATACTGCGGAGATGATTGTTGGTTGCATTCTCTAGAGAAGTGACCATAGAGATTGCACTTGAAGCATCTGACTTTTGATTTATCAACACCAATCTTTGATGTTTTGCTTGCTGCTGCCAGATTTTTATTTCTCCGCAGATATTGCTTAGCTCTGTAAGCAATCATTTCCATCTGCCATTGTAGATCCATCTCTTCTACTACATCAGGAGGGAGTTCCTCCAAATCTTGTTGACAGATGTTTGCTGATGTGAGTGAACTTCCAAGATATGCTTGAAAGCTAGAACTAAAAGCTGCAAAGGCTGCTTTTTGTTCTTCAGAATCCAATATGACAGTTATTGGTTCTGATTGTTTGTTATGTTGAGAAGAGTTTGCAGTTGCTGATGTTTCCTTTTTCTCTTCAGATCTTCCCTTTTCCTTTTGATTTTTACTTTGAGATGATTTCTTAGTGGGTTTGGATGCATAGAAACTAACTTCCTCTTCATCATCACTCAAAGTACAAGAGTTATCACTTTCATTGTTTGAGATAAATGCACTTCCAGCATTTTTGGTTTCCTTAAAGTGATATGGTGAGACATGAGTTCTCACACTCTTGTTTCTTGATTGTTCATCCAGTTCAAGAGCTTCTACCTTAGCAACCAATGTATCCAGACCAGTTGTCTTTAGATCTATGGTATTCTTGAACATGGAGACTGTTTGCTTCCAACTTTCAGGCAAGGTGTGGAGCATCTTCTTGTTTAATTCCTCAGTGGTATATTTCAACTCCAAGATGTTCATCTCAGTAACAAGTTGCATAAATCTATAGAGTTGTTGAGGAATTGATTCACCCTCAATATGATGAAAAGTTTCATATTGTGATCTAAGGGTGTCTTTCCTTATGCTTCGGATCTCATCACTCCCTTCACAGAGAGTGTGGAGTATCTTCCACAGGGAATTTGCTGTCTTATAATTTTCACACCTGATCAAGATTTCTTCTGGCAAAGCCATACTAAGCAAGCTGTATGCTTTAATATCGACTTTGACCTTCTTGACATCATCAGGTGGCAGGTCTTTAGTGCTGATTGGCTGATTTTTGTCATTATAATCCGACCCAAGAGTGGGTGGAATATAAGGACCTTGAGTGATGGACTCCCACAAGTCAGAATCAGTGTAGTTCACATGATTCCTGAACTTGATCTTCCAGGATTTAAAATCAGCTTTAGTTTCCAACTTTGGCGGTTGATACGATCCTCCACCAAAAGTACTCATGTTTAATGCAAACGAATTAATCAAAACTTAAATGCTAAAATTGATAAATCTATCAAAGACCCAGATCTAGTATTCAATTGATTTGAATATAGATCTAAATCAAACAAGCAATGAGACAGTGCTTGCTGAACGACAAGTCGTTGAGTTAATTGTTTGAAAATCAATTAAACAATTTTAATACTGATAGATCAATTGATCTAAATCAATGAGCACCAATGGCTCTGATACCACCTGTGAATCCTAGGATCGCGAATCAGGAATTATTAGTATTAAAATAAATCAATTTAATGATCGCGGAATTATCACTAATTGACGTTTAATTGTTTGTAATGATTAATTATGAACACAACCACAGAAACACAATGAACGCGAAGTTAATAATAATTCAAATGTATTTCATTAACTATAATGTAATGATTACAAAAGAATAATAATGAATGACTATGAACAATCGAATTCTGTGAATCGAATAATGTTTGATGTTGATGTGACGGCAGCTAGGGTTGCACAATGAACTCTTGACAGCCGTAATATTGATTGATTGTGTTCTGCGAGATGTGAAACCTAGGACTCATATTTATACACGGTTTGAGTCGGTTAAGGAAACACCGGATCTTTCGGGATTTGTTATTGATTGAGTTGACTTGTTTGACTTCTTGGAATTTCCAGTAGCACAAGTATAATGATCTTCCGTAGAAACTTTGTCGTCCGCAGAACATTTGTTCTTCCGTAGATGATTTGCTCTTCCGTAGGAATGTTGTTCTTCCGTAGGAAATTCTTCTTCCGCAGGAGTCTTCACTTCATGGTCCTTGATCATCCGCAGGAACATTAACTTGGTCATTTGATCATGTAAGAAACATATCTACGGATTAACAAAATTGTTCATCCGTAGATGTTTCTTACACTTGGTCAATTCCATGAATCCATCCAAGTGTATTGTTTTTCCCTGTCAAGTCACAAATCAACACATATATATGGGGTTATCCTATAGATTCAAATCACATATATATATATTTTGACTGTTACAAGTATTAATTACAAGACTTGCTTTTCAAGTACTAAGCCTATACAAAATTGATCTAGCCCTATACAATCTTGATCTAACAATATTATATATTCACGAAAAGAACAATGTTTTCCTTTAACCGACGTATGAAACTTCCAAGCTGCTTCAGATGTTGTAAAGTTCACAAACGCATATCCGGCATTCAAACCATGCCTGTACATATATATCAACGTCAAAACTTAGCTTACAGTGAGTACGTTAATAAAACTCCAATCGAACGGTGTTCCCCCCCTTTTCATTCTCAAGTTTACAGTGATAAAATTACGGAAATAAAAATAAATGTTTAATGCTTAAGGAAGATACACAAAATCAAACTCCGATCGAACGGTGTTTCCCGCCTTTTCATTCTCAAGTTTACAGTGATAAAATTACGGAAATAAAAATAAATGTTTAATGCTTAAGGAAAATACACGAAATCAAACTCCGATCGAACGTTGTTTCCCGCCTTTTTATTCTCAAGTTTACAGTGATAAAATTACGGAAATAAAAATAAATGTTTAATGCTTAAGGAAGATACACGAAATCAAACTCCGATCGAACGGTGTTTCCCGCCTTTTCATTCTCAAGTTTACAGTGACAAAATTACGGAAATAAAAATAAATGTTTAATGCTTAAGCACGAAATCAAACTCCGATCGAACGGTGTTTCCCGCCTTTTCATTCTCAAGTTTACAGTGATAAAATTACGGAAATAAAAATAAATGTTTAATGCTTAAGCACGAAATCAAACTCCGATCGAACGGTGTTTCCCGTCTTTTCATTCTCAAGTTTACAGTGATAAAATTACGGAAATAAAAATAAATGTTTAATGCTTAAGGAAGATACACGAAATAAAAATAATTGTTTAATGCTTAAAGGAATAAAAAAAAATAAAAGCAATATGTCACGGTTTGCCCAAACCGTGACATATAGCCCCCTTGCGCACAATCAATACCCCCATAATTACATACTCAATCATTGAGTACGGATCCCCAGATCTAACTGTCACAGTTAGGGTAAACCGTGACAGCTAGATCTCACACCTGACCTAGCGGTCATGGGGAGACCTAACCGTGACAGCTTGGGTCGGTTTTCTCCAGGAAAAGCACGGTGCGTCTAAAATTCCCGTAAAAAAAACAGATAACATTTAATACAACTAAAGACTGTTAAATTTTATGGCTATTTGACTGCTTATTTATGATACGAAACATATAAGCAAAATATTAAGTATAAATGTTTGAATTCTTAATGATTTGTAACAATATTTTATTGGTTTTTCAATCACAAAAATATCATGTCATGGTGAGTAATGACTAAAGATAAATTTCTAATACTACGAAAGAAATTGGAAAATTTATTTGTACTGCTTGATACGTATTTAATCATTATTGCGGTTATAACTAAATGCTGAAATATATAGTTTTCAGTAAAAATAAATTTCAAAAGAAACAATATAGCATATAAACAAAATTTTTTTTTATGGAATCTAAAATCTATATAAAACTCACATAGTGTTTCATTTATTACTATTGATACTACATGCTTTATATGTAATTGAATAAAATGTTTATCAAAGGGTACATGACTTGTCGGTACCAAATGTATATGTTGCAAATATGTACCAATGATCTCTTAGGGGGTGTTTGATATGAGCTGACTGAGCTGACTGGGCTGACTGGGCTGACCGGCTGACCCGGTCAGCGGGTCAGTCCGTTTGATTTGTAATCTGACCCAGCTGACCGAGATTTAGCTACTGACCCAGACTTAAAAAAAAATTGTTGACCCATTCTCCAACCCGCTGCCAACACCCCCGCTACCCACCCTCACCGGCGACACCCCCGCCGGTGACACCTAGGTCACCCACTCTTACCGCCGCCGCCTCCGCTACCACCGCCACCACCGCTACCACCACCTCCGCCGAACTCTGTTTGATAATCGACGACGGACGCAATTCGAAGCTCACGTCGGAAATCGCGAAGAAGAAGATCAAGTCAGATGGGATTTCAGTCTCCAAAGTGATCAAACTCTCGAAGCTTCGAACAGATTACAAACCCTTTGAAGCCAAGCGAAAGCTATGTGATTCGTATGATGTATTCTTCGCTGACAAAAGGGTGATCCCCCTTCTTCCTAAACTGTTGGGGAAACACTTCTTTAGGAAAAAGAAGTTGCCTTTGCCTGTTGATTTGACTCACAAGAACTGGAAAGAGCAGATTGAACGAGGGTGTTTGATGGGGCTCTTGGGTTTCTTCCGAAAAAGATGTCGGGTGTAAGAGTGGGTGACCTAGAGGGTATAATTGAAAGAATAAGAGATCTTACTCAGTCAGATACATAATCAAACAGCCAACTTTCAGTAAGATCTGACCCAGTCAGAACTTCTTACTAGGTCAGCTTCTTACTCAGTCAGATCTTACTCAGTCAGCACAATCAAACAGCCCCTTAGCCTAGTGGTTAAGAGAGAGTGGGAGGCTTTGCCTCTCTTGGAGGTCCAAGGTTCAAACCTTGGCATGGGTGAATATTACTAACTTGGTGATACTAACAACTAACAACTAACTAGCCGTTCAAAAAAATATGTTGCAAATATGTCCCTACTTAGAGCATCCACAGTGGGTTCCTTATCTTTATCCATATAATTACACTAAAAATCACTACATTTTCTCTCTCCTTTTCAATTAAATAATACTTTTTATACCCTTATGATTACTTTATTCTCTCTCATTCACTCACAACCACTTTAAAAAATATTAAAAATTTTATAAGGATTGTACAGTGACTCTTCAAATATACCAATTCACAATAACATGTTCTCTCTCCTTCACTAACAACCGCTCAAAATCATTCCATATAATATACCAAACACACACACATATTTTTAAGGACTCCACTGTGAATGCTCTTAAGTGGTTGAATTTGAAGCATGATTTTTTATATGGGTGTCTTAATTCATATGTAAAATTATCAATTTATCCTATTTTCACTTTTATTATAAAAAATATAGATAAATATTAAAATTATTAAACTCACAATCGCTAAAAAATATTTATACTATAATTATTATAAATATGAATATATATATATAAGTTATATACTTAAATATTTAAATAAATAATACTTAATTTAAATAGTATTTAGTTATAAAAATATAATTAGTAAATATCAATTTATAGTATCATAAATAAAATAAAATTTAATAAAGTGAATTAAATAATATCATATTATTAAATAATATATAATAATGTTTATTAAATACGTGAAAGAGACAAAGGCATAAATATCAAGATATATAAAATTTAATTGATAAATTTACCATATTACCACTAAAATGTCTTAAAATCTATTAATTCCTTATTCTAACACTCTTAAATGTCTGTACTCATTTGTACAAGTTGTTTTAAAACTTGTATGTTTGATAAAATTAAATCTCTATATAAAAAGATGTATTATATAATAGTATAGATAACTAATAATAAGTTACATTTAAATAGAGATTGCACACGTAAAAGAAAGAAAAAGTTAATGAGGGCAACTATAAGGGTGCGTTTGGTTGGAAGAAATGGAATGGAATGGAATGAAATTGAGAAACTAGTATAATTTTCAAGTAAAATTATGTTTGAGTGGGTAATAAAATGCAAAACCCAAGGGAATGTTTCACATTAAATTCCCTTGGTTGTGGGATTTCAAAATCCTTCCACCTAGAGAGGGAATTTGAAATGTCACAACCAAGGGAATTTGAGGTGAAACATTCCCTTTGGTTTTACATTTCATTACCCACTCAAACATAATTTTACTTGAAAACTATACTACTTTCTCAATTCCATTCCATTTTTTTCCTTCCAACCAAACGCTCCCTAAGTCTATAACCGAGAGGACGGAGAACAATTGGGCAAGAAAACAAGGAATTGAATGCATAGGAACACGAATGTCCCTGTCTAAATTCTTTTAAGGTAAATTTATATATACCCTGTAAAATAAGCACATAAATTAACGTAGTATAACTCAAAACATACATAAAATAAACATAGAAACATTTAATATTTGACCTAACTCATTTCTGAACAAAATTAACATCAAAACATAGACAAACGTCGAAACATAGACCATATACCATCTCAAAGCACATACAAAAATGAGTACGAAAACGTTTTATATTGGCAACGATTCGTTTCTGAATAAAATTAACGTCAAAACATAGACGAACGTTGAAACATAAACCATATATCATCTCAAAGCATATATAAAAATAAGCATGGACCTTTTCATTTTCATACATATAGGGTAAAAAAGCCACTAACCTTGCTTAATATGTTATTTAAGGTTTAAAGACGTGACTTTTTCATTTTCATACATATAGGGTAAAAAAAGTATTAGAAATATATAAATTTGATATAAACTAGAAATTAAACTCAGTTGATGGGGCGCATAGTGAATTCGTTTACTTTAAGAATTTGAATAATAATTATAATAAAAATAATTATAATAAAATATAACAGAAACAACACTTTCTTAAATAATAAGTATACCGTTACATAGACCTTTTTTTATTATGTTTATTATAATTTTATTTAAAATCGAGCCGGTGATTAAATATGGTATGTTTATTTAAACCTTATAAGAATATTACGAATTCCTAGATAATGAATATACGTTGCAATGTCTGTAATTTTGTTTACGTCTTTAAAACCACACCAAGCCATATACAATATACTTTTACTTTTTTTAAATACAATTTGTTTATCTCAACGTGGGACTTCGAGGCAAGATTTCGACATTAGGTTTCTTTTTTTATGGTTTTATTTCTCCACCCCAACGCTACGAGTTTAGTACTAGGTTATACTAAAAGCAAGTTTCTAAGTAACTAAAATAAAATAACATAACATGCAATAACAACTTGTACTAAATGCTTGTAGACTTCTACAGTTGATAAATAGTGAGTTATACTCACACCCCTGACAACAAAAATTAATAGCAATGAAATGTAGGAAAATAATAAAACTTAATTACGTTACATAAGCATAACAAGTAAGATTAACGATCATAAGTTCTGTATAAACATCTATATTTATGCTTATTAATAAAACAATATCTTTAGTGTCACGTGTCGTTTTCTTAGGCCTCCATTATTTTAATTTTCAGCCTAAAAATGTATTTATCCTTATTATTAGTCATAATTCATTTAAATAAAATTAAATATAACTACAATTACAAAGTGAGTTTTTTTTCTTTAAATAGTGTATAGAATATTTATTTACTATAATAAGTGTTTAAGAAAGTGTTTTTTTTCTCAATATAATGTTACTGAATGAATTTAATTCACTTTAAAATAATATTATTTAAAAATAGTTAAATACAAAGGTCAATAAAATTGTAAAACCAGTTCATATGTCATAATTAAGAACAGAAAGTTTTTCTAAAATATTTTAGTTTATTTTAATTCACTCAGCTTAATTATTTTGTTTCAATTTCACACAAAAGTAGACACTTTTTTTTATTCTTTTAACAATATGTATTTTTGGAAAATGGTTTTAAGTAACTTAAAAGATATAATAAGAAAAAATATTTTTAACAAAAAATACATTCTTTAAAAATGTTTTATATAAATATCATGACGAAAAAAAAAAGTTAATTATTTATTTTTATTTTATTTTATGAATTATAAATGTAATCCTCAATTACCGATGACATGTATGTTGCTAATATACTTCCAACAACAATTAGGGTAGAAACGAGTCACGTCGTCTCGTGAGCCACTCGAAACCGACTCGCTAAAAACTCTAATTAAGCTTAGCTTAAACAAACTCGAACTCATTTTATGACTCATTTAATAAATAGTTTTGAGGCCGAGATTCATATGTCGAGATCGAGTAGGCTCGCAAGGTGAAACTAACATTGTATGTATATGATGTTTGTTTTTATCTTTTATATATATACTTATATAAATGATTATTACTATCTATAAATTTATGTTTAAAACAATTATCGAATATATATATCGTTATTTTAAGAAAACATTATATAAACTATTTAGTTTCATAAAAAAGATCTTTTCTATATAGGGAAACAAGTATTCTATAAATTACGTTAAAAAGTACTGATGAAAGAGTATTAATATTTTTGTATGAAAAAACATTATTGAAAAAGAAAACCTTCATAAAAAATTATAAAACAGTTTTTAAAATCATGAGAGATGCTAAATTGGTTTTTTATTCAAACTTTATCCTTTTAATTTTTACTTAAATAACAATAGTAAAAACAGAAATATTTTTATCTAATCATATTATGGATAAGAAAATTTAACTTTTTAATAAAAAAACTATTTTGGTAAATATTTTTTTAAAACACTCATTTTTAAAACAAACTAAAAAATAAATAAAAGAATAATGTCAAGAATGGGATTCGAACCCATGCCCTTTCGGACCAGTACGCCTTAGACCAACTCGGCCATCTTGACTTTATTTATTTATTTCACATAAATAATTTAATATAACAAAAATATAAGAAAACATAAAAGGATAAAAAAAATAAAAATAAAATGTTTCTACAACTCTCCATGTAACAAGGAAATATATCTATTCGTGTCATCGCTAATTGATATCATCGAAAATATAATATACGTTCATTTTCCAAGCCCAACACCCTCTTTTTTTTCTTTTTTTTAATTAAAGTTTATCACATTATAAAAACACAAGAAAAACTCAAAGTAATTCTTATATACTACTATATACTACATATTACAAGGATAATATGGTAATTTCATTTAAACTATAAGACACTTATACATTATCTTAAGCATAGATTACAAATGTTTTATGCAATAGTTCACTTTTTGTCCCACTTAATTAACTTCTTTTAATTATTATATTATTTAATACACATTATTGATACATTATTTAATATATGATATTATTTAATTCACATCATTAAGATTTATTTTATTTATAATAATATAATTTGAAATTTAAATTTATAGTTATTAATCATATTTTTATAATTAAATACTATTTAAATTAAGTATTATTTTATTTAAATATTTATATTTATACTACTATATAATACATCTCTTTAAATAGAGATGTAATTTTACCAAGCATACAAGTTTTGAAACAACATATATAAAGAAATACAAGACATTTAAGACGGGTAAAATAAGAAATTAATTAAAATTTTAAGACACTTTAGAACAATATGATAAATTTATCCATTAAATCTTATATAACTTGACATGTTTGCTCTTGTCTCTTTCATGTATTTAATAAACATTATTAATACATTATTTAATAATATGATATTATTTTATTTAATTCATTAAATTTTATTTTATTAATGATATTATAAATTGGCATTTAATTTTATATTAATAATTATATTTTTATATCTAAATACTATTTAAATTAAGTATTATTTTATTTAAATATTTAATTATATAACTTATATATTTCTTCATATTTATAATAACTATAATATTAATATTTCTCTATGGGCATATTGTGAGTTTAATAATTTTAGTATTTATTTGTATTCTTTATAATAAAAATGAAAGGACAATAGAATGATAATTTTATATATGGATTAAGAGACCCATATGAAAAATCATGCTTAAATTTAAAAAAAAAATAACTATTTTATTCTATTTATGCCCTTACAATAAAGTATAACATATGATATTTATAATACAAATGCTAAAACATATACATGTACCCAAAAAAACCACAATTTACTTTCAATGTCTTTCATTCATTGCAATTGATCACTAATCCCTCTTCCCATTTTCTTTACCGGTTGTTAACAACTCAATAACTATAAGGATGGTAATTTGTGGTGATAATTTGTCCATCAACTTTCTTCAGTGTATACAAATCACCACTGAAAGCTATTCGATAATCATAAAACTCTAAGCTACATAATCATAAAACTCTAAGCTACATTTATAAAACGAAAACTCCCCCTAAAATCTAAGTAATAAGTGATTTCCGACCATAAATACCACCAATGCTTTCACTAATCTTGTTGTGATAATATAGTTGTTTTAAAAACCTTTATGATATACATAATTGTTTTCTTTCATTTAATTTTTTCAATAATTATATTTTGATTTTTTAATTTACGTCATAACGCACCGCCGATACTAAACTAAAATCGAATTCTAAAAAAATCACGCAACAACCGTACCGGCGCAACGCGCGAGCAATTCCACTAAAATATATTAAAGTTTTTGCATGCATAAAATACACGTACTCTTGAATTTTATGTTTTATGTAATACTTTTTAGCCCTTAAGTCGGTTAAATAAGATGGCATCATATTTTTATTTTTATATATAAATAGAATGTTTGTTAACCGATTCAAAAGTTAGTAAATCATTAATGTAAAGAAAAAATTTGCTAAGTGTGTGCATTTTATATTAATGTACATCATTCATATAAAATTAAATTTGGGAAGTTTGACTAACTTATTTTATTTAAAATAATGAGTTTATGGTGGTGATAACATATAAATATGTATTATAGATTATAACAACAAAGATCATAAAAGACTGTCAAAGAACTTTTATAATTAAACCAGCAAAGCATGACACACCTACCCATTACATGTTCTAAAGCAAAACAAATTATCCAAATACCACAAACACATGAAAACCACATGAAACAGAAATCAAAAATCAAAAATCAAAACATACATAAACTAATCCATCAATAACCAGAAGCAATCAAACACAAGCTAAACACATCAATAACCACAATAATCAATCAATAAACCCCAATCGCAAAAACCCAAATCAAATCATGAATGAATCAAATCAAGCTCATACCGTAATCAGAAAAAGTAGAAGGCGAGTGATGAACAGGGGTTGAGGCTTAACATCAAGGTGTTCATCCATGACGGAGAGTTCTCCGCCGTACACTCCCGCTAACGCTCTCTCTCTCTCAAGCATCACCGGTCTCAGATCTGCGACAACTGCGGTTCCGATAGCATCCCCGTCATCTGTTCCACCGAGAACCTCCTCCTCTGCACCGCTTGCGACCACGATTTCCACGGTGACTCGTCGGTTTCCTCCTTCCACAATCGTTTTCCCGTCGATGAGATCACCGGTTGCCCTTCTGTTTACGAACTCTCGCTTGTGGGTAGGGTTTTGTTGGTGATGGTGTGTATCGGGGAGCAACTCTGTGGGTAGGGTTTTGTTGGTGATGGTGTGGAGGTCGGTGGCACTGTAGCCACCGACATAAGTATTTAATAAGAATAGTAATACGTGCAACCAAAACGCGTTTACTTTAGGATTAATAGGGTCACACATTTATCGTTAAAAAATTTGTATCCGTAGAAGCGATTAGCAAATTAAATATGTGGAGCGAATTTAAAAGTATATTAAATGGGAATGAATTTAAAATTAGAGTAAATTACAAATTTTGTCCTTAAATTATGCTCAAAATTACAGATCTTGTCCTTAAACTTTAATAATTACACTGAGTATCCTTTATTTGAAAATTTGTAACGCTTTTGATCCTTTTTACTAACAGCAGTTAATTTTTCTGTTATATTTTTATAAATGACCAATTTACCCCTGACCCCTCAAAAGGACAAAATGTGTAATATTTATGAGTCTTTTATTTTATTTCTTTGTGTGCTTATTTTATTAACTTTACATTTCATTATTTCTTTATTTTTAACCACTTTTTATTTTAAATTCTTATCTTAAATTTATTAACTAGTTATTTTTAATCATCAAAATATGAGTTATGATTAGTTTTTATTATATTAAAATATATAATAAATTACTATTCTATTTTAAAAATTCATCATATGGCTAATATTTATTTTACAATAAAACATATTTTTTTTAAAATTCATTTTCAATAAGATTTATATAATAATGTTTAAAAATAAAAAGATTATGTATTAAATTTTTCTATAAAAGAAGCAAACAGAATGGGAAAGAAATTCAAGCCTTTTACTTAACTTTTCTTTCTTTCTCTCTTATAAACATTTTTATTTTATAAACTTATCTTAAATATTATTGTGACAACCCGTAATTTTCAGGTTAATACCGCTCTCATTATCTAATATCTCTCCACTAATTTATGATTAATAAAATTTCATTATTATTAAGGATTATTATTATACCAATTATTGATAATCAAACTAATAATTAAATTTATAATTATAGCGAATAGGTGTAAATTGGAGGGGGCTAAGGTGTAATCCTACTAACTTGAGGGGGTGAGAGTGCCCATCTTCCTAAACTTGATTACCCAACAAACTCTCCACTTTTCCTCTTCGGATCACAACCGACTCTCCACCATAATAAAACAAAACTTTTTTTTTGACTCAACTTTAAACCACCCACAAGAACCCTACCATCAACCCCGTCTTCCTTCACCTTCATAACCGTAATCGGCAACCTCTTTTCCCTTTGTTGGCCTCCACCTCGATAACTCCAACCATTCACCGTTTCCACCATCGGCGACCCCCCCTCTGTGGCAGCCGCCTCCCTAGCAGTCACTTACGGTATCGGTGCACCCCTCGACATCGTCTCTGATTTCAACCTCGAATTTCCTTGACAACCGGAGTCGCCATCGGTTGTATCACTCGGGAATTAAAAACAATCATTCGGTACGGTTTTCCATTATTACTCGTGTTCGTTGCGTTTGCGGTTTCGGGTCTTCGTTACGGTTACCGCGTGCGTATGCATATGGGTTCGAGGGTTGTGGTAATCGGGTTGTGTGTGTGTGTGTTTACGCATGCATAGATGTATGTATATATTCTGTTAGTTTGTATACATGCGTAGGTATGTGTGGTTGTGTTTTGCTTGAAGTATGTGGTTTGTATATAACATGTATATATATATGAATGTTGTGAGTGTTTCCTTGTGGGATGCCTATTTTGTCTTATTCATGGTAGTTTGTGTGCTTAGTTCACATCTTCATGTATGAAGGATACAGGCATATATGTATGTGCAACTTTCTGTAAATTAGGTTAGGTGTTATGGGGGCTATTATTTGCATAGTTTTACGTTGTACGTGTGTATGTGGAGAAGTGTTTATGCTTATCATTTGTATGTATGTGTACTTCTGCAATATTGTGTGTGTGTTTAGTTTGTGAGAATGGGTGATGGTGGTGTGTGTACATCATGAATGGGAGTTGTGCATGAAAAGAATAATATGCATTGATGTTATGGGTGCAATGTGTATATAAATATTATTGTTATGTTAATGGGTGCAATGAGTGTATAAATATTATTGTGTGCGTATAATGGTTAAGGTGAACCCAAACCGAGTTACGAAACGCGAAACCGTACGACCCGAAATTATAATTAATATTTATTTGATATTAATTATGTCATAAACATGCATCCAGGTTGTTTGGAAACTTAATAGTTCGTGCTTACGTTTATTGATTCTGCTGTGCTTTTGAGGTGAGTTCTCAGCCCCGGTTTACCTATTTTCTTTGGGGTGAAAGAAACGTGTGTTCAAACTCATTTCAATTGATCAGTATTATTTTAATATCACTTGTTTACTAGTGTGACACCATACTTAAGTCCTCATTCTCGAACCGTTAATATATGTACTCTAGCGAGGTAATTCTGAGTAGATCTACTGGGTTTGACAAACCCCACCCGGGCTAGTCGCGCTAGCACAACGTTCGTCAAACGGGTGTTAAATTGACCTAATTCTGTTGCTGTGACCGGTGTTCACAGCCGAGGCATTCTTTACGTTGTCAGCGTCGGTTGCGAACTACATACACTTAGTAACTTGTTGAGTAGACTAGCTATCTACTGATATTATTTTGATTACTGCATCAGATACTGTTATGTTCAATTTATCAAAACCTGTGAACTCACCAACCTTGTGTTGACACTTTAGCATGTTTCTTTCAGGTTCACAAGACGCACACGCGTAGGAACATTTCATTCATGCATCATTATCCACGTGACTTAGTTAACATTTTTCAATGAATTCTATTTATTCGGTTTGCGCGTGTTGCGCCATTTAAACAACTATCATTTATTATGCTTCCGCAACTTCTTTCATGTTTACGTTAAATACTCGGTTTTTGGTATTATCAAACTCTGAAAGATAAATTATGTTTTACAATTAAAGTGTCGTTTGGTGTAACTAGTGGCTGAGATCCTGGTAGTCACACGCCTAACGGTAATACCCCGTTTGTGGAATTTGAAGGTGTGACAATTATTAATTAATTAATTATATATTTTATTAAATTCAAATTTTATTTATAGATTATTAATTATTTAATGTTTTCATTTGTTTACTTTAGTTATTTCACATTAGATAAAAATTAAACTAGTAATCGGTTAGTTACACCGTCGCTTTTTAACCCTTTCGGTATAAAAATTTCAACTATGTCAAACAGTTTGTTTTACGTATTATATTATAAATCTATCGAATATCGTATGAAATTGGACGATGATTTTTTATTTTACTTAGTTTTAATTATTGTATGTTAGGTATTATATATGATTAGGCTTTGCTTAATATATAAAGTCTTAAATTCTTCTTATTGTAAAGTTCGCTTCCGTTTTAATTTAGTGGTTTATGTTTGATTTTTAATAATTAAAACCCATTAGTAACCATTTAAAAAAACTCAAAATAATAATACGTTTAATTAAATAACATTCGTGTTTTTGTTTAATTAAAACTTCAGAGTAGTTTTTGGACTTGTCACTATGGTGAATTTTTAGATGGGTTGGTCACTATTTTATATAAAAGAGAGAGAGAGAAATGTTAAAAGTCAAACCAAAGCCACGACCCGACGTGTAGAACAACCCACTGACCCATGTTGCCACCCTATTTTCTATTTTTCTAAAATTTATTGAGCCAATAATAATTTAACACCTCACAATATATTTTTTTAGTTTTTTATTAGCATACTTAAGGCTTGAATTTCTTCCCCGGTCTGTTTACTTCTTTTATAGAAAAATTTAATACATAATCTTTTATCTTTTCTAAACATTTTTATATAAATCTTATTGAAAATGGATTTTTTAAAAATATATTTTTATTATAAAATAAATATTAACCATATGATAAATGTTTTAAAACATAATAGTAATTTATTATATATTTTAATATAACAAAAACTAATCATAACTCATATTTGGATGATTAAAATAATTTGTTCATAATATTTAAGATCAGTATTTAAAATAAAATTGGTTAAAAATAAAAAAATAATGAAAAGTAAAATTAGTGAAATAAGCACACAAAAAGAAAATAAAAGATTCATAAAAATTACACATTTTGTCCTTTTGAAAGTCAAGGGCAAAATGGGCATTTACAAAAATATAACAGAAAAAGTTAACTGCTGTTAGTAAAAAGGACAAAAAAACGTTACAAATTTTCAAATAAAGGATACTCAGTGTAGTTATTAAAGTTTAAGGGCAAGTTCCGTAATTTTAAGCATTCTTAAAGGACAAAATTTGTAATTTACTCTTAAAATTAAATTATATGGATATAGGAGTGGTGGTTATAAAAATATTAAAATACCTGCAAAGAATATTCGTACCACATTGATTTGATTTGGGATGTTCATATTGAAACACGTTGGAATTCACTTCCAACCATCATCAAATTCCAAGGTATCTTATTACAACAAATCCCTTGATTCATCAATTCCCATTTTATCGTTACTCGATTCTCATCACCATAACCATAATCGCCAACACCCACAAGAACCTCCGTCAATGTTTCAACTTCTTTAACCGATCATTTTCCGATAAATCAAAAACCCAAAAGATTTCCCTCAAATTGTCGTAAAGATCCGTAAGACTCTCATCCCTTACATGAATTTATCTTATTTCTTTACAATGCTTGTTCTTGCAGGGCAGAATTTAACTAATTGTTGTTTACGTGTGTTCTTGAGAATAATCCCGTTAATCCACTCTTTTTCTTTGATTGATACAAGATTCTGCACTCTGTTTATTGTGTGATTGAATGTTGTTGATGTAAAGTTTTGTTTTTGCAAGTTCTTTTAATGTTATAAGGGTGTTTCTTGTTATGTACACATGCTTCATGAATCATGCCTGTGAAGTGTTCGATCAAATTACTCAGTGATGGGAGACTAATTTATGATGATAAATATTATTTGCTGGTTGATTGGAGATGGTTATTTAGAGGTTATCTGAACTTAAGAAGAAGTATTATTGGCAGTGTTTTGATTTTGCTGAAAAATTTGCAGGTTAATAATGGCTACTAAAGGGAATCCAGGAGACAGTCGAACTAGAAGGTCTTTTTCTTTGTTTATACTATTTGGTTTATGTTGCTTTTTCTATCTCTTGGGTGCATGGCAAAGAAGTGGTTTCGGAAAAGGAGACACTATAGCTCACGAGATAACGAAAAAAGCCGATTGTAGTGTCATATCAAATCTGAATATTGAGACCCATCATGGTGTTGAAGTGAAAAACCCCAATGATTTGAAACAAGAAAATAAGATTTTCCCACCGTGTGATGATGGGTACATTGATTACACACCTTGTCATGATCAAGCCCTTTTAATGAGTTCCCCTGAAGATAAGATGAATGTTGGGGAAAGACATTGTCCTTTTGATGATGAGAAGCTACATTGCCTTATTCCTGCCCCGAAAGGGTATGTGACCCCGTTTCTATGGCCCAAAAGCCGTGATTATGTGCCATTTGCTAATGTGCCTGATAAAAGCTTGGTTGTTGAAAAGGCGGATCAAAGTTGGATAAAATACGAAGGCAATGTTTTTAGGTTTCTAGGTGGAGGACCACGGTTTCCTCATGGGCTTGATGCGCATATCGATCAAATGGCATCTGTTATTCCAATAGGCAATGGAACTGTCAGAACTGCTTTGGACACTGGTTGTGGGGTAAGCGGATATATTTGAGTAGAGGTGGCAATTTTGACCCTTTTACTTATGACTTGGTAGATCTTGGTTGTGTTTTTATCTCAAACGGGCTATATTATTTAGCTAAAAGGTAATGGATCTAGTGAGTTGAAAGTTGGCTAAAGTTCTTTATGCTTGAAGCTTCCTAAAAAAATTTTGTTCAAAAACGGGCTATAACCACTATTAACACATTAATTATATATGAAAGGTAAAAGCTTTGAACATAAAGTGCTCCCAGGTCAACCAAACCTAGCCCTTTCTACCTGAATTTGTTTTGACCCGCTACCTAACACCTCTAGTTTCAAGTTTAGTATTTTATCTTTTTGATATGATATGGTTTGCTTTATTCAATCTTGTTGGTATTCAATTGTTTCAAATAATGTTTACACATAGGCTGCAAGTTTAGGTGCGTACCTATTCAAGAAAAATGTTATAACATTGTCATTTTCTCCAAAAGACTCAAATGAAGCACAAATACAGTTTGCTCTGGAAAGAGGTGTCCCTGCATTTATTAATGATCTTGTTACTATAAAACTTCCATTTCCTTCGAGATCCTTTGACGTGGCTCATTGTTCTCATTGCTCGATCCCATGGAACCAAAATGGTATGCTCATGAACTATATGTGTAAATATGTTGGAATCACATGTGCTCTAGAAGTACTTCTTTTATATGTGATTAAATCAACGCTCATCTGAGCAGATGGAAAGTACATGATGGAAATTGATCGAGTTTTGAGACCGGGCGGATATTGGGTGCTTTCAGGCCCACCTATAAATTGGATGGCCAAATATAAAATATGGCAACGTCCTAAAGAAGAAGTTGAAGAAGAACAAAAGAAACTTGAGGAAATGGCTGAACTTCTTTGTTGGGAGAAGAAATACGAGAAAGGTGACATGGCGGTTTGGAGGAAAAGGTTAAACAAATATGATTGTCAAGAAAGAGAATCTCGTGTGACCATGTGTGAACCAACAAGTGACGATGATATCTGGTATATAATATGCTTCCTAGTTCCCATTTGCCCAACCAGCTTTTCAACTTCTAATAGTTCACCAACAAGTGTGTGTGCATGCGTGCATGCTAAAATATTATATTATTTTAACATATATATCTGACTCTTTAAATAAAAATGATATTAGGAGGGTTCATGTAATAAAAGTACACTTTGGGCGATGTACGATCTATTTGACCAATTTTCTTTAGAGCTATTTTCATATTTGACCTATTAGAGATAAAACAAAACATTTATATGTAAACAGGTTGAAATTGCTACCCCTAGTACATATGCATACACAAATTATGTTTTTAATAGCTGCATGTTGGCAATGTAGGTACAAGAAGATGGAAGCATGTGTAACCCTTATCCTAAAACAAGCAATGGAGACGAGGTTGCTGGTGGTGAATTACAACAATTCCCACAAAGACTTTATGAAATTCCTCCAAGAGTTTCAAGTGGTTCTTTACATGGAATCTCATCTGAGTTATTTGAAGAAGACAACAACTTATGGATCAAACATCTGAATGCTTATAAGAGGGTGAATAAGATTATTGGTACAGGGCGTTATCGTAATATTATGGATATGAATGCTGATCTTGGAAGTTTTGCTGCTGCATTTGAATCTCCTAAATCTTGGGTTATGAATGTTGTACCTACCATAGCTAATAAAGACACTCTGGGTGTCATCTATGAACGAGGCTTGATTGGAATCTATCATGATTGGTAAATCTTGAACTTTTGCATTTAAGTATGCTATTTTTTTATTTTGACATCGTTCTTTATTATAAAGTGGTTATCTTCATTGCTAAATGACCCACCTGCTTAGATGTGGCAAGATGGAGGTCTGTGTAACTGGTCAAAAAGCTTTGGGTTGAAACAGGTCAATTTGGTTGAGTTGACCTGGAAACCTTTTCTTTAACTATAAGATAGTTCTGAACAGTTAATGTGTTAGTCATTTATGCTTATGAAAAGAATATTATTGCAATAGTAATCTAAATCTTTGGATGAAATAATTTGGCCTGATCTCTTTTCATCATTAAAAACAGACTTTGGGCATCTCTTAACCCTTCTGAACCATTTCACAATTTTGATTTTAGCTAAAAAAATCTATTTGACCTGTTTGAGCTGAGATAAAATACAATTTGAAGTAACCCATTTCATAAGAATACAGGTTAAAAGTATGGCCTCTTTCAGAACTGAAAATGGTTTTTTCATATCTTTTTTTTAATCTTTTCAGGTGTGAAGCCTTCTCTACATACCCTAGGACATACGATTTAATTCATGCTAACGGTCTTTTCAGCTTGTATAAAGACAAGTAAGTTTCTCTTAATGTTTAATTAGTTTTCTGGTAATCTATTGAGTTTCTTTATACCTAAAATACCTGCAGGTGTAATTACGAAGACATTCTTTTAGAAATGGACAGGATTTTAAGACCTGAAGGTACTGTTATAATCCGCGATCATGAGATTGAAGTGATTAAAGTGAAAAAAATTGCTTCTGGCATGAATTGGAACACAAAAATGATGGATCATGAAGATGGCCCTCTTGTTCCAGAAAAGATACTTTTTGTAGTCAAACAATATTGGGTTGCTGCAGGTGAAACAAATTCACCATCTTCAAGATGATTATCACTTGATATTTCCCAAATTTTCATTGCTTGTTTCATGGCAATGTTGTTTTGTCGAAATCTTAGTTTAGGCTAATTGTGACCCGTGAAACAATTGATATTGGTTCACAATGTAAACAACAATTTTTTAAAAAAATTATTATTTATATTATTATCACAATTACATGACCTATATTCCATTTGAATTTCAAATCATAAACATTTATAATGTATTTATTATTAATTTATTATGTATTAGTTGCTTGTATTAAAATCTTTCTAGGTAAAATTTATATGATGTGACATACTGAGGCCAATCCCTTCAAGTAAGTACCTTTTCATTTCCCTTTATTTATAGGCTTATTTTTCCTCAGAAGACCATACCATAAACATACAAAACACCTCTCAAAAAACATTGTTTATTCTTCTATTTTGTAGATTTTCTCTATGGAGAATGAAGCTAAATTTAATTCTACTGATTATCGTGTAGCTTCATTTTCTTGTTATCTTAAACCTCGTGAAAACAAACAAAATTGTAAGAGATTTTCTCGTATTTTACGGCGTGCCAGCCTTTGTTTGACCATGAAAGCAGTTGACCCGTTTGCATTCCCGGATTTGACTGCTAAACAGAAGCAACTTGAAGATAAATCAAGAAAATCTTTCGAAGTTTTTCACTCTGAAACCATCAACAAAGGTGACATAATGAAAAATCTTGAAAGGAAAATGTTGTTTTTGACCTGGGATGCCATTCCAAAGGCCAATGATGAGCTTGTGTCAATCGCCTATGATGATGTGGGGAGCGATGCCAGTTCAGATTTGTTTGAGATAGAGACTTTTTCAAGAAATGGATCATTTGCAGAGTTTTCTTCAGCTTATTCTGATTATGATGAAAAGACAACAGTTCATACAACCACCACCTGTCAGACACCTGCCAAAAACAAAATTGGTATGCGAAAAAAACCTCAAAAAACAATTGCTGCTAGTTTGTTGGGATGCAAGAGTCAACAATCAGTTAAAGTGGCTGAACCTGTATATAAAACTACCAACAAGTCAAAACCTTAGCTACATTTGTAAGTTTTAATGTATATGAGAATTATATTCAGTCATATGCTTATCTGTAGTGTGATCGAAAAGTACTTTGTATTATAAAATAATAATATTTCAATGGCCATTCTTGTCTACAAGTTCATATGAATAGCTAGATACAACGCATCTTATCAATGGATCGTGTTGCTTCATGTCTTTTGATTGTGGGTTCCATTTACTTGATCTGAGAAGACCGCGGTAATGACTAGGACCCACAAGACGGATGAAAAAGTTGAAAGGAATAAAATAGTTATCAAAATTGTTTTTTTGGGGATCAAATTGTACTTGAGCTTTCATATCATATTTGCCTTTGGAGCATATGTGTAGTGCTCAACAAAGGTGCTTTAAGTAACATGCGTACAATAATATTCTGCTGCTTTTTTTTGAAATCAAACTTCATTAAAAAACACGAACCAGGAATCTCCAAGACGGAGACGCCCGCTCGGACAGTTACATTACCTCAATACAAAATGAATTTCAACCTTTCCAATCAACCTTCCCCCCATTAAATCTATTCCTATACCACAAATAACCCAAAGACTTGACATCAGACACAATTTTCGGGACGTTGATCTCCTCATTATTGAATCTTTTCCCATTCCTAGCTTTCCAGATAGCCCAACACGTCAAAATGATCACACCATAGACAAGCTGCTTCCGGACATTAGACCCATCCACACTAGTTGCCAAAACTAAAATATCCCGAAAGGAAAACATGAAACCTTTTGGAATGTTACACCAATTACATATTGCATCCCATACGCCATTCGCATAAAAACAAGCTGAGAAGATGTGATCCGTGCTTTCTTCCGCATCGCCACACATTGAACAATTAGAATCCCCTAAGACAATATTCCTCCGCGCTAAGGCTACCAACGTGGGGATTCTATCTAAATTGGCCCTCCACATGAATAAATTACATTTGTTAGGAAGCCACTTACACCATTTATACACATTAGCATTCGACCTGACCGCCTCTTGAATCAACCATCTTCGAGTTTCTTTAAAGTTTAGAATACCCGGTTATTTAACAATGAAGGGCCTACAGCATAGATCCTTGCTTCACAAAGTGATAACATTTAGAGAATCTTATCTGTTGGTGTTACAATGTTTTCTAAGGATCTTTTTAAAGGGCAAAAACGTCTTTCTATTGAAACGCGATATACCTTATTGCTGCTTTCTAAGGATCTTTTTATAGGGCAAAAACGTCTTTCTATTGAAACGCGATATACCTTATTGCTGCTTCGATCTTTCTAGGATGTGCTCTTTACGGTTTTGTGGTAAAACTGTCTTTTAACTTGTTTAAGACTAACATGCATGCTCATAGTTCAATTCTTAAAATAAACATATATATCTAGTGAGTGTTAGTCAAATGATGGGGTCTGGGGAACTTCACTAAGGTATTATTTGTAAATAATAAAAATCCTTTGTCTAGGTTCAATTTTAGTGGTTTTGTGTTCCTCAACACTTTGAAATCCTTAGAACAATCGTGAACTTAACACTCTTCAACTTGTTTGATGTTTGATTATATATGCTTTAATATTTGAATCATCAAATAAATTCAATTATCTAAAACAAACTCGATGACACTATTTTACCAACATGAAAAAGCTTTTCTATATAAGTAATTCACTCCCAAGTAAAATCTTGAAAGGGTGCTAACCTCTAATCTAAGATTCAAAGTGATCTCATGGATGAGAATGAGGAGAGGGGTGTCACCCTCAGTGGCGTCTTTACAGTACAAACAATTAAAGCAACCGTTTTAAACCCCTAAATTTTAAAGATCCCCAAATTGGAAAAAAAACTTTTATCTATATTATAAACTAAAAATACATGTGATAATACAATTAAATATTTGTCTTTCAAAAGACAAATGAGAATAATAACAAAATAATTGGAAATTTATCGATGTCAACTTACAAAATTTGATTTATTGAGGTCGACTTATGAAATTTGGTTCATCAAAAGTTTATTGTCTGTTCATTGTTGACAGTTCTTTTAGGTTCGTCAATTTTAAATTCTTTTTTATAACTAATCATTTAATGTATCAGCTATTATTGTGTAATTTTGGTTTATACTTAATCGCTTTAATTTAATACTATTCTTTGTCAATTTAATCTATTGTTATCTATTTTGATAAATCTATATTTGCAGTTGATTTTTATTTTAATCTATTGTTTATCATTTAATCTTTCTTCTACAATTAATTTATTTCAATTTATTAAGTTAGTTTCTGTCCTAGGTTGTTTTTTTGCCAAATTATAAATAAAATCTTGTTTATGTCGTCGGTCCAAGGCAAAAGTTTTTAAGAATAATATATGGATGGGGACCCAAAATTTTATTTCGCTTTAGACTTCCAGAAACAATAAGCCGATCCTTGCCACCCTCTGTATTTGTGTAATCTTGATGTACAAATTTCTTTATAATATTTTTTATATGATTATAATATGCATTCTAATACTAACATTTAGGAGATGGTCATCTACAGTATTTAAATTTGATTGGCTCAAGTGTTCAACTTTTCTGATGTCTATTTTTCTTGTTTTTTTTTTTTTTACATATTTGTTATTTACTTATATACAATTGTTTTCAATACTAAAACAAATATGATGGTGTGATGCATTGATAGAAAGATGTTTTTTAATTAATTTCTATGGTTTATTTTCTTTTTGTGGCAGCTTTTTTAATTTGTTTTTTAATTATGTAAATGAAAATTATATACTTTATTTTTTGATTTCTTTTAATATCTAACTAAAAGTTTTTAAATCAATTAGATAATTTATTATTTTTACCCACATCATTAATGTCATATTTTAAAAAATTTAATATACTTGCGACATTTAGTTAACTATGTAACATTTACATGTTATGTATCTACATTTTGAACACATCCGAGAAGCACAAACATATGCGTATAACAATCCGCCACTTAACCGTACCCGCATCAAAGCGCGGTATAACCTCCTATTTCTTTACATTTAGCAATCATTGTTCATATGATTTCAAAAACTATCAATGGGATCATTTTAATTATGTCTTTAGTATGTTGAATTTATTTTCCTAACAAAACTAGTTAGCTCCATGATAAAAGTAAATCATATAAAATAACCTCATACATAGTTTTGCTTAAATAAAATATTCTTCTTACTCTAATAAAAAGTTATATATGGGGACATGTGGCATCATCAGATTCTTTCTCAAAATTTTCCCGCTTCTCTCTCCTATTAAATAATTACATTAATTACTAATAATATTATTTTATTTTTTAGATAAAAATAATTTTTTAATAAATTAAGAAAAAATATTTTTATTAAATATTATTTCTAAAAAATAGGTTTTTATAAAGGAGAAAATTTTTCAAACATAAATTCTTTTTAAATATATGAAATATTTTAAAATTGATGCTCTTAAAAATAAAATTTTTATAAATAAAAAATAATTATAATTAGGAGTTATAATAAGAAATCTTTTAAAAATGATATTTTTTTAAAACATTTGTATTGAAGCAAAATGCTTAATTTTTTTTCTAAAAAATAAAAAAATTAGAAGTTGATATTATTGTTTTATTATTTATAGTCCTTACTTATATGTAATTATATCATATCATATCTTAAAAAATTATTTTATAATTAATAATTTATTTTATTATTTATTCAGTCCGTGTAATACACGAGTTTACAAAGGTAATCATTTATATAAGTTTATATCTGTTATATAAGTTTTTATCTTATATATATACGCCTATGTCTCTAAATAAAACATACAAAATTTTTATGTCTTGATTCTAACCAAAAGATATAAATGCATATATGCCGAAATTAGTTAATACATTTAATATACATAATTATAAATAGAGTAAATTACCGTTTGCATCCCTGACGTTTGTTCATTTTAACCAGTTGCATCCCTGCGGTTTTAAAATTGCCATCCGCCCCCTAACGTTTCGTGTTATTTTCATTTGAGCCTGTACGTTTCATTTTTATCTCCATTTGAGTTCAAATAATTAACACCGTTAATGTTTCTGTTAAAACTATTAATAAAAGACGAAACTACCCTTCAAATTAAATAATAACAATGAAACCCTTGTGGGTCCCATCCATCAACATCATCTCTTCAAACCACCACCACCATAACCACCCCTATCACCACCACCACAACCACCCAGTTATCACCACCAGCACCACCGCAGCCCCCATCACCAGCACCGCCGCAGCCCCCATCACCACCACCGCCGCAGCCCCTCTCACCACCACCGCCGCCGCAGCCCCTCTCACCACCACCGCAGTCCCCTCCCCCCACTCTTTTCCCTTTATTAGAGCCACCCATCCCACCACCGTGACTCCCATCACCACCGTGACTCCCATCACCACCGTCACGACCACCATCACCACCACAACCACCCCCGTCACCACATCGCGACCCCCATCACCACCACAGCAACCCTCCATCACCACCACTCTCTGATTTCAGACCACTCTCTGATTTCAGACAACTCCATCACCAAAGTTCGTTTCTTGATGATGAAATGTGGGTTTGATTAGTTTAAATTAGGGTTTTGTTGTGGGAGAAAAATGGGGTTAGGGGTCGACATTGATTCTAAACAAATGGGTGCTTTGAATGTTGTTGATGAAGTGAAAGGGTGTTCGAAGAAAGAAGATGAGATTGAGGTTACAGGATATTGGATTAAGTTCAGATTCTTTGGGAAGTGTATATCCCCTCAGTCCAAAGTGGAGAGCTCTGTTTGTGGGAATAACAATCGTTATGGTAATCTTTTAACAATTTCTTTAAGCCCAAATTCAATAACACCATATTTGTTTTAAAATGTACTTCAAATCGCTTCTGTTATGCTTGTTTTTGATCTTGCATTCATGGGTTTCGTCACCGGCACCGGCCTACCATCACCATCACCGGCCCACCGCAACCGTAACCATCACCGTCACCGGCGACACATCTACATTTGCTATTCATTCACCAATTTTATACCTAAAATTAACTTCATCTTCACCCTCTCCTTGTTGATTTGCTGTCGAAAAGCACAACAATACCCATATAAGAATATGTACTGTTGTTCTTTCTAATTTCAAGTACCCATCTTCGATTGCTGTTGATTTCAAGTTAAACTTTAGGGGTGGCGATGGTTGTGGTCAATGAGGCGGTGGCTGCGGCGGCGGCGACGACGACGTGATGGCTGTTGCGGCGACATCAATGGTAGTGTTGCTGTGGTGGTAGAAATGGAGAAGATATAGAGAGATAGAGAAGAGAGGAGGGTGGGGTGAGGGTGATGGGTAGGTGAATTAATAAATAAGGGTAATTTTATCATTTTACAAAAGTTAACAGAAAAATCTAACGCCGTTAGTGTTTTGGACTCAAATGGAGATAAAAAGGAAATGTTAGGGGGCAAATCGAGACTTTGAAACTACAGGGATACAAATGATTAAAACGAGAAAACGTCAGGGATGCAAATGATAATTTAATGTCTTTAAATAATCTATAACTTATAATAATAAATAACTCTTTGTCCACATGGCTCTTTGTGACACCCTACACATATCCCACATCGGCCGTGGACAGGAGAGTTTCCTGGTTCATAAGGAATGTCTGGCCTCTAACATCAACAACGCGTTTTGGGCGTATTGGCTGTGGATGAGAGGAGAACTCCACAGTTAAGCGTGCTCAGGTAGGAGAAATCCAGGGATGGGTGACCTCCCTGGGAAGTTTTCACCCGGGCAACCAAAAGCAAATCCGTGAGCTCCTCGTGGGCGAAGCGGACAATATTGTTGGTGTAAGAGGCCGGGTGTTACAGATTGATATCAGAGCATTAGTTATAGCGAACTAAAATGGACTTGCATCTCATTTGCATTGCATTTTAGACTATAGCTGGATTTGCATTAGTTACACACACATAGATTTCTAAGCTATGTTTACTTAATTTAGTTGCCTGAAAACTTTTGCCTTAACATATCCCTGTGCTGTGAGTCACGGGAGGGTTTGAGTGCCTAATTCAAGTGATTTCAAACTCCAAAACCTCGATTGTTATTAATGGTTTCAAAGTCTCGTCAAAGTCTGTGTCTTACAACTTGAACACATGCAATGCTGAAAGAGTAAGATGCCTGTATCTCGGGGTGTTCTGTCTAGGCAAGGTATTCGCATATATCCAAATCAACCGATGGACCTGTTTACCTTACCTGGGAACCCTTGGGATGAGTATCTGCTTATAGGTACGCATGTCTTCAACAAAGTTGTGATTGACCCAATACTTTGATTAGTCAACGTACTCGCTTTGATTCTCGAATTAAACGAATACACTCGGAACTTCTATTATTGATGACCACTGTACTTGATAAGATATGTTAGCCTGATAGGAGGAGCCGGGGTGATCATGCAAAGCAAATTACCATTACGGGTGCACACGTAATTGTAATTTGTCGTGCATGCTAAGTCCGGTGAATCTGGTCGGGTGGTAACATTGTAGTCAGTATAAGTCATCATTCCTACACGTTGAGCAAGAAAGTCTCGGTCTTCATAGCCACTAACTATCTATCAGTTCTACTTGTAGGAATGCTTACCCTTACCTTGAATTTGGACGAAATTCAAACCATGACATTTGTGTTAATCCCACGGATTCGGACTGATTCTCTAGCTTGTCTATTTCTTTAAATCCTTGAATTTCTCATCCTTTTCATTTCAAGACAAAAGGTCTATTTTCATATGACTGATAGCTTTTGATATTTGGTATTGTAAAGAATGTATGGAAGAGGACGTGGATGCGGGAGGGGTAACATCTCACTGACGCCTGCAGAATTAGCAGCAATAATCAATCATAGTATTACCGCAGCGTTGGCAAACCAACCCCCTCCACAGCAGAACCCTATTGGACAACCGACTTGCACCTACAAGTCCTTTATGGACTGCAAACCTAACCCGTTCAATGGAACTGAGGGAGCGGTGGGACTGCTCCGTTGGTTCGAAAAGCTAGAATCAGTGTTCGAAATCTGCAACTGCCCTGCTGGGAATAGGGTAAAATATGCTGCTGGCACACTGGATGGTGCTGCTCTGAGCTGGTGGAACACACAAGTTCAGATGTTGGGCGTGAAGCTGCAAACGCCACAACATGGGTAGAATTCAAGAATCTGCTGAAGGAGGAATACTGTTCACGAGATGAAATACAAAAACTGGAAACCGAATTTTGGAACCTGAAGATGGTAGGTTCTGAAATTGAAGCTTACACAACTCGTTCTCACGAGTTGGCTACTCTGTGCCCTACTATGATTAACCCGGCTTACAAACGGGTTGAAAGATACATCGACGGACTGGTACCTGAAATCCAGAGCATGGTCACCACTGCTAGACCAGCTACCATTCAGGAAGCTGTTCAACTGGCCCACAAGTTGACTGACCAGGCTGTCGCACAAGGCAAGCTACCCCCGCGAGGTGCTGCATCGGGTTCCAAGGAGAACAAGAGAAAATGGGAACCATCTACCAACGGAAAGCAATCTTCATCCTCCACTTATCAACCTCAACATAAGAAGTTTAATCCGTCCCAACCTTCTCATTCGGGCGGCTATCATGGAAATCTCCCAAAATGCAACAAATGTCAGCTCCATCATACTGGGCAGTGCACAAGGAGCACGTGTGAGAGATGTGGGAAGTTCGGACATGTTGCCAAGTATTGCCGGGTGAATCTCTCGGGGAAGGCACCTCAACAACAGCAGAACCACAATCAGACTGTGTGTTTTGAATGTGGTCAACCCGGACACTTTAAAAGGGACTGTCCAAATCTGAAAGGAGACCCAAGCGCTTTAGGTTGATTTTTATTCTAAGCTTGGATCACTTAACTCCTTAAATTGATTTATTTCCCTTTATTCTCATTTGACCTAGCTATATGGAATCATTTATTCCTTATCTATCGACTTTCATTTTGAGCTATCAACAAAACATGATTGTGCGATGTTAGCCTTCCTAAACAATCTCTCCGCTGAAGATATTGTCAACTTATGTTCATGACTCTCTAGTCATACAAATGTTCTCAACTGTGCTTATGGTTTGTTGAAACTGCGTATGTAAACGTACCTAAATATTGCTACCCTACAAAGCATGTTTCCTATTGTTCGAGTCGCTTCTTGAATCGCTTTTGAATCCTTAAGCATAAAAATCATTAAAATTCTATCTTGGATTTGAACAACAAGACTTTAAAAGAGAAGTTCTGGAGAGAGAGTCACCAGCAAAGAGAGGAATTACTTTTGAGACTGAGTTATTCGGAGCCAAAACATCCTTAATATATGTTGAACCCGTGTTCAGCAAAGATGGGGAGGAAATTGGTGTTAGTTACATGGGCATGAAATCATTGATCAGGTGAAAAAGAGAGAAAAGATGGCAAAACTAAGAGAAGAAATAACTGATGGTAGGACAATAATGGCAACTCAAATATATAGAAATTGTAAACTAGGTTTGTCGGGTCACACTTTCCACATAGACCTTATTCCAATCACACTTGGTAGCTTTGACGTAATAGTCGGAATGGATTGGCTACCCAAGAACCGTGCATGAGAAGTCTGGCTAATCTTACCATGAGGTAACGATCAGGAGTATCACAAGTTCTCTAATCTATACCCTAGGGTGTGCTAGGATTATAATTCTAGTAAGACCTTGTTAAGGGTAACCAAAAACATTACTAACACTTACTATTACATAAGTCCTGTTCTACTTAGATGTCACAACTCTATCAAAACCTTACAACTCACATGTTATAAATCGTTGAATCTCAATTAACTGAACCTAATGTTCCAATTTTCGGGACGAAAATTCCTGCAACAAGGGTATAATGTGACAACCCGATTTTTTTTTTTTTTGATTAATACTAATAAAATAACTTTTTCCGTTTAGCGGGAATTAATTTACTTTACTATTAGGCAAGGATAATAATACTAATAATAATAATAATAATAGTAATAATAAAAATAATAATAATAATACTGATAATAACAATAATAATAATAATAATAATAATAAAGTCCAGGGGGTATTATGCAATTTTTGAAACTTAAAATTTGAGTTCTAGCATAAAATAACAACAGTATAAACCACAGGGACCATTTGTGTAATTAACCAAACCCAAACCCCCTTCCCCCCGTGATTCCGGCCGACCCTCCGGCCACCGCCGGAGCGGCTCCGGCGACCCCTCTAAACGCCAAAATATCGCGTATTTGACCTAACAAAAGTTACCAACATCTTTAAGTGGATGACTCGAACGTAGGGCACCTTTCAATTTAATAAAACAAGTGCGAATTCCACTGAAACCGACCCACTTCGTTTTCGGCCAAACAAACGGGCCACGAACACCACTAAACACCGCAATAATGAAAATAAATTAACCAACACGATAGTTTATATATTCCTAAGCTAATAGCTCATTCAATTTGATCTGAAACAACCCAACATAGAATTCGATCACCTCCTAACATCGCGACTGGTTCATCGTCTGTTCATCTCCAATTCATCATCACACTGGTATTTACACACACCCACACACTCGATTTCACTAGGGGAATAAAAGCCCTATGAATTCGATCGTTATCATAATCGATTGAGTATTCAATTTGGTCGATTACAGAACTAGGGTTCTTATGGGATCGGGGGTTAACTGCTGTTGTGTTTAAATGATTTGAAAACCGTGTTTCATCGCGGCTGTATGCCATAGCTCACCGGTTCCACGCTCCCTTGCCATTCAGGAGGTCCCGGGTTCGACCCGGGTACCCCCAACATTTTTTTAAAAGGCTTTTTCAACCTTTTTAAAAATACAAAAAAATTTCTAAAATTTATAAAAATCATTTTTGTAAACTTTGTTTATTTTTAAATCGTCAAACAATTTTCTGCAAATTTTCTCTAAATTTTAATATTTATAAAACATTATAAAACAGTTATTTTTGGATATTTTCGTGTAAAATGAACTTTAAATTATGGTTTAAATCAATATATTATTATTAGTCCAAATGATACTTTTAATTATAGTTTAATCCTGTTATTTAGAATAATTACAGAAATGATTTACACTTTACATTTAAGTTACCCGTTCTTATAAATACTTCAACTACGTGAAATTTTTAAACGAAATAATATTTTTCATGGGATTAAACTTCAACTATTAAAATTAAAAACCCCAAATTCTTATCGAAACCCTAGTTCGCGTATAATCGTTAAACCTTATTAATAACCTAAATCTTAAAGTATATATATATATATATATATATGTTTAGGTACTTCGTGAAGGCGTTCGTTGGAACATCAATTATTATCTTATTCAATCATCGTATATACATACGCCAAGTGAGTTTACAGCCCCACTTTTACTTTATACTCTTTTTGGGGGAGAGAAACATGCTGTTTTTATAAACCTTACATTACATTGGATTTTGTAATATTGCATATACTTGATACTATGGTGTATACTTGCCCAACGGACCGTTAATATGGACTTAACGAGGTAATTGTTAGTAGTACTACTGGGATTGACATACCCCACCCGGGCTAGTCGCGCTAGCACAACGTTCGTCAAACGGTGAACGGTTAGCCTAATTACAAGTGTTGTGGTGGGACCACATCCGGCCTGGTTTATTATTTGATTACATGTCAGTTCGGCCGCGCCTTCATACACATAGTGATCATTATGGACTAGCTACCCATTATATGCTTAATTACAAATCCGGGGATTTTCATTATACTTATCGGATTGATAAATCCGGGGATTTTCATTATACTTATCGGATTGATAAATCCGGGGATTTTCATTATACTTATCGGATTGATAAATCCGGGCATTTCATTAAACTTATCGGATTGATAAATCCGGGGATTTCATTATACTTATCGGATTGATAAATCCGGGAATTACATACTTGACGGATTACATAATCCGGGATTTTCATACTTGACGGATTTCATAATCCGGGAATTACATACTTGACGGATTACATAATCCGGGAATTACATATTTATTACATATTTATCGGATTACACAATCCGGGGATTTCATTACTGATATTTACTGTTTTCTGATAAACCTGTGAACTCACCAGTCTTGTACTGAGATTTTTGCATGTTTTCTCTCAGGACATTGATGTGGCACGTCTAGGAGCACAGCATCCACAGCATGTCATTCCGCGTTATCTCAAACTGTTTTCAAGATTAAATTAGCATTTACTTTACATAAATCGGATTGGACGCGTGTTTGCGTGTTCCAAAACTATTGTTAAATGTTTTCCTGTTTTCGCTTCCGCACAACTTAAATATATTTGGTTTGTTTCATTAAAATTAAACAACTTATATGATTTGTAATTATCGAGTCGTTTGGTGTAACTGATGCTTATCTGAGATCCTGGTTGTGTCACACGCCTGACGGTAAAACCCCGTTAGCGGATTTTGAGGGTGTGACAGATTGGTATCAGAGCCACTCCTGTGCCGTTCGGGTGTGGGACATACCTCACCAAGGATGGTGACTTCTCAGGCTCATCGAGGACGATGAGTCCAAACAGGGGGTGCTTGTGACACCCTACACATATCCCACATCGGCCGTGGACAGGAGAGTTTCCTGGTTCATAAGGAATGTCTGGCCTCTAACATCAACAACGCGTTTTGGGCGTATTGGCTGTGGATGAGAGGAGAACTCCACAGTTAAGCGTGCTCAGGTGGGAGAAATCCAGGGATGGGTGACCTCCCTGGGAAGTTTTCACCCGGGCAACCAAAAGCAAATCCGTGAGCTCCTCGTGGACGAAGCGGACATATTGTTGGTGTAAGAGGCCGGGTGTTACACTCTTTATAGCTTGTCCACATAAGCAACACATAAACATTCACAACCCATGCCTTATATTTATGTGAGTGTGTTTGGTATATTATATGGAATGATTTTGAGTGGTTGTGAGTGAAGGAGAGAGAAAATGTTATTGTGGATTGGTATATTTGAAGAATCACTGTACAATCCTTATAAATTTTTTAATATTTTTTAAAGTGGTTGTGAGTGAATGAGAGAGAAAGAAGTAATGATAAGGGTATAAAAAGTATTATTTAATTAAAAGGAGAGAGAAGAAATAGTGATTTTTAGTGTAATTATATAGATAAAGATAAGGAATGGGATGTGAATGCTCTAATCACCTACATCACTCTGGAATTATTGACTTTTTCTCACACTTTTAGTTATTCTACCCGTTTTAACGGATTTCAATAATATTTAGTATTACTAATAAATATTTGACAATTATTTTTAGATGGTTTTCATATTTACATTATTACATCATTTTAAAAATATATTTCTAAAAGTAATAAACCTATATTTCATTTCAAAATTGACGTGTATAATTTTAAGGGTTTAAATTCCTTTCTTCTTACTAGATATATGATTCGGTTATCATTATCATAATATGCTATACCTGTAACGATATTTAACATTTTATTGTGACAAGCATAAATAATAATATTATTATAATCACCAATACGAAAAACTTCATTTATATTAATAGCATATTGTCTTATATATTATTTTTTGTTTATATTATTTATAACCTAAATATGTTTGTTATATATCATACTATCATTAATGTCTTATCTATAACATATATTAGATTATCCAATATATAATATACTTTTTTTTATTTTAATTCGTATAACACATGAGTATCTAACCTAATTAGTTATTATAGTTTGAAATTACATTATTAGTAACCATTGTTATCAATATGCATATTGAATCGTATGATTATATATGAATAATGTTATTGAGACAGAATTCAATTTAAACTTGTGTATTGTTATTGTGTTACCATGTATAATCCTTACTAGCATATTGAATTGTGGCTTATGAACATAAATCCCACAATAACAATATGTTTACGTGTGTGTTTAAGGTTTTGATGACGTGATGTGGTGATCAGAAGAGTGTGAAACTATCAAAAACTATGAGGAATGAATAAACATGGATGATAAGTATTGGAAGTTGAGGCCAACCTTTACTTATAAGAGGAGTGTTTACGTTGGATTAGTGGTCGGAAAAGTCGTTTGGCAAAACATATGTGACTATCGAGAACATATTTGACTATAATAGTAAACTGACGAAGTTTCAAATATTATTATCATTGTTGGTTGTTATTAAATTTTTATTTTACATTATATGTACCATTTTAATTGATTAGTCAATAACACAAATTTTATTCTTTATCATTTATTTTTGATAACTCTACGAGTATTACTATATGTATAGGTGCCTTCATGTAGTTACATCTATTGTGTTTCCTTAGGGCTTATTGATGTCAAAAAATATAACGTTTCAATTATCTATGGGTCAGGACCATTACACAATAAAATTTTACTGGCAGAACAAAAAAAATATTGATTTACATAAATATAAATTAAGTTAGGTGATACATGAGTCGTTTTATATATATTTATATCAGACATGAATAATAAACTATGTAAAATAACTAAATATCACAAGTCTTAACTTATATTTATGTAATCAATAATTTGCAATATACATTTATGTAAATCAATGGTTCTTTTGGTTTTAAAAATAAAAAGCAGTTTATAATAATCTTGTCCCTATGATCTACAAGGATTCATTAATCATACAATAAATGATAAATGGCTCTAATAAAATCAATAGTTCTTTTGGTATTAAAATAAAAACCAGTTTTATAATAATCTTGTCCCTATGATCTACAAGGATTCATTAATCATACAATAAATGATAAATGGCTCTAATAAATAATAGTATTTCAAGGATCACATGTATAAAAATGACATTTTAACTAAGAACATATACATATTATTTACATGGTTTGAACTATATTATATTTCTCCTATTAAAAAAATCTTTTATTATTAGTATAGAAAGACACTTGAAAACAGTAAAGATATAAACAAAGACTAGTGGACCATCGGTATGGTTCACAAGTTTGTCAGGTATTTATGATTTATTTGAATTGATAGTGACGATGTGTGTTTACACATTACATACACATTTTTAACAAATTTGGAAGTGCATAAGAACATACTTGATGGTGTAGGGTAAGTTGCTTGTAGGTATGTAACTTTCAACCAACTAAGGTGGGATCAACTTCTACATTTCACAAGCCACTAATACTGAAATTTTAAATAAGATTCTTTGAACTTTGCTAAAGTGGCAATGGACACATGAGTTCTTTTTCTCCACAAATTAAGGGAACGTTTATATGGTTATTGTGGAAATAAAGATGGGACTTTTTTAGTGGATGATGTTTAAGAATACCTCAAATAAACATGCGTCAAATAAACATAAAAATAAACATGCATCAAATACTTGTATATTTTTGTTTAAATAGAGACCTTCCATCCTCTAAAATATCAGATAAACATCATCTTCATTCTTCAATACATTTTATACGTTTTCACAAATGCAATTCTCTTAAAAGGATGAATCTCGACAATCTTAACGGACAAAAGCTACAGTGTTAAACAACCCCACACCCATCAAATAACAAGTAATCAAACTACTTAAGTGACCATTCAAATGATAGTCCAATAAATTGATTCATCAATGTACAATGAATTTATAAAGAATACTCATGGACAGGGGTGGTGATCGAACAATGACATTTCTCTAATTATTTATGTCTGAAACCAATTTTGTTACGTGACAAAGACATTATTTGTAAGTTTGTGAGCAAAGATTTTCAAAAACATACAACTTTATTTGGGCATTGTGTAAAGTTGTCAAAAAGAATACTAGAGAAAAGAGAATGTCTTCAAGGGATCATGTCATGTTCTTATCTTCATGTTCTTAAACGTTAACATCATAATTAAGAAAACCACATATGGTCGTAATAAAGATAAGAACGTTGGATGTTTCTCAATTTTGTTTTACTAAATAAAACAAAACATCATTGATTATATATCTATCTCTTCATAATTGGAATATATCAAGGGAAATATAGATATGACCCCTGAAAAATATATCAATATATTTTTTTGAATGACCACCAATGACTCAGTGGTAAATTTACATTGTTACTAACCGATGAAAATTGTAGCAAGTTGAAATTAACATGATATTACATATTAGTTTTTCAAAGGATTCGTGTTATGAGTAAGTTGATAAGTATCATGTGTTATACTATTATGAATGGTGGATATGAGTGTTATATAATTAGCTCATGAACGTGGAACACTTGCCCCTTAAAGCATGAGAGGGGCGTGACCCTACCTAGCCCGACCACACTCACGGTGTTACACAAAAGCAATGTTTTCAAAACCGGACCGGAAAGCGAACCGGACGGCCTAGAGGTTCACTGGTCGGACCGGTCGGACCGGTCGGACCGGATTACGAACCGGATGACGTCATAAATATTTAAAAAAATATAAAAAATTCTAAATATTTATAAAACTACAAACACATATCATTCAAGTAAATATAGTCCAAATTAACACAATATATCATATACATACCAAAATTAACAATTTTAAACAATATATCATGTTTAAACGGTGTTCCTTAATCCAAAACAACATCCAAAATACATACCATTCAAGTAAATATAGTCCAAATTAACGAACCGGTGTTTCTTAATTCATATCCAATAATATTTTTCTATTAAAATTAAAAAAAAAATACCAAAAACCGGTTCAACCCGGTTCACCGGTTCCGGTCGGACCGGTCGACCGCGCGAACCGGCCGGTTAACCGGAAAACGGTCCAAAAGCACCGAACCAAACCGGCTCCGGCACCGGTTCCCGGTCGAACCGGTCGGACCGGCCGGTCCGGTTCGGTTTCGAAATCATTGCGCAAAAGTCGATCCCAAACCTATTGCGAAAAGACTTCAACATTCAAAAACTCAAGGATAGCTATATATTTTCTAAAAGAAATTTTAAATATCAAAATAGTTATGACATGAATGAAGCCCAAGGGAACTATAAGGACAAAAAAATTATTGTTTTTTAAAATACAATTAATATATTAACATGTTATACTATATATTAAAGTTGACTGAAATGCTACGCTAAACTTATAGTTATTTAGGTTTTGACCACATTAGTTTCACTTTTTATATATTAACAACTTATTGCTTATAACATATTTTATAATATTAAAGAAATTACAAAGTGTCTATATGGCGATCCCTAATCTTCCTACTCTAATAAAAGGGTAAATGTGTATGCCACGTGTCAGCATCACATTTATTCTTATCTAATTTTTTCCGCTTCTCTCTCATATTAAATAACTAAATTAATTATTAATAATATTATATATTTATTTTTATATTATAATTAGTTTTTAATAAACTAAGAAAGAGATCTTTTTATTAATGTAAATTTTTAAAGTATTATTAAAAATTTAGATTTATTCTTATCTAATTTTTCCCGCTTCTCTCTCATATTAAATAACTAAATTAATTATTAATAATATTATATATTTATTTTTATATTATAATTAGTTTTTAATAAACTAAGAAAGAGATCTTTTTATTAATGTAAATTTTTCCCGCTTCTCTCTCATATTAAATAACTAAATTAATTATTAATAATATTATATATTTATTTTTATAAAAATATTTTTTTCTACGTCAAACTATTTTTACGTAATAATTTAAAATTGGTTTTTTAAAGTAAATTTTTTATAAAACAAAAATAATTAAAATGGAAAGTTATAGTAAGGAAATTTTAAAAAATATTTTTTTTTAAATGTTATTTTGAAACAAACTGTTTAATTTATCTTTGAAAAAAATAAAATTTTTTTAAAAAGTTCATAGTATTGTTTTATTACTTATAGTTATTACTCATATGTAATTTCAATCATATCATGTCTTAGTATATCGCTTTATAATTAAATATTTTTATTCTATTTAATATTTTAATTATTCAACCCGTGTAACACACGGATTTACTAAAGCTAGTGTTAGTATATTTAAATTTCTTTTACTATATTGTACTAATTTGCGTGAGGAACTCTTGATTCCTATTGGTGCATTTTTTGTCTTGTCTTTAGTATAGTTTTAATTAGTTTTTGCTTTTCTTTTTTCTATGATTGATTTTTATTATTATACATAATTTTATACTTATTAAGGTTTTCTTTAAAATCTACATGTCGGTGTAAATTTCATTCGAAAGAGAGTTGCATGTAACAATATACGACAATTGTGTTGGTTTTTGGTTAGTCATACCCAGTACCTAGCTTGATTCTAACCCGAGTCATGTGTTGGCTTTTGGTTGTTATGGATGTGTTTGAGGCTTTTTATCATCTATAGAGGATATATTCATGCGTAGGTTTCAAAGATCCTAGTTTGGACTATCTTGTATTCATTCTAGCTCACGAAGACCCTAAAAGATTAAACGTTGATCGGTCATGATTAGTTATCTTGAAGCCATAAAGGATATGTGTGATCTAGTTTTAATGGTTTTAAAGGTCAGAAAATGAGCCAAACTTTAATAACGGTTTGTCTTTTTATTGGAAACGGAACCAAATAGTTAAAGTTTAAAGCCGATCCAAAGTGCATCACTACTAATGATTTGGTTTCCTTTGTTTTTATGCAAGTTGTAAAAGCAAGACACAATTTATAAAATGAAAAATGTAGTTCTGGAGTTCCTTTAATTCACAAAATAATTAATAAGCTATAGCTATTATAAAATTTTAAAATTTAAATAAATAAATAAATTTATACTAATCTTATGGCCCGGTTTTATATGATAAGTTTTTAAAATAAACTGTAAACCAAACCTTTCCTATGATAAAAAATTTAAATCGATCATCCGAAAAGGTAAAGGAAAAATAGGCGGCTACAAAACCAAAATGATGACCATTAAGACAGTTTCATGGTTTTTAACCAAATCGTAAACTTCACTAGAAGCCATGACTTCAATGCAAGATGATCAATCTAAAGCTAAATATTATTGATATACAATATATATTTTTGAGAAATTAGTTAAGTGTTTTTTTCGTCCTTATGATTTAACAAAATTATCATTTGAATCCAATATTAAGATTTAACCTTATGCATACTATAATTTCAAAAAAAAAAAAAAGAATTAGCATTTGATCCACCCAATTAACACTTAATTTTTTGTTAAACCTCCCCCGTGAGAGGAGTATATTAACATGCATAAAACTAATGCATAACTTATATAAAATCATCAACCTGCATAATTTTTATTTCTTCATAAAATAAACATAAAATTTATAAAAAAAGACCCAAACATAACCTGCATAAAAGAAGCATAAAATACAATGTTTAAACCAATAGTCCATGAATCATCGCTCAGTATACCATGAATACTAAACCAAAAAACTTTAAACTAATACAAGAAAAAGCTAATATGGACCATCTTAGCATAACCATTTATAATGACTTTTTATTACATATACCACAAGTCACAATGTTCCCATGTTTAGTCATTTTGCCATTGGCAATTCTACTTCCTTTTATTTCTTTGGTCTCCCTATTTTTTGTGATGTTGGAGGTGTGGTCAGTGGCGGATCTAGAAAGGGATAACGTAATACAAGTTAATTTTTTTTATCATACGGTACATTAATATAAATGAAAAAAAATGATAATAAAGATAGTTAAAAAAATACCTACTTGATCTCAGAACTCTCTTCGGTTTTTCATAGCTTGAAAACGAAGCATTACATCCTCATTTGTTACTTCGTCAAACGTTCCCCTTTCAACCGCACATACTAGAGCGTTGTTCAAATATTCCTCCCCCATTCGATTCCGTAAATCCATCTTGATAAGCTTTAATTTAGAAAAACATCTTTCAACGGTTGCGGGTGCAACCGGTAAAATCAATGCTATCTTCAATATCTTATAAAACAAAGGAAAAGATAGATTTTTTCCAGTTTTCACCATTAGCCGAGCAAGATGACACATTCCGTTCAAGTTTGTAAATCTATCATCTTCTTTTACCAAGTGATAAAACACCTTAAGCTCACCCAAAATACATCCTCTTTCATTCATATTAAAATCAACCGGATACATCTCCGAAAAAGTCACTATCTTAGATATATCAAACTTTGAAAATCCATTTCAAGGATTTAAACCCGACATATTTTCGACCAATGTAGTTGATACCTCATTAAATCGATTTCCCAATTCTTGAATTTGCATATCCAAAACCGTATTAAAAATCTCAACCTCAAAATGATGTCAGTATTGACATTCTTTCGGGTTCTTTGGTTACCATAACTTTCCATCATCCAACACCTTAATATGATTTTTTTCACAAAAACAAGTTAGTTTTTCCAATATAGCATCAAACCCCTTTTGCCTTAAATCATTCAATGCTTGTTTTGTTCCATTTATTAACTTACTCGCTTCCAATAAGTCTTGCCTTTTTTTCGAAGATGTTTAGATAAAACATTTGTGTGTCCCAAAATATGTTCCATCAAGTGTGCATAAAAAACAAACTCAAGTTTCTTAGAATAGGATAAAATACATTTTGCACTAATTCGTTGTTGAGTGCTATCTTCTTCTTTTTTAACATAACAAAGCACGTCAACAACTTCCGAAAATAATTTAAGCACACTTATGATTGTTGCATGATGAGAACCCCATCTTGTATCTCCAGCTCTTACTATGGAACTCTCTTGATTTAATCCTTTTCCGGACTTAATTTCACCTGAAAGAATTCCTGTCTCCACATTCTTTCTTTTTACCTCCCGTAACATATCTTTTTGTTTGCAAGAAGCAAAAACCGTAGTAACAACCATGTTAAGATAATCATAAATGTCACACCCCAACCTTGACGGCGGGAACGTCGAGGTGTGAGGGTTAAGATCGTTCACAGCCACATAACGCTATTAATAACCTAAATATTTATTAATCAAAAGTGCCAATTGTACCATTACAAACATAAGTCTCAAAAAGGTAAATAACATAACATAAGATGTAACAATCCAATTTATTTCATTTATTTAACTAGGTCAATTCCTAGATGTGAAAGCACTTCAAGATATCAATCAAACTTGAGCATTTCCTGAAACATGTTAAAAATAAAAGGTCAACAATAATGTTGGTGGGATTTTTATAGTTTCAATACATAAGTATATAAAAGATGGCAATTCATGTTGTAAATTAGAGAACAAAGTAACTAGGGATGTAAGACAGAATGCACAATCAAACCTTGATAAAGTTTTACAAGTCTCAAATATTTATAAGTATATACGATTAGCTAAGTGTACTTGGATCAACCAAGCAGGCTTGTCAGGCCCATAGATTTATGACGTCGCCAGACTAGCAATAGTTCATGATTGTACATATATTCGACATTGCATGGTAGCTACAAGGTTCAACTAACCACAACACACATAAATTGCCATAGGTTTACAAGAATCAAACGTTTACAAGTGCAATGATTATAACGTAACATATTTCATCCCAAAGTGTGAAAATATGAAAAAGGGGTATAGAAATACTCACATGATCAACAATTATGAGAATGATGATTATTAAGAATATAGATAAACATTCTAACGTAATCCTTCACAAGGTGCCTAAGAATATATATATTTACAAGGTTTAAGTTCAATAATAAATTTAACGAATTAACAAGGACTAGGGTTTTAAGTGGGTTTTGGGGCTTGCCAAATAATTATCTTTAACAAATAAAAACCATTCATGTTTTCTTGAAAAATATATATTTATATATTTTATACCAAGATGTGAAAAAGAACATTTATAGTAACTTGAAAAAATGTATATATAAAGTTGGAATAAAATTTTATAACTCAATGAAATAAGTACAATTTAAATAATATTTAAAAAACGTTTGATCCAATAATAATTTATTAATCATTATTTATAAACCATTTTACATGAAATTATTCAAGAACAACCCTTTACAATGTTTAACAAAATGTATTTATTTTTTTAAAAAATTATTGTTTTAATAAATAAGAGTTAAACTAATAAAATTTGTGGTGGTTTACATCCTCATTTAAAGTTTACTTTATAAGGACATCCCAATTATATATAACCTTTATTTCATAAAAATTATCAAATTATTTAAAGAAACACTTTTGTTTACAGGAATTTATTAATGACCTTAAAATAATAAAAGTAACAAAACTCTTTTTTTTTATAATTTTTTAGAAATTTTTCTGTAATTTTTTTATAAGCCAAAAACCTTAATAAAATATGTGAGGTTGCCCGGGTTCGAACCCGGGACCTCTTGTATGGAATGTGTGTGCATAACCAGTAAACCAAGGTCGTGGCCACGGTTTAAGTTGGTTTTTAAATCTTAAAACCATTTGATACAAACCACCCCCAAAACCCATGAACCCTAGTTTGATTTTAACCCAAAATTGAACATCAAATTGATGTTGTTTATGAAATCAAACTTAGGGCTTTGATTGCCCATGTGAAACCGAGTGTGTAGGTGGTTTTAATTACCTGGTTTGTTTTGGAATGGTATCAAGAACACATGACGAACCGGTACCGGTTGAAGGTGCCCGATTAGTTGTGCAATCGGTGATGAAAATCCAATTAAATTTGTGAAAAGCTTCGAATGGTGTTCTTGATTCAAAGCGCTAAGTTGATTTTGGTTTAAAACGTTTGGGAGAGGAGTCTTGATAGAGTTGCAGGTCCGCGACGGAGAGGGAGATCAAAGATAAGGATTTTGTGTGTTTCAGGAGAAATTTGAAATGCTAATCGATTAGAGATAGATAAACGTTCGAGTTCGTGGAATTAATTTAGTTATTATTAGTGTTTAAGGCTCGAACGGCTATAAGATTTAATGTATATCGGTTATGTAATCGATTAAGCTAGAAACCGATGTTTAAACACAATTAAAGTATGAATTTAAGTTCGAACCACGCTCACGAATCGATTTGAAACGGTTTGATTCATAACCCGACGAGTTTAAATCGTTTTTTTACTTCACCGGAGCTCCGCCGGAACTTCACCGGAAATACGGGGGAAGGGAGGGTTGGTTTGGGTTTGTTTTTGAAATTTACACAAATGGTCCCTGCTGTTTAATTCTTTATTATCTTATGCCTAAAACTCTCTTTTAAGGTTTATAAATTGGCAAAACTAACCCATGAACTTATTTAACTTAAACCTTTTCAAAGATCAGTAATTTTTTAAAAATTATTATAAGTATTATTACTATTATTTTTATTATTTCTATTGTTTTTATTATTATTATTAATTTTGTTAATATTGTTATTATTATTATTATTAGTTTTATTATTATTATTTTTTTATTATTGTTATTATGATTATTATTGTACAATTTAATACTTTAATTACTAACTTTCATAATTTAAAATTTAATGCAAACAAAGAAAATAAACATAGATAACCCATAAGTGTCATGTATGATAATAAAGGCCCTTACAAGAATTAACAATGCAAACTTATAATTAACCCTAAATTACATGATGTTATAATAAAACTCTTTAACACCATCATGCTTTTTTGCAACCGCCACAATCACTAGTTGTAGTTGATGAGCAAAGTAATGTATATAATGTGTCGATGGATTATCTTTTAAAATCATAGCTTTTAAGCCATTAAACTCTCCTCGTATATTGCTTGCATCATCATAACCTTGACCCCTAACCTGTTTTAAAAAATAAACAATTGCACATTAATAATTAATTTATATTAAAGTTTAATAGTGAGAAAAATAAAATTTAAGAGTACCTGATCAATACTCAGCTGGTTATTTGTTAATAAATAAAGAATGACTTCTTTAAGAGTAGCAGAAGATGTATCTTTCACATGAGCAATTCCAATAAAACTTTCTTTAACGACCCCGAGTTTATCTACATATCTCAAAACTACCGCCATTCGTTCTTTTAAAGACACGTCACTAGACTCAGCTACTAACAATCCAAACATATTATTTCTTCACAAATTTTTTTGTTACCTCTTTCGCAAAGCAATCAATAATCTCCTTTTGTATTGATGGACCGTTAATTTATTATTCTTCTTTGCATTCCCCAATGTGTACTTATCAATCTCTGGATTATTCTCACTAACCAACTTTAATACCGAAAGAAAACAACCCTTCGAACGAGATTTCTCCGATTTATCCTGACCTCGAAATGGTAAAGTATTTTCTAGGCAAAATCTAGTGCTAATAACAGATCCTAATAATCTGTACCGGTTTGCAACTTTTTCTTGATCATTTATCGTATTTAACTTAACATCAATAGATTGTTTTTGTTTCAAAAGATCATCATATTTTTGCATCGCCAACATGGTCTTTTAAGGCACCCGGTTTACTTCATTTACAAAACCCTTCACTTGAACTTAAAAAAGTATCTCTTCCACCTTGATTGCCAACATTTTCTTTAAACAAATAACAATATAAGCAATACGCTTTGTCCACTTTAGTACTATACTCTAACCACAGATATGCATCAAACTATTTTACATTAAAACGTCTTTACCCACTAGAATACTCTTTGAATGGAAATTTATGATTTCTTGGTTGAAAAGCCTTTTTAACAAGATAATGTCTTCTTATGTCCTCCATTTGATTAGGATGATAACTAGCAATAGGAGGCCTATCAAAGGAGTCCGAAGGAAGATCATTTAAGTCAAATCTATTTGGGATCGAAGGAATTGAACCTGAAGGAATTGAACCTGAAGGTATTGAAACCAAGGGAATTGAACTCAAAGGAGTTGTAGATCCAATATTATCATCATTTCTAGAACCAATATCTTCCTCTGGTAATTTTTTTTAAAAAATGTCTATTGGAACTTGTTTCTTTATTTTCCAAATCCCTAGTTCAATTTCAAATAACAAACTAAGATTAAACAATTCATATAACACAATTCAAATAACAAAATTCAATTTCATAAACCTAATTTCAAATCCCCAATTTCAAATCCCCAATTTCAAATTTGTTGATACATGTGTCCCTAGATTCTGAGTTGAATGTAAAATGTCTTGACTATGTGTAATTGAATGATGCTTAATGAAATACATGTGGTTGGTTATAATGTTTACATATTTCATTAATGGGTTAAGTATTGACTAATTATATAGGTTTGGTTTTGTTTGAATAGGTATGCATAATGTTGTAATGATTAACACATTCAAACTTAACATGATATAGTTATCATGCGAATGGGCCATGCGAATGGACCATACGCATGAATAACTTCATGCGAATAGCTCAGTCACACGACTGAAGCATGAGATTGAACCAGTCTTACGATTGAAGTCTCAGTCGTACGTATGGGTCAACCGCATATCTTAATCGCACGACTGAACCATCCGAATGGTTCAGTCGCCCGAATGAGAAAACCTAACCTATAAATACCACTTAATTCGTGGAAAAATCAAACACTTCGAATACGAGAAACCCTAATCGCCCAGAACGTGCTGTTCGACCATTCCAACTTCATAGAGCGTTTCAGATCATTCCGAGTCAATTCATAATATTTTCTAATCGTTAGGATTGATCTTGATTTCGTTCTCACTGATTGGATCGCCAATCAAATAGGATTCCGCACTATTTGATTCGGTACAACGAAGAATCTGTTAGTACTCCGTACGTACTTGGTCCTAACAAGTGGTATCAGAGCTTTGGCTCTTGATTCTTCGTTGATTCAATCGTTTTTGTGAAAAAGGCTACGTTTTTACGCAAAAAGATTCATTCTTTTGGCTAAAAATCGAGTCTTTACGTTTGCATGTTCAGAAAAGTCAGTGTTTTTCGAGTTTCAGCCGTCTAGGGTGCAAAGAATTGCGTTCTAGGTCAAAAGTGTTCAAAAATCGCGTTTTCAGCCGACCCAGTCGCACGATTATCTTAATCGTACGACTGAACTCATTCGCCAGTCCATTCGCCCGGTTGAGTCAATCGCAGTGTAAATCGCCCGATTGAGTAAATCGCCCACTCCAGTCGCACATCTGAGTCGTTCGGTTGTTCAGTCGTCTAAATCTCTCAGTCGTCTGTTTCAATCGTACGTTTTGAGTCCAATCGCTTGTAGCCCATTCGCACAGCAGTGTAATTCTCAAGTTAACTTAATTCAAAGATGGACTCAGAACATTATGCCATGTCAGCTGGAAAGGATTCACGAATTCAGAATTTGTTGTTACTGGAAAATGAAATAGGGAACCATAACAAGCCACCTAAACTATTGACAATAGAGGACTTTCCACAATGGAGACAACGTTTTGAAATCTATCTTAATGGTGTAGATACTAACTTGTGGAACTCTATTGAGGTGGGTTATAAAATACCAGTAGGGGCTGATGGTGTTCCTTTGACTTTGAGTGGACTATCTGACACACAAAAGGTTGCCTACAATGCAGAGAAGAAGGCTTATGCTATTTTGACTCAGTCCATTCCCAAGCCTATTTTTCATCAGTACTCAGAGCACAAACAAAGTAAGAAATTGATGGAAGTCCTTGAAAAGAGGTATGAAGGAAATTCTAACTTAAAGGCACTGAAAGGCAAAGCTTTGAAGAAGGAGTTTGATAACTTCTCAGCAATGGGAATGAAAGCTTGGATGAGATCATCGATCGTTTCTACCATCTGATGAGTGAACTTAACACTCATGGTGTTAAGACTTCAATGGAAGACAAGGTTTTAAGCTTGGCAGATGGTCTACCTGCAAAGTGGGATTCGTTCATCTCTACTCTTCGATACAACTCAGTTTTAGAAACCCTGGATATCAATGACTTTATTCTAAAACTGAAAGAGGAGGAAGTGCGACAAAAATACAAGGCTAAGAAGGGCTCTTATGCTCAGGACCCCTCACTCTACAATGTTGCTTCCACGTCCACCCCTGCTGCAAAGTCATCTGGTGCACCTTTGCAAACAGCCTTCGTGTCCAATGTCTCTTCAACTGTTGTACAAGGCTCATCATCTGCAAATGAAACTCTTGGTGCATCTGGAGCTAGTCAAAGCCCTATTGTTACTCAATCTGCAAAGTTAACTACAGAAAATCTGGGAAAGGTAACAGTGGAGGTTGCTAAAGAGCACATGGATCTTCTGGCTGCTGTTGTGCATTCTTATGATGGTTTGGTGGCAGGCAAAATTGGTAATTGCCACCTTGCTGATGAAGATTATGAGCAAGTAGATGAGAATGAGCTGGAAAGAATGGACATCATGTGGGCTCTTGCAAGCGCTGTCCGAAGAGCCAAGAAATTTGTGAAGAAAACAGGGCAGAACCTCGTGGCTACTAAAGATACAACTTTTGGTTTTGACAAGTCTAAAGTCACGTGCTTCAATGTGGAGAGAAGGGCCATTTTAAAAGGGAGTGTTCAAAGCCCAAGAAAACTGGGAATGGAAATCCTTTTTCTTCGTTCAATAGACAAGATAGAGACAAGAATCCAGCATCCACGGGGAGTAATTCTAAAGCTATGGTAGCACAAGGAGATGAAGGACAAGACTGGTCCTTAGATTCGTGTCTGATGAAGCTAACATAGCATCTGTGGAAGACTTGAATGAAGACTCGGCGAGTGAAGGCGAAAGCTCAGCCGAAGTTGATACTGCTGAATTGGAAGAGACATTTGATGCTGTTGATGAAATAGTCAAGAATGAGTTGAATTCAGAATCTGAAGCTCAATCTACGTCTCAGAATGCTTTCATGGCTGGAACATCGTCATCACACAGGTAAAATCTAAAGATGAATTATTTGATGAACATGTTTGTGTCAATTGTGATAAATTTAGAGAAAGCATTGATCTAAAGTTTGCTAGGTTATTAGAACACAATGATAACTTAGTAAATGACTTAAACTGTGCTCAGAAGCTAATCGTATATTAAAACAAAATGAGAGCAGTTATAAAGAAAAGTTAGATGTGTTGCAGAAACAACTAAAGGAAACTGAAGTTGTTGTATTTAACCAAGAAAATGACATCAAATTCTACTTAAAGACCATTGAAGAAACTAAAAAGGAAAAAGCAGTCTTACAGGTAGAAAATGAGTCATTGCAACAAAAACTACATAGTCTCGCGAGTTCTTCGCACATTTTGAAAAAACTTGGTTAAAGAACGCAACAATGGGGAGGGTTTGGGTTACAAGGTAGTTCCACCACCACATGAAATCCTTTTGAACACAAAGCAACGTCCAAGGGGGAATTTGTTGGAGCATATATTGTCATATATAGTGTGTCCGTCGCTTGACGAATAGTCTAGACTTAATGTAATACACCTGATATGTTGTAAACACATGAAACTGGGTCATTCGCAGGAGCATATGCGAATGAGACTCAATCGTACGACTAAGCCAGGCTAATGGGCCAGTCGTGCGACTGAGAGATGCGATTGGGGCATTCGTAAGACTGAACCATAAGAATGGTCCAGTCGTACGATTGGACCATACGCATGGTCCAATCGCATGAATGGGCCCAGTCGCATCTAATATGGGCCGAGGCCTATATATACCAGTTTCAATGTGTAGAAACCTAGGGGTTTAGAGAGGGTGTGTGCCCGGAGCCTAGGCGCTGCCGGATGAGAGGGGAGATCATGCTCGATCTCCCCTTGCCATTATATACCAGTTTCAATGTTTCCTCTCAAAAGCTACAGAGAAGGACTCCATCTCATGGCATAGAAGGATGGGACACATAAATCAAAGGAAGATGAATCATCTGATTCACAACAACCTAGTTGAGGGAGTTACAGTCAAGAACTTCCAACTTCCTGATTTTTGTGTCTCTTACAAGCAGGGAAAGCAGACCAGGAAATCTCACAAGACCAAGCACGTCAACACAATTGAGATGCCCTTGGAGCTGCTACACATGGATCTATTCGGTCCAGTAAGCACGAAGAGTATAGCAGGAGACTGGTACTGCTTTGTAGTCACTGATGACTACTCAAGATTCACCTGGGTAATGTTTCTGAAAGCTAAATCAGAAACATTTGAATCATTCAAGGTGCTCGTCACGACTTTGGAGTCACTCTACAAACTGAAGGTAAGGAGAATTCGTTCTGACAATGGCACAGAGTTCAAGAATCAGTGGATGGATGCTTTCTGCAAGGAGAAGGGTATTGTTCACCAGTTCACCTCAGCATACACGCCACAGATGAATGGAGTTGCAGAACGAAAGAATCGTAGCTTAATTGAGACTGCGCGAACCATGTTAGCTGATTCAAAGCTCCCAGTTCAGTTCTGGAATGAGGCAGTTGCAAATGCCTGCTACACACTTAATCGTGTGTTAGTAGTCAAAAGGCATGGTAAGACTTGCTACGAGCTACTTCAGAAAAGAAAGCCAAATTTGGAGTATCTGGAACCATTTGGAGCTCCATGTACATTACTGAAGAAGACTCAGGATGGCAAGTTCAGCGAAAAAGCAGATCAGGGAATATTCTTAGGATACAGCATCCCAGACAAGCGAGTTTACAATAACTCGACGGGTCAGGTAGAGGTGTGGTGCAATGTGGATGTTCAGAGATTCACCACACCTCCTGCTGGAAAAGGACCATCATCATTCTTTGATTATGATGGCTTTTTCAAATCCTTCAATCTTCCACAGCTTGATTCAGAGGATGATGCGGCTACCCAGATGATGTATGATGTTCTTAACTCACCAAATCTGGATTCAAGCAACATCACACCTACTACTGGTGCCTCAAGTTCTTCTCCTGCTCATGATGAGAGCGATGATTCATCAGATGATGAAGAAGCTCCTGCTTCTAACACTGAGCATACAGCTAATCAACACAGTGAATCATCAGCTGCTATACCAGCAGCAGGAAATCCGGATTCTGAACCAGTAGTCACCAATATGGATTCTGAGGTTGTGGTTCCTACCACACCAATGACAAGGATCAGTGTGAATCATCCCCCCTCGTCTATTATAGGGGACATTCAATCCGGTGTGCAAACAAGAAATCAGCTGTACTCTGCTGATTATGCTGCAGTCATGGAAAAGGGTTATGTCAATGACGGGGCTTTCTCATGTTTTGTTTCACAAATCGAGCCTAAATATGTCTGTGACGCCCTGAAAGATGAGGCCTGGGTCAATGCTATGCAAGAAGAGCTACTCAGTTCAAGAAACTTGGAGTCTGGACACTAGTTGACAGGCCGAAAGGAGTTAAGGTGATTGGTACCAAATGGGTACTCAAATGCAAGAAGGATGACCAAGGTGTTGTGATCAGAAACAAGGCACGATTGGTTGTTCAAGGCTTCAGACAAGTCGAAGGCATCGACTACAATGAAGTCTTTGCTCCAGTAGCTAGAATGGAAGCTATTCGTATCTTTCTAGCCTACGCCTCTTACATGAAAATCAAAGTCTATCAACTGGATGTAAAGAGTGCATTCTTGCATGGGGAAATCCGTGAAGAAGTTTATGTCAGTCAACCCGAAGGATTTGAAGATCCTTATCATCGGGACAGAGTCTACAAGTTAGACAAGGCTCTGTATGGGCTACATCAGGCTCCTCGAGCTTAGTATGAAAAGCTCTCCACCCACCTGCTAAAGCATGGTTTTCGCAGGGGTGTGATTGACTGTACATTGTTCATCAAAGAAAAAGATGGTGACTTGCTTCTGGTACAGATTTATGTGGATGATATCATCTTTGGATCTAGAAATGAAGCATTATGCAAAGAGTTCGAATCTGTGATGAAGGCAGAGTTTGAAATGAGTGCAATGGGAGAGATGAAGTTCTTCCTGGGATTACAGGTGGATCAAACACCTACTGGTATTTTCTTAAATCAGTCAAAATATGTCGGCGATATTCTCAGTCGATTTGACATGGAAAATGCGTCTGCTGCCGGTACCCCTCTCGCCACAAAACCATGATGTGGCTCCTGATGAGAATGGGGATTTGGTGGATGCCACTATGTATCGTGGGATGATCGGATCTCTCATGTATCTCACTGCCTCGCGTCCAGACATCATGTATGCAACATGTCTATGTTCCAGATATCAAGCGAAGCCAAAAGTGAATCATCTAATTGGGGTAAAAAGGATTTTCCGTTATCTGAAGGGTACTCCAACACTGGGTTTGTGGTATCCTCATGACGATGACTTCGAGCTTACTGCGTACAGCGATTCTGATTATGGTGGCTGCAAGATGAATTTCAAATCGACGTCAGCAGGGTGCCAGTTCTTTGGAAGACGGTTAGTCACGTGGCAATGCAAGAAGCAGACCTCGGTTGCCTTATCAACCTGTGAAGCTGAATATGTTGCTGCTGCAAGTTGCTGCTCTCAAATCATCTGGATTCAACAGCAAATGCGCGACTACGGTTTGAAATTTTCTAACACTCCTATTTATGTTGATAATTCTGCTGCCATAGCTGTCACTAAAAATCCTGTTCAACACCCAAAAACTAAACACATCGGGATTAAATATCATTTCATACGCGATTGCTATGAAAAACAACTAATTGATGTGATTAAAATTAACACGGATTTTCAGCGCGCTGACCTCTACACCAAACGTTTGATAAACCAAGATTTTTATATCTGCTAGAGGTCAACGGCGTTAAAAAGAAAAGTGATGTGATTGCTGAAGAAGCAGATTCATAGTCCGACTTGTGTCTTAGTTTATTTCTTTCTTTTTTTTCCTTTTATTTTATCTTTAATTTCCATGTCATATAAAATCCAAAAACACAAAAAGATTTTCTGTTTTAGAATTTTAGGGGGAGATTTATTTCAGTATTCATTTACTTAAAAAAAAAAAAAAAAAAAAAAAAAAAAAAGGGGGAGGATAAGTTAAGCTGAAAAGGCATAGACAAATAGACTGGAAATGCGACTCGAGAAAACTGGAAAGTGATAGCACACAGGCACCGAGTTACTTGGAATATCAAATTGGTTTTTCGATTCTAAACATAAAAATAATAAGTCAGAGAAGTCTAAGTCTAACAAAATGGGAATATGATAGAAGCTTTGACTGGTATTGTAATTACTTGGAGAAAATAGATCTAGGGTTGTGTAAGTACACAATACGATGTGTCAGTAGATTCAACACAATAGACCATTAGACATCATCAGTGAACAGGCTTAAACTAAAATTATTCAACCAGCTGTGGGTTCCCATGGTATCCCTGGTCTGCACAATCAATCAATGTCCAATAAGGGGTGAGGAGCAAGCAAATGCCACAAATGTGAGCAAATACCTGAAAAACAGAGCAAAAGATGACAAATGTCGTTTAAATAATGCATATGCAATATGCTGCTCTAAGAAGATAAATAGGTATTGCACCTCTCTGCTGTGCGATGGCACTGACCTGAGGCTAAGCATAACCTATTTGTTCTAAGAATTCATTGTTGTTTGCGCCTCTCTGCTGTGCGATGGCACTGACCTGAGGTTCTGCATCTCTTTGACAATTTTTAGAACCAAATCTTCTAAGTCCTAGACCGCTCAAAAATCTCCTGAGGATGATTGATTACCATATACCTGTGGTATACACAAATACGGTTTGACCTAATTCATTAATTAATCGCTGATGTATGTCAAACGTCTGTGTATGGATTTAAGTGGACAAACATACTGACAATCGTCGTGGCTGCATCGCCTGATGTTCAAAATCAATAAGAATTACATATTAGTTCAAACATGATTCCCAGTTAGAACTTAGATGTCTTCCATAAGTGAAAAACTGTACAATCATGTCATGCAAAGTGTAATAAGCACTTAATGTTCCAAGAAATGGTATATATGCCTGTCTGATTCCACGAGAGTCCATTCCGGATAAAATGTTAATGCAAATAAGCTAGACAAGCCTCCCCTATCAAAATCACAAAAATATGTCTTTCTATTCATAGGTTAAGTTTTCGTTTAGTCCTAGTATAATGTGTCGTGTCGGACTGTGTATATTGCTATCTGCTAAACATCACTGAAAGTGCTTAATGTCTATCTAAATAACTTGTTTCTGAAAGGATAAATGGATCACGTCTGAGGTGATCAGGTGGATAAATGGATCACGTCTGAGGTGATCGGGTGGTTAAATGGATCATGTCTGAGATGATCAATTGCACATAATGTTTTATAAATTGGTAAATAAACTAAGTATTAGTTCATACCTTAAAAATGGCACAAGGATAGACCAATCGCTCGACTGAATCTGATATGACCCAGTCGGCCGAATGGGGTGTATGATTGAATACAATCGTAAGATTGGGCAATGCGAATGAACCCAATCGGCCGGTTGAATGTGCCCGACTAGGTCAAACGTGCGAATGAGGTATGCGAATGAAACAAATCGAACGATTGGAAGTGACCGACTGAAATTGTAGTTTGGATGAACTTCAATCGCCCGATTGGAGATGAACGATTGGGTAGATGGCACGACTGAGATTCAGTCGTCCGACTGTTCAAGACGACTAGACTCAGTCGGCCGACTAACCAAGGCGACTAGACTCAGTCGCCCGACTGGATTTGCCCTAGTATAAAAACCGACCAAATCAGAATCAGTCGTTCACTCTCCCAAATCGCCCCCTCTATTCGCCCGACCTAAGAAACCGCTATCAAAATTTCATTCGATCCATATCTGCTCTTGTTTACGTGTTCTAACACTCATTGTTGATTATACAGGTACTACTCAAGGTGTTCTATCGATAACACTGATCAATGATGTTCAAAATCTTTCAAAATTCAGACCAAACAGTAACCGAACACTTAATGAACAAATAGGCTATTCAAACTAGTTTAAACGTTCGAATAGAAGTTAGAACATGGTTTATCGGTAGTTTCCGAGTGTAATGAGCTAAATTTTGACGTTTAACTTCTAGTATAGCTCAAAACACGAATTTGAATGGACAAACTGTCGAGTATGCGACTGGACACGCTGATGAACTCCAATCGCCCGACTGAGAAGACGATTAGTCTCAGTCGCCCGACTGAGCTGAACGAATGAATCAAACGCACGACTATGCTCATACGCTTGACTTAGTCGCCCGTATGAATAAATTCATCTTTCAAGATTCATTCGTTCCACTCAGTCGCACGGATAAGTTCATTCGGTTGCTCAGTCGCCCGACTAACCAAAGTGGGAAACTCATTGATTTTGTTTACTTCCTTCCACGTATACTAACGTAAACTTACATTGTGTGACAGATGGCGAGTCGATGGGTTATGAGCACGAAGCACAACATTTGTGCACATTTGGACTTGACTTCTAGGAATGCTGCTGACTTTTCAGGCATTATCACTTTTCTGAGAAGATCGAGGATATACCGAGCAATCTCAGCACAGTGTACACCATACCGATCGATGCAGCAGTCGTTTTGGGAACATGCGGTGGTAGACAGATCCAGAGAGCCTTATACCATTAGAAGCACTGTACTTGGGCACACTATAGAGATAACAGAAGAGGACTTAAGGACGGTCCTGGAACTAGGAAATGATGGTGAATGTCCTGTTCGTCTACATCCCATGGCAGTCAGAGGGTGCTTCCTTAGAGCTAAGTATACTGGGGACATAAACTCAGGGATGCTCAACAAAAGCAATCTTTGCCCTCAGTTCAAATACTTAGCCATGTATTGCTAAGGTGTATTGCCTCGCGAAAAGGAGGCTTCGACGAGCTCTCGGAGCAAATGCAGAATGCTTATGCTGCATTAGTGCTGAACCATCCCTTCAGCTTCTCCAGAATGATCTTCACTTATCTAGTGGAGAATATAGAAGTTAAGGGAAGAGAAGGATTCTGTATGTATCCCCGGTTCTTACAAATGATTTTGATCAGAAGCTCCCTACGTTGCCAAAGCAGAAAGAGGATGCGGTTATGCTTGAGGTGATGGATGATACCACCTTAGGCAGAATGAAGGTTTACCGGGGAAAGCAGGTCAAGCCCACGGTAAGACGTTTGTTTGGGCATCTGGCCCGTGAAGACTATGTGGCGCCAGCTAGGAGAAAGTGGCGTCACGAAGATAGTGACTCTGATGTAGAGCATGTGGCTCTACCCTCCGATGACTCCGATGATGATGACCAAGGATCTGATCAGGGTGGAGATGGTCAAGGAAGACCAGAGACAGCTCCAATCCATCCTGACTTCATGCAGGAGGAGGAGGAATCAGACGAGGCACCACTAACCCGGACAGTGGGTAGTCGGGTAGTGGCAACCGAGGAAGGTCTGCGGGCAGTTGGTGGACGCCCAGGAGAGACTGGGAGCTCTGTTGCTGACCCATCATATAACCCAGTCTCTCCCAGCAGCCAAGGGGGAGCCTCCGGGTCAAAGGGGAGTAGAAGGAAACATATGGCTCGCCCTCATGGGATGAAGTCTAAGCGCAGAAGGATCACACTTATCACTACCTCCTCTGCACCCACTACCTCTACCACAGCTACCCCAGTCACTACATCCACCACACCTCAAACCACCACCACTACTGCACCTCCTGCTCATACTTACACATCCACTGCCACTACCACTGTACCACCATCTACAGCCTTTACCTCTCCTCCCATATTCACCACAGCCACCACAACCACCACTACTCAACAAACAGGTCCCTCACTGTTCCCATCCAGCTCATTCATCCCACCAGTGTCTGTTGTAGAGCAGCTTGCTGCCCTAAACAGCATGGTGGTTAAGCTGATGGCATCTGATGCTGAGAAAACGGCTCAGTTACAGCAGCTGAGAGAGTTAAGTTCCTCTCAAACTGCTGAGATTCATCAGCTAAGAGAGCAGATTTCTTCTCAAGCCCAGGTGATCACCTCACAGACAGATCAGATCACTGGGTTACTTAAACATGAGGCAGAGACAGATGCTAAGTTGGGAAAGCTGAAGGAGGCTCACAAATCTCTGTTACTTAAGTTAAAAGACACTCAAAGTGAGCCCCTTAAGATAGGAGAAGGGGATGATGATAATGATGATAGTGATGATGAAGAAAATGATGAGGAAGATGATGATGAAGATGATGAGGATGATGACAATGATGATGATGGTAGTGACGAAGAAAATGATGGTGATGATGAAGGAGAAGGAGGAGCACCTACCGGAGATCAAAGTGAGAAGGCAGCAGGCGAAAGGCGTTCTAAACGCCGACATGATCAAGAACCCTCTTCGTCTGCTCCAACTGGAGAAACTCCTGAAATCCAAGATAAAAGTACTGTTTAGTTATTCTTGTTTATGTAATTAACAGACTTTTGTAATTGAAATTAATGTTATATTTATTTAATGAATGTCTATATTGTATGTTAATGATTGAGCTTGATTGCTTACTAATAAAGTTCTGTGTTGCATGTTTAAATCAAGCAGATCCAAACTTCAAACGAGATGAATATGATGTTGAACCCTTACAGCAGGTCAAGAGTCAGTTAACTATGATTCTTGATCTGCAGGGTATCGTGAGAAGATCAGTTGAATACACTCCTGAGGAGGGTGAGATTATTCATGGCTTCACAAAGGAGCAGTTAGCTGAGATATTCAAGCTTAACGCCGATGAGATTGTAAAAGATGCTCCTGAAGTCCATGTTGACAGTGATGAAGAGCTACACGATATTGATGAGATTGAGATTGAGGACATCACTGATCAACATTATCCAGCGTATACAGACTCTGAAGGTCACGTTATTCCAAATTTGGATGACCACCTAGTTAGTGAGACATTTACCACTCTGGAAAAGATGGAAGCAGAAAATGACAAACAAGAGGATACAGCCCGAGCTACTGAAGAAGAAGTTAAAGAAAGAAAAGCAGAGTGGGCTGCTTGTTTTGCAGAGCTTCGTGCCCAGAGAGATGCTCCAAAGTTTGATGCCTACACCAAACTCTATAGAGTGAAGAAACATCAGAAGGTGTCTGGCAAGATCATATCTTGGGCATATTTTGAAGATCTTAACGCATATGCAGTTAAGAGGGAGAAAGGTATCGAGTACTTTAGATTTCCACACGATCTAAAGACTCTACCTGGTTTTGAGCTCAACCAACTGGCAAAGCTGAAGTTGTTGTATGCTGATCCGAGGAAAATGTCAGGTTGGTTTGAAGCTGCGTTAAAGAGAGAGTACCACACCCGGTGGGTGAACTTCAGGCCTCAGCAACCTACGAGGTACATTCGAAGGTCTGAAGTTGATCCACGAACCGGAAAGCCAAAGGTTGTATTGAAGTGGCGTCCTCCGCGCACCATGTCGAAGATCCCTTTAAGGGAAATGCCTCAGGATATCACTTCACATTTCAAATGGTGGTACTATGATTGGCGAACAGCTGAAGCAGTCATAGTGTTAAACAGAGATGGCCAGATGGATGTCATCCGGGTATTTGACCCAATGTGGCTCACGAACTTGTCAGCTAATGATGTCTATACACTCTACAAGTGGCCTCTGTTCTATGACTCGCAGGATATCGTACAAGCTCTCCAGTATCAGCATGTCATACGCCTTTGCTTTGTATTTGAAATACATGCAGGGGTAACCCGAGAGGAGAAATTCAAGAAGTACGAAGAGGTTATGGGTATTGCAAGACATTAGAGGAATCTAGGTCCAAGGGGGAGTTTGTTGATACATGTGTCCCTAGATTCTGAGTTGAATGTAAAATGTCTTGACTATGTGTAATTGAATGATGCTTAATGAAATACATGTGGTTGGTTATAATGTTTACATATTTCATTAATGGGTTAAGTATTGACTAATTATATAGGTTTGGTTTTGTTTGAATAGGTATGCATAATGTTGTAATGATTAACACATTCAAACTTAACATGATATAGTTATCATGCGAATGGGCCATGCGAATGGACCATACGCATGAATAACTTCATGCGAATAGCTCAGTCACACGACTGAAGCATGAGATTGAACCAGTCTTACGATTGAAGTCTCAGTCGTACGTATGGGTCAACCGCATATCTTAATCGCACGACTGAACCATCCGAATGGTTCAGTCGCCCGAATGAGAAAACCTAACCTATAAATACCACTTAATTCGTGGAAAAATCAAACACTTCGAATACGAGAAACCCTAATCGCCCCAGAACGTGCTGTTCGACCATTCCAACTTCATAGAGCGTTTCAGATCATTCCGAGTCAATTCATAACGTTTTCTAATCGTTAGGATTGATCTTGATTTCGTTCTCACTGATTGGATCGCCAATCAAATAGGATTCCGCACTATTTGATTCGGTACAACGAAGAATCTGTTAGTACTCCGTACGTACTTGGTCCTAACAAAATTCATAAACCTAATTTCAAATCCCTAATTTCAAATCAAACAAAATAATAATTCTACTCTAAACAAGTAATGAAATAATCATCTTGCAAAGAAAAAAGTAATGAAGTAACATCTTGAAGTAAACAAGTAATCAACACCTTCAAGGCTTCAATTCTTCAAACGAGCAGCAGCAGGCAGCAGCAGCCGGTGGGGGAGGCGGGCCGGCTGGAGGAGACGCCGGTGACGGTGGGGGAGGTTGCCGATGGGGGTGCAGTCGCCGGTGAGGGAGCGGTTCGGTGGGAGGAGACAACGCACAGTGAGGCAGCAGGCAGCAACAATGCAATCTGCGACTGCGATTGGGAGGGGGGTTTCCGATTGAGGGACCGATTAGGAGGGGTTGGGTTTTTTAAGTAGGTTGGGTTTTTTAAGTAGGTTGGGTTTTTTAAGTAGGTTGGGTTTTTTTAAGTGGGTCAATGGTCAATGGGTTAAATTGAATTGAATTGGGTTGGGTTTTTTAAGTTGGTTAAATTAAATTGGGTTCTCTAATATTTTTATAAAAGGTAATATTTTTAATAAAATATTACACTAATTTTTATAAAATTTAAAATTTCCTATAAAGTTTTTAGAATAAATTTTTTTAGGGGTGTAAAATTTTCTCATTGGTAACGTAAAACCATAAAAAAAATTTCTATATAATTTTTATTACACTACGCGTAAAAAATTGAGGGTAGCGGAGGCTACCCCTCCCCCTTAATAGGTCCGCCCCTGGGTGTGGTGTTTGTTAGGCAAGAAAATTAGGACAAATAACAACATATCTCTATCATTTATAGGATTAATTGTATGCTGATTTACCTTCTATCAAGTATCTAGGTAATAAACTTCAGAGACCTATGTCAACCTCAACCTCAATACTGTAGAGTGACACACCTAGCACTACATTGACTAAATCTATTTCTTAACAATTTGGGCAATCATCAATTAGAATAACATTTTTATGTGCACAATTGCGTATGCGATTGAGACTCATCACCCGAAACCCTTATAAATAATTGTGACTACGACTAAAGCACCCAGTAGGCTAAGAGCAAACTTACCATAGATCGAAATTATCATTAAGGCCACAAACAAACAAGAATCGTTATCCTCTTCCACGCATCGATGATTTGTTAGACCTAGTTCGTCACCGTGGGGAGCTCCAGTCCTGTTTGTCAAGAAAAAGGATGAAACTTTTTGCATATGTATTGATTACCGTGAACTGAACAAAGTGACAGTTAAGAATCGTTATCCTCTTCCACGCATCGATGATTTGTTCGATCAGCTTCAAGGGTCAAGTTTCTATTCCAAGATAGATCTGAGGTCAGGATATCATCAGCTAAGGGTTCGAGATGAAGACATTTCAAAGACTGCGTTCAGAACTAGGTATGGCCACTACGAGTTTCTGGTTATGCCTTTTGGGCTGACCAACGCACCAGCGGTTTTCATGGACCTCATGAACCGTGTCGGCAAACCTTATTTGGATAAGTTTGTCATTGTCTTCATTGATGACATACTAATCTACTCCCGTAATAAGGAAGATCACGAGGGACATTTGAAGACCATACTGGAATTGCTAAGAGACGAACAGCTTTACGCAAAGTTCTCAAAATGTGACTTCTGGATGCGTGAAGTGCAATTCCTTGGGCATGTACTGAATGAAAAGGGTATACATGTTGATCCTTCAAAGATTAAAGCAATCAAGGAATGGCCGGCACCAAAGACGCCTACTGAGGTGCGACAATTCCTTGGTTTGGCAGGCTATTACCGGAGGTTCATCGAAGGATTTTCAAAATTGGCGCAACCTTTGACTGCCCTAACTCATAAGGGAATAACTTATAAGTGGGGCAACAAAGAGGAAACAGCGTTTCAGGCGCTTAAAGACAAACTCTGCAGCGCACCAATCCTACCTTTACCAGAAGGAACTGATGACTTTGTTGTTTACTGTGATGCATCCATCCAAGGTTTGGGATGTGTACTGATGCAACGCGATAAAGTCATAGCTTATGCATCCAGACAGCTCAAGGTGCATGAGAAGAACTACACCACGCATGATCTGGAACTAGGAGCTGTAGTGTTTGCCTTGAAGATCTGGAGGCACTACTTATATGGAACCAGGTGCACGATCTATACAGATCATAAGAGTCTCCAGCACATATTTGACCAGAAAGAATTGAATATGCGGCAACGATGGTGGTTAGAGTTACTCAATGATTATGACTGTGCGATCAAGTATCATCCGGGTAAGGCTAATGTGGTAGCCGATGCCCTTAGTCGTAAGGAAACCCTAAAGCCTCATCGGGTGCGTGCATTACAAATGACTATCCACTCTGACCTACCAGTGCAAATCAAAACTGCTCAATCTGAGGCCTTGAAGACGGAGAATCTCAAAGCATAATCCATGCGAGGCATGGAGAAACAGTTGGAGGTTAAAGCTGATGGAATCCATTATTTTATGAAATGGATCTGGGTACCACAGTACGGGAATTTGCGAGAGCTGATAATGGATGAAGCTCATAAGTCACGTTACTCGATTCATCCAGGTTCAGACAAGATGTATCAGGACCTGAAAGAATTTTACTGGTGGCCGAAAATGAAAGCGGAGATATCAACATACGTAAGCAGATGCTTAACTTGTTCCAAGGTTAAGGTGGAATACCAGAGACCATCCGGTTTACTTCAACAACCGGAAATTCCAGTGTGGAAATGGGAGCAGATCTCCATGGACTTTATCACGAAGTTACCTAGGACTCCCAGCGGATGCGATACCATTTGGGTTATAGTAGATCGCTTAACGAAATCCGCACACTTTCTGGCAATCCGAGAGACTGATCGAATAGAGAAGCTGACACGTATCTATTTAAGGGAAATAGTCTCTCGGCATGGCGTGCCGATATCTATCATTTCTGATCATGATGCTCGGTTCACTTCTCATTTCTGGCAGTCATTACAACGATCATTGGGAACGCGGCTGGATATGAGTACCGCATATCACCAGCAAACTGATGGTCAAAGTGAGCGTACGATCCAGACACCGGAAGACATGTTGCGTGCCTGTGTGATTGATTTTGGCAGCAGCTGGGAAACTCATTTACTATTGGTTGAGTTCTCCTATAATAACAGTTATCATACCTCGATCAAGGCAGCTCCATTTGAGGCACTATATGGGCGTAAGTGCCGGTCACCTATTTGCTGGGCGGAAGTTGGAGAAAGTCAACTTACCGGTCCTGAACTTGTGCACGAGACGACTGAGAAGATCGTGCAGATCCGTAACCGCATGGCAGCAGCACGTGACCGATAAAAGAGTTACGCCGACAAGCGTCGTAAGCCATTGGAGTTTTAGATTGGTGACAAAGTACTGTTGAAAGTGTCACCTTGGAAGGGCGTGATTCGTTTCGAGAAACGTGGAAAACTAAACCCTAGGTACGTGGGACCGTTTGAGATTGTCAAACGAGTTGGCCCCGTAGCTTATCAGTTAAACCTACCTGAAGAACTCAGTGGAGTACATGATGTGTTCCATGTTTCAAACCTGAGGAAATGCCTTGCTGACGAGACTCTCGTCATTCCGTTAGACGATGTGCATATTGACGAACAACTACGTTTCATCGATGAACCAGTGGAAATTATGGACCGAGAGGTCAAGACACTCAAACACAGTCGGATCCCTATTGTCAAAGTCCGATGGAACTCAAAGCGTGGACCCGATTTCACCTGGGAACGCGATGATCAAATGAAATCCAAGTATCCTCATCTTTTCGTTTTAGCCTCCTCGTGAACAAATTTCGGGACGAAATTTCCTAAAGTAGGGGAGACTGTAACATCTCGTAATTTTTCAATAAATAAAATTTAACTTTATAAACAAAAGAGTTAATTCCAATAATAACATTAATAATAATAATAATAATAATAATAATATTAATAACAATAATTTATAAAAATTTATTTAACTTGGATTTAACAAAGTTCAGGGGGTTAATTTGTTAATTTGGAAACTTATTTTAAAAAGTCTCCACATGAAATAATAAACCAAGAAAAGTTGAGGGGCTGTTTTTGAAAATTGTTTTAAAAAAATCCCAACCCGCCGCCCGTTCCCCGATCCCCCTCCGGCCAACTTTGGCCATTGCTCCGGCGACCCCCTAAACGCCAAAATCATGCGGTTTCAATGCAAACAAAAGCTCCCGACACATTCGAGTGGGAGTTTCGAACTCGTGGGGCCTTGCAATTTGAGTAATGGTGTCGGCTTAGTGTGGTTTCCACCTTCGACCGAAAGTCGGCCGACCCACTCACAAAATACGGCACTAAACTTATTAATAATCAAAATTAAGCGCACTAACACCATCGTATGAATGCTTATAAGCAAATACAACTCACAATTACAACTGGAACAAACTAAATCAGTAAATTCGATCATCACTTTCATCATCGACCTGCAACTTGGTCGAACTCCATCTTCCGAGCAACATTAATCGAAATTGATAGAGGGCTATTGGTCATAATCAAGTGGGGAAGCTACCTATCCAGTTAATTCGATTATCTTCAACAATTGTTCATCGTTTGAATTCCTCCCAAAGCCGCGGCCGATCTTCAATTGTTCTTAACCATTTGAACACCAAAACAGGTAATTAAGTATACCCTCATGCTCGATTTCTCATGGGGATCAAAAGCCCTATGATTAATTGCATTAACAGTAACGATTGGTGCTTCAATTTGATCCAAAATCGATTTAGGGTTTGGTTGATTTGGGGGTTTCTTTTGGTTAGTGTTTAAAATTAAAAGGAACCAAGGAATACCGCGGCTGCGGCCTTGGTTCAGCGGTTCCCTGTCCACTGGCACTCCGAGAGGTCCCGGGTTCAAACCCGGGCAACCTCTTTTATTTTTTAAGGGCTTTTTGGACTTTTAAAAATTACAGAAAAATTATAAAAATTATAAAAATAATTTTTATAAATCTTGTTTATATTTTTGAGCATTAAATAATTTTCTGGATTATATTAAAGTTTACCAAATTATTTACAAATATGATTTATGTTATAAAATATACTTTAAACGAACGGTTTAGAATAATATTTTTGTAATTATTCTTCGGTAATCATACGGACTTAATTACATGTTGAACATCATCGTTACATCAAAATTCGTTTATAAAACACTTAATAATTTACCAAATAGAAATATGATATTTATTTTATAAATCTAATTACTTAAACAAAACACATAATTCTATCAAAACCTTAATCCATATTCTAACGAAACACAGGTTAACTGAAACACTATGTTCATATTATAAACTCGTAAATAATAACTAACATTAACTATGTTCATACTAAACGAAACACAGGTTAACTGAAATTCTAATCGTCGTGCGAACATTATTTCTTTGCAACGCAATCAAGGTGAGTTTCACGGCCCCTTTTTACTTTCTTTCCTTTTTGGGGGAGAAAACATGCAAACATATTTTATGAATGGTTTTAGTATTATTGATATCGCCTGTTACGTTAGTGCAAACACACAAACAGTCCTGACACTCTCGAACCGTTAGTAATGGATTAGCGAGGTAACACTGAGTAGTACTACTGGGTCTGACAAACCCCGCCCGGGCTAGTCGCGCTAGCTTGATTGGAGGTCAAACGGATGCATTATTGACCTAACATTTGTCACTGTCTTGCGAGACGTGACGGGGAAACACAAACATATAGGACACGCAAACAGTCAGCTTCGGTTCGAAATGCTAAGTAACATGATTATAGGCTAGCTACCTATCGATATGCTTTAATTACTAAACCATTCGGACAGTCGAACAGTTACAAACAGTCGAATAGTTACGAACAGTCAAACAGTTACAAACAGTCAAACAGTTACAAACAGTCAAACAGTTACAGACAGTCGAACAGTTACAAACATTTTTATCTGTAATAAAACCTGTGAACTCACCAACTTTATGTTTACACACTTTAGCATGTTTTCTCAGGTAACAGGAACGCGTAATCTCATGATGCACGATTAAGGAACGCACTCAGGACATGCATTCATCAGATCCATTTATGTTGCATTAAACATTGTTTTGATTTAACATTTCAGACTTTCAGTATTGTTTACATTTCGTTATTCGCTTCCGCACTGTTATTCATTTCTGTTATGTTACTCTGATTTAAGTCAAACGTATATTTTTAAACTCATATAGTGTCGTTTGATATGACCGTGTCTGAGATCCTGGTATGTCACACGCCTAACGATAAAACCCCGTTTGTGGAAATTGAGGGTGTGACACTACGGTTGAGGTAGATTTGGGTTGCGGTTAGAGATGACGTATTGCGGTCGAGTTGTTTTACAGTTAGACGAAAATTTAGTCCGAATGCATGTCGAGTTGATTGTTAACCTATACATTGTTAAATCACGTACAATATTGTCACAAACGTATTGTTGCATTCACATTCTAATATTTCGGATCAAGGTGGAATTCCTGCGCCATTCACATTCTAATATTTCGGATCAAGGTGGAATTCCCGCGCAACGCGCAGGTTGGAATAACCTAGTTAAATAAATATTTCACAAGTGTCTTCTTAAAACATATAAATATATGCAAATTTATAAGTAATCTTAAAATCTATACTACATAATAAATATAGTGAGGTTTAAAATTTTCTTCCCACATCACTTCAATTAAATGATAAGGGTGAGGTTATTCTACAAAATGTATTTTTACTACAAAGTGTGAGAAGACATAATGAGGCTAAAAAGTCACAAAAAAATTATATCTCACAATATAAATCGAATTTTAAAAAAACACTTCGGAGCCTTTGTTCATCTCGTTGTCCTCTTTCAAAAAAAAAAATAAAAAAAAATATTTTTTTTCATTGTGTCATTATATGACACAATGACGTCATTGTGTCTTTTATATGACGTCATTGTGTCTTTCATAATGATACAATAAAGTTATTGTGTCTTTCATAAATGACACAATAAAAAAACGTTAATTTTTTTATTTTTTTATTTTTTTGTTTATTTTTTTTTCTTATTGAGGACAACTAGGGGAACAAAAGCTCCAAATTACTTTTTTGAAATTCGATTTTGATTGTGAGATATAATTTTTTTGTATATTTTTTGACTCATTGTGTCTTTTTTTGACTTATTGTGTCTTCTCACACTTTGTAGCAAAAATACACTTTGTATTTGAACTTTTTTCAAATGATAATGATTTTATATAATTAAATCAAATAATTATATATCTAAAATATAAATATTATTATTTTTAGTAATTTAGTAAAATAACTAAATCATAAGATTTTAATTATATCTTTTCTTAATATATAGTTTTATAATTCTTAATCTTCATTATTTATTATTTTTACTTATCAGATATTCGTTTTTCTTGTTTTATTAATGACTTTTACATAGAGTTGACAATACAAACGCATAGATAGAATTTTGGGTCAGCATAGATCAAAAGGATTCTTCAAGATACAGAGGATGGGCTAATAAAATTCTTAAGGGTCAAAATGGTTAAGAGATTGAAAATAAATTTTCTTCTAATGGGTCGAGATGGACTATATACATAAATAAACATGTCCATTCAGTCCAGATCTCGCTCGTCGACAAGGACACATGCTTGTAAGATTGATCGCTTAGCGTGGTCAAATTTTCGTTTCTTGCTGAAGCAAGGGCAACTTAGATGAATTATCATTACCCCAATGATAATTTATTCATGTTTGCCAACAAATTGAGTTGATTTATACGACTACACAAACGATGTCATATTGAAACAATCCCAACATTGCACGAAGGTTCATCGTATTATGAGGGTTATGTTGATACTTTTGCCGGTTGTGAAGGCTTATGCATGTGGATTAATTTTGATACATGGGCCTTCCTATTGGTTCATATTAATATCCTCTGTTTTATTTTTATTCTTTCTTTCTACGAATTAAATCGTTTTATAATTTGGTTTTCTTTATTACACATATTTAACTTAGCTTAATAGACAGTTCAATTATTAATTTTTTTAAACGATTTGCCACGTAATTGGTTGAATATATATATTTTGATAAAACTTATCATCTAAAAAAATCTAGCATTACCTCATCCAATTATTTTAAAAAAAATTATAACATTATCTCATTATTTAATAAAATATTGGTTTGGTTTGGTCTGGTTGCTAATGAGAATGAAAAATTGAGTTTGGTCGGGTTGTGTAAGTGAAAAAGAGAGAAATTAATTTTTTTAATAAATAATTTGGTTGGTTTGGGTTGTTAATAAAAGTAGTCTAAAGCTTCTTTGTTAAAATATTTGTTGCAGGAGAAAGTGAATATTAGACTGGTAACCCTTGATTTGTTAGATAAAGAGAAATTAAGGCGACGGGTAATCCTTGATTTGTAAAGAAGATTAAGATAAGTTAATGTGACGGTTTGATATAGCTATATATGACGATAGGGCTTTTGGTGGTGAGGATTTAATATTTATATAAATTTTGATACAATGAAGTGTTGTTATATTATATTAATTTGTTAATCCATCACGACGGAACTCAACTTAACCCGAACCTATCTTCATCAAAACATGACATTTTTTCTTCTAATTGATCCATCCTAGCCTAAACTTTATATCGATCCAAACAAATTCGGGCATGACAATCAACCAATTTAACCTATCTGTTTTGACACATCTACTTATTATATAGTTTTTAAATCACACATTTTGAAATTATTTTACTTGGTATCTATAACATATAATAAAAGAAGGTTTTCTTTAGACACGTGTCATCATTTTAGCATATCAAATGACACGTGTCATTATTCTAGCATATCAAAAAATTATTTTCCCGCCTCTCTTTCATAATAAATACAAACTAATTTGACTTTCCTTTTTAACTAAAATATGTTAAAACAAATATGTCTATATTTGTGTTTCTTGTCTCTTTCATATTAAATGATAATTATTATAAATAAGTAAACTAAACTATTAAACATCTAAAATATAAATGTACTAATTTTAAAATATATTAATACATATGAAATTTTATGATATCAAAAATATTTCTTTAAATATAGAGAAATAATTTATAATTCATTATGTGTTATAACTTTTAAAATATTCATTATATTTTTATTCCACCAATTGATAATAACATCTAAAAAATAAAATATTCATAAAACTAATGATTTTGATATGTTTTATTTATTCCACCCATGTAATACATGGGCTGTAAACTAGTTTGGTAATATACAACGGTCAAGATGATGAGTTTGGATTTTTGATGTTCACAAAGTAGCCCAATATTTTACTCCCAAAACCCTAAACCTTTTGTTCAAACATCCTAAAACCCTAAACAACACAAAACCTTCATTCCTCTTGTTCACACACACACACACAAAATCTGTGAAGAGAGCAAGAAGAAATTGGGCCAATTTGAGGTTTCTAAAATGGTGGCCGACAAGGGTAAGAAGCCGAAGGTCGGTGAAAAAATCGACAACGGAGCTGAGCAAATTGACGTTGAGCTTGTTCAATCCATTGAAAAGTTGCAGGAGATACAAGATGAGCTCGAAAAGGTACTTCTGTTTCTCATGATCATCGATTTGCAGTGTACTCTTCAATTGGTTTTGCGAATATTGCAGTGTTGTAAAAATCGCTAGGCGGGCAATTGGGTACTGACTAGCGATTAGTCGGGATTATTCTTGATTTTTCTGACTAGCAGTGTGACCAGATATGTAGTGCTTATTTGCATTCTTAGGGTTTGAATCTGTTGAATTTTCTCCCGTTAAAAGAGGGGCTTTAGTGTTAATCTTATTACTAAGTAGAGTGCTTGGCAAAGATGATTATATTTAGAACCAAAGTACCTACAATTGCATAAAAATTATTATTTGTTATTCAATCAAAATTACTTAATCGTACAAGTCAAGGGGACAAGGTGCTCGCCTAGGCGCCAGCGTGCAGCACATTTAGGTGCATAGAAGCAGATTCCGGCCGAATTCTGCAAACAATTGGTCTGGCATAGCTAAAACTAGTATGAACCATCTTAAAATGACCTGGAACAAACCAGAAACTAGCCTAAAGCATGTATAAAGCCCCTAAAAATGGCTTGCGTATACGGTGCGCCTTGTCTAAAGAGGCCTTCGCTTTGTAAGTGCCTAGGTGACAGGTTTGAGCCTTGAGTGCACCTAGCGCCTTTGACTACCTAAGTCTTTAACTTTAAGCACTTGAATATCTGAATCTGAAAAAGTGGCTCAAGTTGCAATAGAGGAAAACATAACGTGTGTTTGATCATTTAATATATTAATTCCAAACAATAAAAGTTGCCAAGCACTTAAACCTCTAATTATCTGATTATAGCAACGTCCTGCAGCATAAGGCTTTTTTGAAAACTATCTTTCAAAACTCATTCTATTAAACTGATTAACAATCTCATTTTCACATAATCACTTTCATAACAGTTTTTTCAATATCACATCCAAGAACCTTCCAATTCCTATCTTTTATTTTTGGCTCCAGATCAATGAAGAGGCAAGTGATAAAGTATTGGAAATTGAGCAGAAATATAATGAGATCCGGAAGCCAGTGTATAATAAGCGCAGTGATATCATTAAATCAATTCCCGACTTCTGGTTAACTGCCGTAAGTGGTCAACTTTTTACACATCCTGCATCCATTTTTTCAACACCTTGTTTTATGACAACAAAGTATATGATTCTGAATGCTCAATATCTCATAATCAGGTTTATATCTAATTTGGACTTGCTCTTGCAGTTCTTGAGTCATCCTGCTCTCGCTGATCTTCTTAATGAAGAAGACCAAAAGGTTACTTTTTTAAATCGTGAAAACATACTCCGTGTTAAGTTCTGTTTTCTGACATACATTTGGACCAGTAGATATTTAAGCATCTGACCTCTCTCGAAGTTGAAGATATGAAAGATCTGAAGTCGGGTTACTCAATCATATTTGTAAGTATTTTATTTCTTTAATAATAATTAGAGAGAATACATCAAATCTGTCTATTTTTTTCATTTATGTATGCGCCTTTGATTGAAATTGTTGTGTTCATTATTTGCTGTCTAGATGCGCACTTTAGAAGTTGTTATTGATGTTTGAATAATATAAGTAGCTGTAACTAAATGGGCAATATGAGATGGTATTCTGTTGTTCTATTGCTATTTGAAGTTGTAATAGTCGATAATCTTTTGGCCAAGTGTTTTGACGCGTTCTGATTACTTTTTAGGAGCTAAGTCTTGTGAGACTGAAAAATGTGTGGAAGTCCTTCAAATCAGGTTAAAAGAAGGGGTAATTAGGCAAAAAAATTATTTCCTTTTGGTTATCAGTTTTTGTTGCAACTTGTATGAAACTGATTGCTTAACCGTTAAAATAATCAAACAATTACAAGTGAAATCCCTTCATCCAAACACTAAGAAATGATTACTTCGACTAGAGCCACAGTATCATACCCATCCAAACACCCTTAACCTTTGTTTTGGATTTTTAATATATAATGCTTGAAACTGTCATGGTTTACTTGATTGATTTAGTTGCATGATAATTGATAAGTAATTATAAGATCTCATACTTATTTCAGAACTTCAGTCCCAACCCATACTTCGAGGATACAAAGCTAACAAAAACTTTCACGTTTCTTGATGAGGGATCTACAAAAATTACTGCTACATCAATCAAGTGGAAAGAGGGCATGGTAGAATTTTGTTATTTTATGTCTATCTATACGTCCTTTTGTAGTCATCTGATCTTGGGGCCGTTATTTAATTTTTCTGCAGGGACTACCAAATGGAGTTACACATGAAAAGAACGGAAAGAAAAGGACCCATGAGGATGACAGGTTAATAAATATGATTTATCTTTCTCTCTTTTCTTTATTGTTGTCGGCATAATAAATACGTCTTTTGTATCTGTTTAGCATTAGAGGTGAATAATGCATGGGATTATGTAAAAGGTCAATATGGGTTTTGGTCAAAACTTATTTTTATATTTCAGACTGGGTTGAAGCCTCTCTGTCCTCTTTTTTGGATTTTATAAATTACTACATCGAATATGATTATGAAAAAAGTTTATCATCGAACTAGTGATCTAATTTCCTTAAATAAAATGATCTAGGAGGTTATAAGCATTTGGATACATTTTAGACAATGCTTGACTCGCCTTAACAGTTCAACTGGTTTTCCTTTTCTAAGTGTTTTTCATGCAAATTATTTATATTTTCAAGGACGTTTTGATGCAGCTTCTTTAGCTGGTTCAGTGGGACCCAACGGAAAGATGATTTGATTTTGGATGAAATTCATGATGGAGTATGTTCATGAGATCTTTTAATCACATGAAAATGCTAAAATATACATATGCTTACTTCAAACCTTTTTTTTGACTTCACAATGCTTAATTATGTCTTGCAGGTTGCTGAATTGATTAAAGAGGATTTATGGGTTAATCCTCTTTCGTATTTCAACAATGTAATCATTTTATTTTCTTCTTTTATGTTTTTTATCTATCATATAACTGCATCCATGATTAATGAAGCTTTCTTCCTACTGACTTTTTCCAAAATTTCTTGATCATAAGGATGCTGATGAAGAGGACTTTGGTGATGAGGAGGATGAAGAGGTAAACAATTGGACTGAAACATAGGGCGGGTTGAGTATTGATTTAAAATGGCTGATTTCTAGTATGCACCGATTCTGGTTGGGTCAATTTGAATATGTTTGACAAAAGGATGTTCATTAGATATAGATAGTTAATATGAACTCATCCAGTTACAACAATAATCTGATTTTTTTCAAATAAATCAGTTTATATGGTTTCCGTTAAAAATTAAAAACACTTTTAAGTGGCTTTCTACAGGTTTGACGTTTGACTCCTATTCATTTCATTCATAACCACATTTTTTATTTGGCCTGTTTAAACTGTTCAAGATCAACCATAAGTAAACGGATCCAATTCTCGCATTTATTCTTAAGGGCTTTAGGTATTGATTAAAATGGAATTATTTTTGCAGGACATTGGCACAGATGACTCTGAAGAAGATGAAGATGAGGACCAGGAGAACTGAATGTGTGCAGGCTGTAGGGTTGTTTGGTGGGTAGGTTTATCGTTAAGTTTGCCGTTTTGAAGTTCTAATTTATGATCAACTCTTAATTTTTGTAGAAAAATTAATCCACCACAAATATAGAAAGGAGCCACGAAACCTGCTAGCCCCACATCACTCTGTTCATCAATAGAATTTTTGAGCATTGGAGTGATTAGCATTTCATGCCGGTTAATGGTTCGCTCTTAGAGCGCAAGATCGAGCAAACGCTTTCAATAACCGATTGGTGTTGACTGGACCGGCCATTACCTAGTCGGTTAATTTGGTCCTTTTTTTCCTTTAGTTTTTGACCTCTCTTGCACACACGTCAAGATTTTGGGGTTTTCATGTGTCGAGAACCACATTGGCCTGGACCGATGAATCGGGATTGGAACCGATTATTGCAGGCTTACAAGACTGAGTACCAACCCTTTTTGGGCTGGTCTAGTTTCGGGTTATGCAAGTTTTGTGGTAGGGACGCATAATGGGTCGGGTAGGACAGGAAAGGCTGGTTGGGCTTTAAATTTCATTTCGGCCGTAAACTTTCTTGCAAACTAAACATTAGAGTTTAATGTCAAAAATCAAATGTCATCTTACATATTCAAATGTACCAGAAGGCAAACACATATATAAAATCTAGATAGAAATAAAATAGCTGTAACTCTAATGGCAAGTTCTTATGAAAGTTTATAGACTAAATGAAATTTCAAGTCCAGCTAACCTTTTCGGTCTTTACCAGCTATCCCATTATGTGTCTCGACCAGCGAATCCCGCATAACCCAAAAGCGGACCACCTAAAAAACTGTCCGTACTCAATCCTGTAAACCTGCAATGTTCGGTTCCTGTCCGGTTCTCGATCCACAAACACTACTAGACCTATCATTTTTTAATGTTTTCGCTAATCATTGGTATACAATAGAATGAATTGCTATATCGTATAAGTTTGAACTCAAGGTGATTTGATATCAAGGAAAAACTCTTGATGTACAAATCTCCAAATTAAAAAAAAAATGGTTAACAGTTTAACTTTATTGCTAATAACTGAAGGTTATCGTAAACGTACTGATAGCAGAAGGCGAATGCATGTATAAAACCTTGATAGAATTTTACAAAACTTCATCTCTAATGGTTAGTTTGCATGAAAGTTCACAATCTATATACTAATCCCAAGAACACCCAAGAAATACAAAGAAATACAAAGAATACACGTTTATTGAATCGAATTGATTACAAGAATCAGAAGAACTAGAATTAAGAAGATTTCAGTGTATTAAATTCTAATCCCACCGATTCCTTTTATACTAATCGATTCTAACAGAAATAACAAACTAAACAACGAATTTACATTTTACACCCCTACACAATTGCTACGGAAACAACGAAGTCCTTATACTATTGCTGCGGAAGCAATACAAACTATTCCTTCTGCGGAAACCACTTTGCCTTCGGCAGGAACCAAATTCCTTCTTCCGCAGGAACACATTATTCTTCCGTAGGAACAAATTGGACTTCATTTTTTCCACATTCTCCACCTTGAAGCCAATTTGTCTTCAAGTAACGCCCAAAGATTTCAAGCAGAAATCAAACTTCGAAATCGGTAAAACTTTAGTAAAAACATCAGCCGGATTGAGACTTGTATCAATGCCTTCCACCTTCACTTCACCAGAATTCACTATCTCTCTGATAAAATGAAACTTCACCCTTACATGCTTGGTCCTTTCATGATACCTGCTGTTCTTTGACAACTGTACAGCACCTTGATTATCACAATAAACCACAGCATTTGACAAATCTACTCCCAGGCCTTCAACAAACCCTTTCAGCCACATTGCCTCCTTAACTCCCTCAGTTAATGCAATGTACTCTGCCTCCGTAGTAGACAAAGCTACTACACGTTGCAATTGAGCCTTCCAGCTGACCACATTCCCATAACTTTGAACACATAACCAGTTATGGATCTACTCTTGTCTAAATCCTTAGCAAAATCTGAATCAACATAACCAATCACTTTGTTTTGTTGATCCTTATCAGCACAACCAAACACCAAGCCATGACCTTGAGTACCTTTAAGATACCTGAGTATCCACTTCACAGCTTCCCAGTGTTTCTTTCCAGGATTAGACAAATACCTGCTAACTAAACTAGCAGCATAACCAAGATCAGGTCTTGTACACACCATCAAATACATAATACTCCCCACTGTATTTGCATAAGGAACTCTTTCCATATATCTCCTTTCCTCATCAGTAACAGGAGAATCTTTACTTGAAAGATTGAAATGAGCAGCCAATGGAGTATTCACAGGCTTACAACCCTCCATTGCATAATTCGACAAGACTTTCTGCACATAAGACTCTTGAGATAACTTCAACACCTTATTACCCCTGTCTCTATGTATATGCATCCCCAAAATCTTCTTAGCATCACCTAAATCCTTCATTTCAAACTCTTTCATCAACTGACTTTTAATATCATCAATCTCCCCTTGATCACTACAAGCTACCAACATATCATCCACATACAACAATAGGTATATGAACTTACCTTTGTTGTACTCCTTGTGATAAACACAAGAATCATAAGCACTTCTTGAGAAACCACATTCGATGATATAGTCATCAAACCTCTTGTACCACTGCCTAGGAGATTGCTTCAAACCATACAGGGATCTATTCAGCAAACAAACCTTTTCCTCACTACCTTTAACTTCATACCCCTTAGGTTGACTCATGTAAATCTTTTCTTCCAAATTCCCATGTAAAAATGCAGTTTTTACATCTAATTGTTGCAACTCCAAATCTAAAGCAGCAGTCAAACTCAAAACAACCCGGATAGATGAATGTTTCACCACAGGAGAATAAATCTCATTATAGTCAATACCAGCCTTTTGTGTGAATCCCTTTGCAACTAACCTTGCTTTAAATCTAGGACCATCACCTTTATTGACTTCCTCCTTCACTTTATATAACCACTTGCAGGCTACCAGCTTTTGACCAACTGGTTTATCCACCAACTCCCAAGTTTGATTCTTATAAAGTGACTCCATCTCATCATTCATTGCTTCTATCCACTTCTCTTTGTTTTCTGTTCTAACAGCATCTTCATATGACAAAGGTTCATATATACTTTCATTCTCAGCAACCATGAAAGCTACCATACTTGTATTATCACCATCTCTGAACCTTAATGGAGGAACAATCTGCCTCCTTGGTCGATCTTTAGCAATACTAGACTCATCAGCAGGAATGTTTGATCTATGTTGTGTGTTACTAGAACCATTTAGTTTCTCTCCTTCACTAATTCTTGGCTCCTTCACAATAGGCTCCACCTCAATATCAACACCCTTTGATTCATTGAGATCATCCTTAAACTTTCCTTCCACAACATCTTTGTAGAAAACATCTTCTCTGAAAGCTACTACATCTCTGCTGACAAACACCTTTGGAGTTCCATTGTCTAGTCTCCACAACTTGTGCCCTTTAACTCCATCTGGGTATCCTAACACAACACACCTTTGGGCTCTAGGATCAAGTTTCCCCAGACTTACATGTGCATAAGCCAAAGTACCAAACACCCTTAGATTACTCAAATCCGGACTTTCTCCTGACCACACTTCTATAGGAGTTTTCATACCTATAGCAGTTGAAGGAGATCTATTAATCAGATAAGCAGCAGTTGTCACTGCTTCACCCCAAAAACTCTTTGGCAGACCAGAGCTAATCAACATACACCTCACCTTGTTTAGTAAAGTCCTGTTCATCCTCTCTACTAAACCATTTTGTTGGGGTGTTCCTGGAACTGTCAAATGTCTTCCAATCCCATGTTTCTTACAATATTGATCAAACTCCTTATTACAAAACTCCAGCCCATTATCTGTTCTGAGTTTCTTAACCCTCCTGCCAGTTTTGGTTTCAACCAATGACCTCCACTCTTTGAATTTTCCAAAGGCTTCATCCTTGTGTTTCAACACATACACCCAGACTCTTCTTGAAAAATCATCAACAATAGACAAGAAATAACTAGCTCCTCCTAAGGACTTGTGTTTTGTAGGCCCCCACAAATCAGAATGAACATAGTCTAAGATGGCTTTAGACTTATGTTTGCTTCTTACAAACTTCAACCTATGAGCTTTGCCAAGAACACAATGCTCACAAAAATCAATACCATCCGAATTCACATCAACAAGAATTCCTTGTTTCTTTAATTCCATTATCCCCTGCTCACTTATATGTCCTAATCTGTGGTGCCACAACTGATTTACTTTATACACTTCAGTTCCTTCGGCTAAGTTAGCACTAACACTCATCTTACTATTCAACAAGTAAGTGTTATTAGTCACCCTTGTGCCAGACAAAACCACTAAGGATCCTTTTAACACCTTAGCCTTCCCATTTTTAAGAACTACATGATGACCCTCCTTCTCAAACGTTCCCAAGGACAACAGACTTTTCTTTAGATCAGGAATGTACCTTACTCCCCTGAGCTCCACCTTCAACCTATTATCAAGCTCGAGTTCCACTGTTCCAATCCCCACTATTGGACATGGATAATCATTGCCAAGCTTGACTACACCAAGGTCTTGATATGTCAACTCTTTGAAGTAATGTTTCATGGGAGTCATATGAAATGAACACCCTGAGTCTAACACCCACTGATCACCACTACGCCCTTCTTGAACACTCAAGACATCAGAACTTCCATAGCCATCAGATGAATCTAGATCATCTTGTGCAACATGACTATTCTGACTCTTGCTTGCACTAGACTCACCGTTCTTCTTCTTCCATTCTGGGCAGTCTCTTTTAAGGTGTTTCTCAGAATTACAAACGAAGCATCTTCTTTTGAATTTTGACTTGGATCTTGACTTACCCCTGTTCTTGGATCCTCTCACCTCTGTCCTTCCTCTTACAAACAACCCTTCACCACTATCATTCTTTGGATCCGCTCTTTTCTTTAACTCTTTGGAGTTTAACGCAGCAAGAACCTCCTCCATGGTGAGTGTTTCTCTCCCATACATCAGGGTATCAACAAAATGTTCATAAGACTGAGGCAATGAAGTCAAGAACAGAATTGCTTGATCTTCATCATCAATTGTCACCTCTATGTTTTCAAGATCCAAGATCAATTTGTTGAATTCGTCACAATGATCTTCTAATGTCTTCCCGGACCCCATACAAAACGTGTACAGTCTCTTCTTCAAGTACAACCGATTGGCCAATGACTTGGTCATGTACAAACTCTCCAACTTCGTCCATACACTGGCGGCAGTCGTCTCCTTTGACACCTCACGAAGCACACGATCACCCAAACTCAATATGATCGCACTGTGGGCTTTCTCCACGACTTCCTTCCTCTTCTCTTGCAATTCCTTCTTCTTCTCTTCAGAAATTCCATCAGGAATTCTGGGTTCGGCACTGAGCGCATCCATCAATCCCTGGTGTACCAACAATGCCCTCATTTTCAATCGCCACAGACCAAAATCGTTCTTTCCATCGAATTTCTCAAGTTCGAATTTCGTGGAAACCATGGTCACTTGCTTGATTTCTCTTCCTTCGATCAATTGTCTTATCTTTCTCCCGAATTGAGCCAACCTTGGCTCTGATACCACTTGTTGTAAAATCGGAACAAAATTGACAATCAAGAACACCCAAGAAATACAAAGAATACACGTTTATTGAATCGAATTGATTACAAGAATCAGAAGAACTAGAATTAAGAAGATTTCAGTGTATTCAATTCTAATCCCACCGATTCCTTTTATACTAATCGATTCTAACAGAAATAACAAACTAAACAACGAATTTACATTTTACACCCCTACACAATTGCTACGGAAACAACGAAGTCCTTATACTATTGCTGCGGAAGCAATACAAACTATTCCTTCTGCGGAAACCACTTTGCCTTCCGCAGGAACCAAATTCCTTCTTCCGCAGGAACACATTATTCTTCCGTAGGAACAAATTGGACTTCATTTTTTCCACACATGTATAAAACCTTGATAGAATTTTACAAAACTTCATCTCTAATGGTTAGTTTGCATGAAAGTTCACAATCTGTATGACAAGCCTCCTAAATGTTTTAGCCCAACTAAAATTTCAAGACAAACTAACCTTTCAGTCATACCCGACGCATAATGTTCTTGACACTGAAACATGCATAACCCAGAAACGGACCACTCATAAAATCGTCGGATTGTGGTCCTGTAAACCTGCCATAATCAATTCTGGTCTGGTTCTCGACTCACAAACACCCTAGATCTATCATTTAATGATGTTATACGATAATCGTCGTTATAAAACACTACAAGTTATTGTATACGTTTGCATACAATATGTTTGTCTATGAGAAAATAAGCATGACAATATCTCCTTATCAATCAGAACACTGCATTAATCTGCAAATTTGAATGCATCGTTATAATGAGTTTGGACCTAATGTTATGGTATAAAGCACACTATTATACCAATTTCAAGACTATAGTAACATTGTAACTTTGGGTGAATCATTCTAGTGAGCTATAAATACCATTAAAGGTGATAGACATTTTATAAAATTTATGCGCGAACTTTTACAACTAATGTTTAACACCATTTGTAACGGTATGGACGTGCGATTGCATTGTGCGTTGCAGATCGTTTAGGTATCCGCTCATTGACCTCTATAATTTTTTTTACTTGCACTGTTGTAAAGATAAGGTACAAAAAATTCAAATGTGTTAAACATCTTATATTGTAAAATGCCAAAATGCATATGATATTAAAGAGAAGATAATTCTTATTTAAGACTAGAAGGGTGCCCGCGCAATGCAGCGGGATGACATTTTACATTTCACACGTGTATTTAATATTTTATTATTCTTGTATTAGTTTTATAAAAGTTTATTATGTTTTTTCTAAGCTAATTAAAATTTAAAACACCAAATAAATGAGTTTTGCATGACAACTTGTATATACGCATTAACTTATTGTAGTTTATAAAATACAGATCGTTTTAGCAAAAAGTTTACACCAAAATGTTTAAAAATAAAAACAGATTAAGTTGTAGTCTCAAAACGTTTTTTAATGTGATAGATTAAAAGATAGAGCTGAAATCTTAAAACATGTTAAGTTTTTTTTGTGTATGGTTTGATAATATAAAATTTTATGCAAATATTAGTAAGTGTAAGGTTATTATGTAACTAATTATAAGGGATAATGTGTAAATAATGTTATAAATACTATTTTACCCTTAAAAGTGGTTGTATCTTATGCATTGAATATAATATGTGTTCTTAATTTTATGATATCTTAAAATACCCATCTTATATGCTTTATATATAGTATAGATTAGAAGAACAAGTGGAATTTATTTTGTTTGTCGATGCTATTCAATTTAACGTTATTATAAGTGTATGTGTATGTGTGTGTATATCATACCTGGTTAGAAACATGAGTATCACATGGGTTAATAAAGAAAGTATTAAGTTAAATAATTGATAACTAAGATTCTGGAACTTAGATACTATATTATTGAAATTACATAAAAATAAAAACTTTAAGTAGTAACATAATAATACTGAAAATATAAAAATGATAACTTTTTGAGTATTGTTTTAGAGTTTAGGTGATTGTGTAAAAGTTAATCTTGAGGATGGGAATTTAAAAATCCCAAAGAAAAAGAATTCAAAAAAAAGAAAAAGAAAATGAAACATGATTATATATAGAAACTTGAAAGGATCTCAGCCTCTAGTTTGATCAATTAGGTTGTATTCGCAGCGGATTTAGCACAAAAATTAAGCAAATTATACTAAGAACACAAGAGATATATCAATGTAACAGTAGGTTATAGAGAAAGAGAGAAATTCTGCAAAAAGGTGTTTTCTATTAGATCACACGCTTCGGCCAGGATTACAATTAGGTCATCTTCCTTTTATAGGAAGAATGACGTCAGCAGATGTCACTTGATAGTGACATCAAACCGTTATTCTAACAAACTACTGAAACTATCTTAACTACTGAAGATGTCAAACAACTGACATCTTCTTACAAAATACTAAGTGTTAAACTTATTACAACAACTGAAAAGAAACTACTGAAAACTACAACGACTGAAACTTATTACAACAGCTGAAAAGAAACTACTGAAAACTACAACGACTGAAGAACAAACTCTTCAGTCGTTTTGCAAACTACTGAAATAGAAAATAAAACTACTGATAAGGAAAAGCTGAAAGGTAAACCATCACAACAACTGAAGAATACTTCTTCAGCTGTTGTGACAAACTCTGAAGCTTCAACACTTGTCTTCATACTTTAACTTCAGATGTTTCATCAGCTGATGACTTCAGTAGTTGTCATCAGCTGATGTCTTCAGTCTTTGTCTTCAGTCTTTGTACTTCAGCTGTTGATCTTCAGTACTTTGATCTTCAGCTGATAGTCTTCAGTACTTGAGTCTTCAGCACTTGAGTCTTCAGTACTTGAGTCTTCACTACTTGTACTTCAGCTGTTGATCTTCAGTACTTTGATCTTCAGCTGTTGAGGTCTTCAGACTTTGTCAAACAGCTGATGATGCTTTCAGTAGTTGTTGTGATGTCTTGTGGGACTTAGAGGTTTTTCTGATCTGGATCATTGGTTCTTTTGGTCCAACAAACTCCCCCTGAACCAATGCAGCCAAAACCTCTAAGCTTATTGTTGGTCCCACTTATTGTGGCAGAATGATTGGTCTATTTCCTTCTGGATCAGCTCAGAAGTTGACCCATATAAGCACTGGCCTGGGAAGAGGTCTCAAGGATCTGATTGGCATAGTATGGATGGGAACTCTGTTTTGGGAAACTGGACACAGAGTTGTTGTCCCATCCATGAGACCTACTTCCTAACTATGAGCCTATAGGATTCTCTGGTGTAGGCTTCTAAAAATATTACTTGTTCCTCCATGGTAAGATTTTCTGCCTCACCCTCAAAAAATCCTTCAGGCCCATAGAGCTCTGAGATGTATTTGGCCTGTTTTCTATTTTTGAGCTCCACAGTTGTTATAGCCCTATAGGCGAATTCATCAGGGTGATTACCCTCTAAGAACAACTGGAGCTCATTTCTCCTAAGATTCTCAAACCTCTTGTAGACTAACCCCCTTTTAACCACCCTATTCTCCAACATCTTTTGTGGTGGCAGGTTAGCCTGATAGGTCTTCTTGAAATCTTCTATGATCTCTCAGGGTGATACTACAATGGCCAAAGAGATCACTTCATCTACAATCCTTTTTACTTGGCCATTGTATCTCAGTGGGATGTCTTTCTTCATGATCTTGTGAGACACCCTGGGATCAGGCCAAATACTCACTTTGTCCTTTTGAAATTGATATGTATGCCTTAAAGTGAATAATCTCAGAGCTTGTTTCCTCATATTCATGATTGATGAGGAAGCAGCATAAGCTTTATCTACTCTTTTTAATAGCTCATCATCATGTAGCCTATGCTGCTGTTCTTCTTCAATCTTAACCTTCACAGCTTCCATCTGTGAGGTAGGAGTGATGGGTAAAGGTTTGGATTTAGGCAAAGATAGAACTGCAGAGAGAGGCAGCCTATCTTCTTCCTCATCATCCTCTTCTTCTTCTTCTTCTAGCCTCAGCACCCTTCTCTTCCTCTTCAAGGGTGAATCATCGGCTATGGGTTTTGATGGTGAAGGGGTTGGTTTTGTGGGTGGAGGTTTGGTTTTTGGTGTGGGAAATTGGGCAGGCTGAGCTAGCAATTTAGATGTGAGAGAGGATTTGGTTTGTTTGGCTAACTCAGTCCTGTTCCCCGCACTGGCTTCACTGAGGGCTTCTATGATCAGTCCTTTGGTGAATACCTCAGACGAACAGATCTTGGTGGCTATTGCCAAGATGCTGTCCCTGGACCATGATCTAATCTCCAGGACTGATCTCCCTAGATACTTCGAAATGAATCTTGTCATAGCCTCAAGTCTCTCTTTTTCCTCTTGGCTATGACAAGACCATCGGTATTCTATCTCTTTCACCTCCAACTTCCTTATCTCTTGATCTAGCTCAGCAGTGTCAGTGTCAAAGCCTTCCCTGAACAGCTGATCAATGATGTTATCCATTGACCTGCTATGTTTAGCATCAGCCTCCTTGACAAGGACAGCTAGATCTTTCTCCTTTTCTCCCTTCTTCTCCTTCTCTCCCTTCTTTTTCTTGTATGTGACATGAAAGTCTTTTTGACTTTCAGTCACTTTAACCAATTCAGCACTCTCCTTCTCCTTCTCCCTCTCAGTCTCCACCACCAACTCCCTCTTATGTACCACCTCATCCTCAACTTCTTTCTCTTTCACTTCCTCCTCCACTCTCTTTCTCTTAGCTTTCACTGAAGTCTCCCCTTTTTTGGTTGCATTGGTTGCAAGGGGTTGACTGTCAGAAAGCTTCTTCAGCACAACAGCTTCCACCAAAGGCTGTATAGTAGAGGGAAGCCTCTCATAAAGGGTTTTTATCACAATATCTGTGATAATGGGTGTGATGAGAGGCAAGGAATTTTGAAAGATAGCAGCTAATTGCTCAAGGGGGTTCTGTCCCTGAGAACTAGTGCCAGAAGCAAGGGCAGGTGGCTGAGTTTGTGGGAGTGGCTGAGTGTTTATGAGACCTTCAGGTGAAGGTGGCATCTGTGGGTTGATGGTGGCAGATGGACTTTGATCTTGAGTCATTTTGGCGAGTAGCTCTTTGAGTCTACTCACCTCATCCTCAAGGATAGTGTTTTGAGCTACTACATCGTAGAAAAAACTCAGGTCATCATCAGTTTTAACTGAATCACCCGACCTCCTGATTGAATCAGGATGTATATGTGCTGAGTGTGGCTCAGTGATCACATGTGCCCCTTGTTCTTGGTTCTGGGGACTTCCTGCCTCCGGATTGGATCCATCATCGGCAGTTGCCTCTGGTGAGGACTTAAAGATGGTACCAACTTCTTCCTGTTCATGTGCTAATACAGGGGAAGTGGCAGCCTCACCAGATTGTCCTATCTCCTTTGCCACACTTGGAGATGAGACATTTGATTCCCTGTGTTGTGGGCTCCCATCAACACTTGTATCCACCCTCTCTGTGGTTGGAGTTTTCCCAGTTGTGACTGGTTCCTGGGGAGAGGGTGGAGTGTTAAGATGAGTCAACACTTCTGCGATTATGAATGTAGGGCTTTGAGGGGCGGTTACAGTGGGAGATGGGGTAGAAGCAGTATGCACATGGGGAGATGTGTGCTTTTCAATGGCAACCTTCTCAAATGAGAAAGGTTCCAGATGTGTGGCAGCCCCGGAAATGGTTGCATCAGGCTCCTGTAGAGAGAATGCCTGTGCGGTTGTGGTTGGTGGAGTCGTGGTAATTGCTGGGAGAATCGTGCCAGCAATTACTTCCTGCCTTTGTTGTGTAGGGGCATCCTCAGGGGACTTATTTTCCTGAGTAGCCTTTTTAGGTTTCTTTTGTTTGGGTTTGGTGGGGACTTTGGATTTTGAGGTGGAGGCTGTGGGTTCCAGCTGCGTGGGTTTTCGCAGCTTGGCAGCCTTTTTCAACATTTGGTCAGTGTTGTGCCTGGAGTATACCTCAGGCAATACAACCATGGCAGGGACTCTAAGGCCAACAAGTCCCTCAGCATGTAGTTGGTTCTCTATTATGGCCATTATGAACCGTGGATATAATATCCAACGGTTAGCAAAAGGTTTTGTGGCCATATCCTTAAGTTCCAAAAAGATTATTTCAGAAAAATTTAAGTTTTGTTTCTTAAGGATAGAGAATAATACCTGCTGCCACCTTGATGACATTTGGTCCCATGAGGAGGTCTTTGGGGCTAAGCAAACATTCACCATGTGGAAAATAAGTCGTTCGGCATCATAGAAATGTTTTCTTGAGCAGGGTAGAGGCATGAAGGTCACCCTGATAGTCATGGTGTGCAAATGAAAGATCAGTGGTGCCTTTTGGATATTCGATTGGGAAGGTGGCATCATCCAATTTTAGGGTTTGGCGGATGATTGCCGGATTAATAACAACCTTCTGGCTATTGACGAACGACTGGAGAGAGACCTCGGCGTCGTTCTCTCCAGTAATGGTGACGTTCGTCCAGAACTGTATAAGGGAATCGGCATAGATTGTGGGATTGAGGAGGAAGGCCGTTTGGTAAGGATAATCGACCATGAGATCTATGGCTTTATGAAACTTGGTCCAGAATGGGGATTTGGTAAGGTATGCGACACAGTTGTGTCTTGGCTTGAGCTGCATGGTCGCCATTAATGGTGTGAGAGAGGTTTCAGAGTTTTTGAAATATTAGGTTATGTGAGAATGAAAAACTCTAAAGGTAGGGTTAGGTATTTATAGGGTACGGATTGAAACGGCTGAAAGAAAACGACTAAAGGTTTTGGTGTTAGGCATCAGTTGTTGAAAAGACTGATGACATGGTTTTAACCTTCAGAGGTTATAAACATCTGAGGACTTAGTGTTAGTCATCAGTAGTTGAAACTACTGAGACCGTGGTTTTGTCCTTCAGATGTTGCAAACGACTGAAGACTTGTTGTTAGTCATCAGTAGTTATAAACTACTGAAGACATGTTTTTCATCTTCAGACGTTGTAAACAACTGAAGACTTTGTATTAGTCATCAGTAGTTGTAAACTACTGACATCAGTAGTTTTAAACTACTGAAGACATGGTTTTGGCTTCAGTTGTTGTAAACAACTGAGGACTTGGTGTTAGTCATCAGTAGTTGTAAAACTACTGAACACATGATTTTGTCCTTCAGTTGTTTGGTATGAAATAGCAGAAGAAATCAGCTGAAAAGTAAAATTACTCATCAACTGTTGTCGTTAATTCAGTTGTTTCATGCTGACCTCAACATTTACTCATCAGCACTTTAGCTGACTTTCAGATGTTTCATTGGCCTTCAGCTCTTGTGAAGATTTATTCCTCAGCTCTTGTGAAGACCTGATAAAATAAATTATTCTTCAGAGCTTGTGAACAAATTTTGTCTTCAGTACTTATGTGCAAGATTACACATCAGTACTTGCGAACAGAATTTGACTGACACTCAAGAGATTGTACTTGAGATTCTCCACATGGTTAACATCATCAAACCTTATTTCCCCATTGGAAACAAAGCCTTTGCCGATGATATAACCTTTTGCATCATTGCCAAAGGAAACAAACCCCTTCTTTCCTTGAGAGTAGTCATTAAGAAGTGAGCTGCTTCCTGTCATATGCATGGATCCTTCACTGTCTACATACCAGATGCTTCTGTGGCATGTTGAAGAACCCTGCATTCATCACAACAAGTTAGTTAGTTTTTGAGACCCAAACCTTTTTGGTTTTGGGTCTGTTCTCATCAACAGATGTGACACTAACTGGTTTGTTATGTGTGACAGCCTAAGGTGAAGGAGATGGTGTAGAAGAGGAATCCTTTGGCTTGGATTTCCTTTTCTGTGGTTTCAGCACAGGAGCATCTAATTGGTCGACTCTTCCCATTAGATGTTGAACCATCATAACAAGCTGTGTCTGATTTTATGATAAAGCCTTTAGCTCATCAGACACATTAGTGTTTGCTTGTGATGGATTCCTGTGTTGCACCATCTTCTTTTAAGCAACCTCAGCTGTTGCCTGATTAACCCCATCCTTCCTTTTGGATTTCTTCTTGAACTTAGGGGTTTCAGGTTTTGATGTTGCTAGTACAAACTTGGTCTCAAACTCAGTTTTCATTACATTCATTTTCTCTTTAATTTTCTCCTTTTGTTTGAGTTTGGAGCCCATTTTGTACCAGCAATCATCAGTAAGATGATTGAACAAGCCACATATTTTACATGGCTTCTTCTTCATCTTTAGTTGATCATCTACTGAAGAAGATGAAACTACTGAAGACTTGTTCTTCAGCAATTTGCTATCAGGACTTGCAGTTTTCTTCCTTGCAGTACTTGCTTTCCTGATATCTTCTTTAGTAGTCTTCAAACCCTTTCTGCTTGCAGTTTTCTTCCCTTCAGTACTGGCAGTAGTTAGGGTTTGAACTTCAGGTGTTATCACTTGCTCTCTAGTACTCTCAGTACTTTTAGAGACAACACCTGAGTTGATCAACTTTTTGATCATGTGACAGTCAGCATTTGAACCATCAGCTGTTGTAGCATCAGCTGATTGGTTTTGTGAGGAATTAATGCTGACTTCTACCTCTGATGGTGCTATATCAGATAGTAGGTCACATGATGAGAAGGATTGGTTATTGCTTTCTCCATCAGATTCTACTTCTGCTCTGGAAGTAAAATCTGTTGGAGGAGTAGTGTGATTATAACCAATGCCAAACTTCACATTGGAAGCTGATTGCTTACTCAGAAGCATTTCAAAACCCTTGCAAGATTGTACCCAACAATCACACTCTACCTGGGTAGTTGCAAGTGTTTCCTTGAGGTCTTTGTACTTCTCTAGAAGTACCTCTTCCCTAGCCTTATCATCTTTGATTTGGCATTTAAGTTTATAAATCTCATCATTTTTATCATTAAGCACAGACTCAAGTTCAGCTTTTCTTTTGGAAAGGGTTTACTCTAGCTCAAGATTTTTATCAATTAAAGCTACATTTGCTTCTCTAATAGATGCAAATGCAGCTATGCAAGATTCAGAACATATCTTGGCTTTAGCCTCAGAAGATACATGTGATGAAGCATTGGAGGATGACCCATCAGCAGACTCCAGGGCCATGAGAGCAAGGTTCCCAAAAGGATGATCACCACCATGTTGACCAGCACTAGGATACAGTTGTTCATGACCAGATAAATTGTCTGGTAAACTGATCCAGTCAACTACTCCTGGGGTGAAAAAGCTGTGTTGTTGAGGTTGAGATTGTGGATGAGATTGGGATGGTTGAGGCATAGGAAGAGCATGTGGTTGTTGAGCAATGGGTGCTTGAACTTGACTGGTCTGTGGCATGTAGAAACAGGGGTAAGGATATGACATAGGACTTTGAGGAACAAAGTATGCAGGTGATGACTGAGCTTGTGATGGATGACCAGAACTGGTGGAATGTTGCCCTTTGTTCTGTGAGCTATTGCTTGGAAAAGTCACAAAGGGTGCAGAGGAGTTAGATCCAGATGATCTACACTCTCTAGCAAAGTGTCCAAGCCTATGGCACTTGTGACACCTCAACTTGCTCTTGTCAAAACCAACTCTGGTTTTGCCAGAGAGACCAGGAAATTTCCTGCTAGTTCTCTTGTAGAACTTTTGAGATCTGATATTTATCATTGCCATTTGACTCAAAATATCCACCTCTTCCAGATCATCATCTGGAATGCCTTTCAAGTCCTCCATCAGAAAGCACAGGTTATCACTGCTACCTCCTGAACTACCATCAACACCAACAAAAGCATGTTCAGAATTAGTAGAGAAATCAATATGCTCATCATAGGCACTCTCTGATGCAACATATTCTGACTCTTGACCTATCAGTGCAGCATTGCCTGATACAAAGTCATCAGTGAGCTTGCCAGAGGTGGATAACTTCCTTTTCTGCTCTCTATCTCTCTCAAATGTAAACAGTTTCCTATGAAGTTGGGTGAGAGATAGAGTATACAGATTTGCACTGGAACGTAGGACAATGGTATAAGTGTCCCATCTCTCAGGCAGGGATCTGAGGAAATGGTTGTTCATCTGACTATTGGAATACTCTTGTTTAACCATTTTCAGCTCAGAAATAAGACAAGAGAATCGCTCAAACTGTTGAGTCAGTGTCTCACCCTTCCTATGAGAGAATGTCTCATATTGTTGGGCGATGATTTCCATAGTATTTGCTAAGACCTCATTGGTTCCTCCGAATTGTTCCTTCAGAGCAACCCAGAGATCATGAGCAGTTTCATGATGCAAAAGCCCTGAATAGATTTCATTTGGAATTGCCATAGCCAGAATTCCATGGGCTTTAGCATCAATTTCGAACAGCTTTAGATCTTCGTCCGAATACTGATCAGGTTTCTTTGGAACCCTCTCATTTGATTCAGGAACACTCACAGTAGGCTTGTATGGTCCATGCACCACTGACTTCCAACAACCAGCACTGTTGACAGACAAGTGATGGAGCATACGTCGTTGCCAAATGTTATACTCACTCCTCACAAGCATCGGAGGCTTTGTTGAGGAGCCAGTATTATGAGGATCATTAGTTGGTGTCACCATCTCAGACTTCAAGCAAATTCAAGGTAAACAAAACAAATCTAGCTCAAAACCACGAGAACCTCAAGTTTAAAGGCAAGAAGCAGCAGAAACTCAATCTATATAACCGATTCTTGCAAATTTGCTAATTCGATCAAACGTAGATAGCAAAAGAGCAGTTTCAATGATCAATTGTTAAATCGATCAATGATTAACCAGCTCTGATACCATTTGAAAGGATCTCAGCCTCTAGTTTGATCAATTAGGTTGTATTCGCAGCGGATTTAGCATAAGAATTAAGCAAATTATACTAAGAACATAAGAGATATATCAATATAACAGTAGGTTATAGAGAAAGAGAGGAATTCTGTAAAAAGGTGTTTTCTATTAGATCACACGCTTCGGCCAGGATTACAATTAGCTCATCTTCCTTTTATAGGAAGAATGACGTCAGCTGATGTCACTTGATAGTGACATCAAACCGTTATTCTAACAAACTACTGAAACTATCTTAACTACTGAAGATGTCAAATAGCTGACATCGTCTTACAAAATACTAAGTGTTAAAGTTATTACAACAGCTAAAAAGAAACTACTGAAAACTACAACGACTGAAGAACAAACTCTTCAGTCGTTTTACAAACTACTGAAATAGAAAATAAAACTACTGATAAGAGAAAGCTGAAAGGTAAACCATCACAACAACTGAAGAATACTTCTTCAGCTGTTGTGACAAACTCTGAAGCTTCAGCACTTGTCTTCAGACTTTAACTTCAGATGTTTCATCAACTGATGACTTCAGTAGTTGTCATCAGCTGATGTCTTCAGTCTTTGTCTTCAGTCTTTGTACTTCAGCTGTTGATCTTCAGTACTTTGATCTTCAGCTGATAGTCTTCAGTACTTGAGTCTTCAGTTCTTGAGTCTTCAGTACTTGTACTTCAGCACTTGTACTTCAGCTGTTGATCTTCAGTACTTTGATCTTCAGCTGTTGAGGTCTTCAGACTTTGTCAAACAGCTGATGATGCTTTCAGCAGTTGTTATGATGTCTTGTGGGACTTAGAGGTTTTTCTTATCTGCCTCATTGGTTCTTTTGGTCCAACAAAACTTTTCACATAAAATCAATCTTGGGGAGGTGAAGGAAGAAAATAAGCAAATAATATTTCACATAAAATAAATTTTATGATTTAAGGGTTGACCACAAACGAGAAACAAAAAAAATCATAATTAAACATCCTAGGAATATATCGTGTGTCCCTCTTAATTCTTATTTATTATAGTAAAGATATGTAATATGATATGTAACTTTAAAAAATCATAGACGCTCTTTATCAATTTACATGTAACATTGATATCATTTTCTTACATTTACTCCTACTTTAATATAATACTAAAAGTGATGTATTTTTGTAGCACCTAAGTTTTTGATCACAATGGCAAAAGTATATAAAAGGTTAAACATTTTGGTCTTAGAAAATCAGTACATTACCAACATACATGGTTAAGTTTTACATATTGAATGACTAGATAATGTAAGTCAATTAGCTAGACTGAATTACCTACCATTCACAATTATCAAGTTTAATCTTTGTAATTTTTTTAAATATTTATAAGATAATCAAATACTTTTTCACAAAAGATCATGTATAAATCAAAATTGTTCTTCACAATCACTTTGTTGAGGATTTATCTTCATCCCCAGTTAGTCATGAGGTATACCCACAAAATTCATTCCTTAGATTAATTATTTTAGGGCTAATCATAAAGGATCAAATAACCCAAAGGGATATAAGTTATCATATCAAAAAATAGAGCAAAACGAGTTTGATTTAACATCCGGTGTATGTATTGATCGGGTGGTGAAAAGTCAAAGTTTAACGGCTTTATTTCTGTGTTTTACGTGTAAATTCATGAGAAATAGAATTACTTTTGGGATTATTTTGTGCTTATAGGTTAAACGTGAAGAATACAAAGGAACTGGAAGAAACGGGACGAGAATTGGAGCTCGACAGGTAAACATATGATAAACCAAAGTTGCACGACAACGTTATCTTAAAACAGGCATAACTTGAGCTAGGAAAGGAGTTATGGGACCCATGACCTATCAACAGAAAGATCTCGAAAAGTTGCACATGAAAATCAAAGTTGTACAGGGGGTGGCGCCAACGACGCCGGGGTCCGTTTTTTTTTGAGATTTGATCTAATTTGAAGGGATTTAAATAGGAAAAACCCATATTATGAATTTTAACTTTTGCACAACAATTTTGGATGGAAATTAACCATCTTTGATCATTTTTCAAGCTCTTCCAACATCAATGTCACACCCAACCTTAACGGCGGAAAACGTCGAGATGTGAGGGTTAAGATTGTTCATGCCACACAACGACTATTAAAAGTGTCATTATTATAAAACATCCGTGTTCATATCACAAATGTAGAAATAACATAAGTCTTCTAAGGAAAATAAAACATAGAAAAGTTGACATAAGAATAATAAGTGTCTTTTGATTATTAATCTAGGTCCAATCCTAGAATGCAATAAGTCTTCAAAACAATCTAAGCATTACCATTTCCTGAGACATGTTAAAAATAAAAGGGTCAACATAACGTTGGTGAGTTTTCCATAGTTTTCATACATAATTATATATAAAAGATGGCAATTCATGTCGTAAATTAGTGAATAAAGTAACTAGGGATGTATGAACACATGTAACAATCAAACCTTGACAGATTATAAGATTACAAGATTAAACGATTAACTAAGTGTACTTGGATTAACCAAGCAGGCTTGTCAAGTAACAATCAAACCTAATTTATAGAATTAATTCGATCTGTTTGGTACTCAACGACCATGATGTTTAAGTCGGGGGTTACAAGTCGAATTAACCAGTTTAATTGTTGTTTCAGGTGCAATGATTAATCATAATAACTTTGAAATGATTAGGGGAACGTTTATAGCCATTTAGTTAAATTGATATTATGATTTAGGTGTAGAACAGTTTCACGATTTGATGATCATTCGGTTTCAAGTTCGTGGGTGTTGAATTCGCAGTTAAGAATCAAATTAATTTCCATTAACATGTAGGAATTGAGTTCATGAACTGATTACAACTTGTTTTGGGTTGAACCGTGTATAATTTTGGTGTTTTTGGGCTTCGCCGGAGCCGCGGTCGGTGGCCGGAATCCTCCGCCGGAATCACGGGAGAGAGAAAGATGGTAGGGGTTGGGTTTTAAGATTTTGACAATTTGGCCCTGTGGTTTCGAGTTGTTTAATTGCAACCCAAAGTTTAGGTTTTAGTTTTAAAATAAATTACACTTTAGTCCATTCAGTTTAAGATGTTAATATTTTATGCATAAACTAATTAATTACAAGTTTCTAAGATATAAGCCTTATATTGTTTTTATTTATTTACAAGATTACTTATTATGACTATTATTATTATTATTATTATTATTATTGTTATTATTGTTATTATTGCTATTATTATTATTATTATTATTATTATTATTATTATTATTATTATTATTATTATTAATGTCATTAATTATGTAATTATCAAAATTATGATGATACAAGAAATTACAAATAAAATCCTCGTAGTTGCATTAATAACAATACAACCCCTTACAAGAGCTAAAGACGTTAACAAACGTTTAACAAAAATTTTGAAAGGTCACAGTCTCCCCAACTTTAAGAAATTTCGTCCCGAAATTAAAGACAAGACTAAACGAAAAGATAGGGATATTTCTTCATGTGATCCTCACGTTCCCAGGTGAGCTCAGCTCCACGTTTGTTTTTCCAACGGACTTTGACGATCGGTGTTGTAGATGTGCGGGTCTTCTTCAACGTCGATCCATAATTTCGACAGGCTTCTCAACTAAACGCAATAACTCGTCAATTTGAATTTCCTCCTAAGGATGCGAAAATTATCATTGACAAGATAAATTTTTGAGATTCGACGCATAAAATGTTGGATCAACCATGCTGAGTTCTTAAGGCAGTTTAAGCTTATAAGCCACTTTCTCAATACACTCAAGCATTTATAATGAGTTTACAAAATATGATGGTATTCAGATGCTAACGGAAGACCGGTAATGGTATGAAAGTTTGATCAACAGAAATTGAGAATCCCAAGAGTTACTAAATAAAATGACCCAAGCTCAATACATATCATGTGAATATGTATTGTTCCTTCGGTCAAACCGTCAGATTAAGAATGATACGATATGCTGAGATTTGAGCTGGGTTCCCAAAGATAGTTGGAGACATTGCTAATAACAGAAGGTGAATCGATTCATCAAAAATTAACGATCGATGTTTAACGACACACCACGATGGCCGACTATTTAAGGTATGTACGAGTCAATTTCTCGACTCATTATCTCTCATGTGTCAACATGAAATGCACGAATCTAGTCAATCGGTCAATAATGAACCAAATGTCATTATGACATCAAGAAATACGAGACAATTTGGTGATGAACTTCATGGATAAACGCTTCCCTTTCACGCATAGGAGCTCCAAGTTAAACAAAAGATAGTACGGATGTTTGGCTTTGACTTTTGAGAAGGTGAGGCACTTGAACATATACCAAGCTATATTCTTCTTTCCTTTATGCCAATCATGAATACTATTCGTGAAAATTCATGAACCCTTTTTTTTCCACCTCGGAATGAATGTAATAACAAGTCTTGTAAGTTACAATTAATATAGAGATTTAGAGATTTTCAAGATTATGAGTTCAAAGATTATCCAAGAGTCAACATAAATAATGGGAATTGCATTCTTAATTATGGGTAAAGAATGAAACAAAGATATCGTTCATGATCGGATTAAAATTTAAATAATTCAGAATATCAAAGATAAAGACAATCTCAAATAAATTTCCAAGTATGACTTGCACACGTGGTTCATCAAACCAATGAACATAACCGCACATTTGTATAACCAGAAGGGCATGACATAAATTTATATTGACTTTATCTTGTACGAAAGATTGTTGTAGGAGTGTTATCATCGTGCAATTAAGTTGTGATGATAACCCGAATGAAGATCGATAAATAAGAAATAAAAGGTTCCATAAAGCTAGTCCAAACGACAAATTAAAGCATAAGGCGTGAGATAAATCGATTAAGATTTAAATATTCCAATATTGTAACTAAGATTAATCTAGAATGGTCAGGACCTCTTTCGAGTTCAGGAATCATGCTTTGACTTGATAGGTTGGAACACTATCGCCGATAAATCAGGTAACGGTGTTCATCCTTCGAGTTACCACATGTTTCTTGTCAATTGAAATCTTAAATCCTTGGAAAAAAATAGAAATCAAAGAATGAGAATGGTCATCAAGGTGTGGATATCACCCCTAACTTAGTGGTGTAGTTTCCAAAATATAGCTCTTAACTACCAAAATGAGAGCTTAACTTATTGTTAAGGATCCACAGGAATAAAATGAGGTAACTTACCATTAAGGTAAGGAAAATCACTCATATCTTAACGGTGAAGTTTTATAGAAATAAAATATAGTAAAATGAAAATCTTCATCAATGTACAGAATTCACTCCTATTTTGATGAGGTCATTTCATTTAAGGAAATACAATCCATAAAATTTAAATAGGTGAAATTATCATCAAGGTATGGATTTCACGCCTATCTTGATGATTGAATTTCATAATAACAAGAAAACAATCGAGAATTGACATTTGTCACCAAAGTACGGGATTCAATCCTATTTTGATGAGGTCATTTCATTCGTGAAATACGAGTTCAAGAGGAGAATGAGTGAAATTTGTCCACAAGATAAGAAAATCACCCCAATCCAGAGGATAAAATTTCATAAAACACACAATAGAAAAATTAAAAACCATCATCGAGGTACGGAATTCACTCCTATTTTAAGGAGGCACTTCCATTGGTAAAATACAAATTCATAAGATCAAGAAGAAGAAATGGTCATCAAGGTAAGGAATTCACTCCTGTCTTGATGATGAAAATTCATAAGAACAATAATGGCGAATGGAAAATCATCACCAAAGTAAGGGAGTCACCCCTGTTTTGATGAGATAGATTCATTTAGGAGACACAAGTGTCCTTAGTCCTAGGTTGACTTGCAGACTCTTGCATTTCCTACGGTGCAAAACAGTTAGAAGATTTTACAAAGCTCGTCTTAGCAAACGAAAAGAATAAAAAACATCAGGTAGAAATTCAGAAAATTTCAAATTACTTCTATGTAACATTAACAGGAAAAAGAAGATCATACTTGCTAGGGTTAGGGTTACCGTACGGGATAACAGAATCAATTGTGTTAGATTTTCAAATCTTGAATGGTTTAAACCAGGAAAACAAAGTGAATGACAAGAATGATTCAATACAACAACGAGATGTAAACGCTCGGTTCGTAATCCAAAAGGGAATACATTGACTTCCTGAAGCGTGAGGTCAACCACAATATTATTGAAGACACACGTACTTATAAGTGGACACTCATCTCATAGATTCCAGGTCAGGTAAACGGATCCAACGGTCGAATCGTATTAATGTGTATACCTTGCCTAGACAAAATATCCCGAGATACAGGTATCCCACTTTTCAGCATTGCATGAATTCAGTTATGGGACATACTTTAAGGAGATTTTAAAACCATAAGTAACAATTTAAAGTTTAGAAACTATTCGGTTTAGGCACACAATGCCTTTAAATATGCATTAAGATTTATATACATATTGACCAACGTATAGAGATAGTTACATGAGGCACATGATGTATAACGATGTTTTAACCATAGGAATTAAGGAGTAAAACGAGTTCAACTTTAACGACAAAAACGTCGAGATGTGAGGGTTAAGATTGTTCATGCCACACAACGACTATTAAAAGTGTCATTATTATAAAACATCCGTGTTCATATCACAAATGTAGAAATAACATAAGTCTTCCAAGGAAAATAAAACATAGAAAAGTTGACATAAGAATAATAAATGTTTTTTGATTATTAATCTAGGTCCAATCCTAGAATGCAATAAGTCTTCAAAACAAGCTAAGCATTACCATTTCCTGAAACATGTTAAAAATAAAGGGGCAATCCATAGTTTTCATACATAATTATATATAAAAGATGGCAATTCATGTCGTAAATTAATGAATAAAGTAACTAGGGATGTATGAACACATGTGCAGGATCGGTTTCGGTCACTCAACAAGTGGTTTTTCTCTCAAACTCACCTTGAACAACACTCAGAAAGAGTCTAACAAGAGTTGATCACAATATAACAAGCAACAAATGATAATGAACACAGGAAGTAAATTTTCAAGGTACTTTTATATATTGCTTCTCAACTCAAAGGATTACAAGACTCTTACAAGCTCAAGTTCTGGCTTAATATCTCTCTCTTTAATGAGTTACAATGAGAATACATATATAATACTGCCTACAGCCGGATATATTTTGATACCAGCTGGAAACCTCTAACCAAACGTGTATACTACAAGACTATAGGTTAAGGTATCTCAAACATTTTTCCTGAGATTTGGTAGTCAGGACAAGTCACTGACTTACCTTTTGTCACTGACTAAAGTTGGTAATATGTACTATCATAAAAAGGTAAACAGTAGAATAAAGTATGGTCAACAACATGGCTCTTTAGGAAGAAGCCATGCTGTATCAGAGGTCTGCAGTGGATTGTCAGAGACCATACTTATGTCTACTGGTCATAGCAATGTCTTCCGAAGGTTAAATTGCTTCGGAAGAATAACTTCTTCCGAAGCCACTTATACTTCGGAAGACTGCTTCTTCCGAGGCTTGGAGTCTTGTTTGTCTTCGGAAGTAGAGTTTGTCTTCAGAAGTTGTCTTCAGCTGTTGTCTTCAGACTTTGTCTTCAGTTGTTTCAGACTTTGTCTTCAGCTCTTGTCTTCAGACTTTGTCTTCAGCTGTTGTCTTCAGACTTTATCTTCAGCTCTTGTCTTCAGACTTTGTCTTCAGCTCTTATCTTCAGACTTTATCTTCGGAAGATGTCTTCAGCTAATGTCTTCAACTGTTATCTTCAGCTGTTACCTTCAGCTGATGTCTTCAGCTGTTATCTTCAGCTGTTACCTTCAGCTGATGTCTTCAGATTTTGTCTTCGAAAGAACTCTTCAGACTTCGGAAGTTCTCATACTTAGCTTCAGAATCCTTTGAATGTAGCACCAAAATTGACTATGTGAAGTAGTTTTGGTTGCACCAGCCTTATAGTGATCCAACAAACTCCCCCTAGGCTGATGCTACCAAAACTTCACTTCTCTCTTCTTCTTAAAACTTTCAGCACCAAGGAAAGTAGATATCTATCTGTTTCCTTGTTCTTCCCTGATGTGGTGTTGAGAAGTTTGTACAAATCCTTGGTAGACAGAACATCCAGTCTGTTACCTTGGATTATATGTACCCTTTTCTGTGGCCCTCAGAAAAGAGTTAGTTGATGGGAACTATAGTCATATTCACATCTCACTATAGGTTCCAATTCCGGACCCTCCACCATCTGTAGAAAGGCTGCGCCCTTGGTGGTAGGTCTTTCCTTTTCTTCCTGTCTTCTCAACTTCAACTCTTCTTTGATCTTGGCTTTTGCAGTTAGCTCGGCTAGATGAAGACTGCTGATATGATTTTTAATGACTGCAGCAGCTTCAGAGTTGGAGGGGTTGGAGAATGGCTTCTCTGCAAGCTCAGCAATGTCAAATCTGCTGAGATGCAATAGAGAAGTGACATTGAACCGGTTGATTTCACCATTCTCTCTTTCCACAACAAAGTTGTGAGAAGTTTCATCAAACCTCCACTGGATTATACCTTTCCTAGGCACAGGAGACTGACTAGGAATCCTGTCCTCCTTCCTAGTATCCAGTAGAGTCGCCAGTTTTCTTCTAAGTCTCTTCTCTTCAGCATTCAGAGAATCAGAGTTGAGACCGAGAAGTCTTGCAGCCTGTCCCAAAGTTTCTCTAGGCAAATCAAGAAATTGATCTAGTGTGAGGGAACTTGAAGAGTCATCAACATAGGTGATGTTGATAAGATCTTCCTCACAGGAGATGTTGCTCAGAGTTGTGCAGTTGTTGTGCTTTGTCTTGATTTCCTTAAACTCTTCAAGAGAGAGATGTTGAGAAGGCTGAGGGGATGGTCTGGGTATCAGTTGGGTAGGTTTGGGTTTAGTGGTTCTGGGTTGTGTTTTGGGTTTTAGGATGGGAAGTTTAGGTGGTTGTGGTGATGAAGTAGGTATGGGTAGAGTTGTAGGTTCAGGGGTGAAGGTTTCATCTAAGGGCTCGGTTTTGATGGGAAATGGGATTGGTTCTTCTGGTGTAGGTTGTGGTTGAGTGGTTAGTTGTGGTTGAGTGGTTAGGGTGAAGATCATTCCCTGTCCCCTTCTATACATCTCCTTCCTCTTTCCCATACGGATGTCAGCCTTTATTTCTCTGACTATCCGTTGGAGTGTCCTTTCGGACATGGGTCCCACCTGCCTACCAGTGAATCCGTGAGCCCGGAGATAGTCTTTCATCCAGGCTTTGTCTCCGGACCTCTTGGCTGCCGTGACCCTCTCTACTTCTTCCCTCTGGTTCTTCTCCTTCATCTTCTCCCTTGCTGCCTTCTTTCTTTCTTTCTCCATTTGATCCTGATCTTTGTTGTGGAGTAAAAGGATTATATCATCATCATGTGGAGAAAGTTCTGGAAGATTGAAGCCTATAGAGAGTAGGAATTTAATCCTAGCTTCTCTCAGCTGCAAGGCGGCTTTCCTTTGTTCCTCCTCTTCCCTCTCTAAGGCCAACCTGGCTTCTTCTTGTTGTTTTAGCCTGGTTGTCCTCTCCAAAGTCACCAACTCCTCTAGTGGTAGCAGGAGTATTTCCTCATTGGCAGCTCCTAAGTTGATGAGCTGATCAATGAGTGCTGCCCTTCTCTTGTTGTTGATTTCCTCCTTATTGGTTGCAGCTGCCTTTGAACTGGCAGCTAGTAGCTTCTCAGCAGAGAATCTACCTTTCTTCTTTAGCTTCTCGATCCTTTCCTCTTCCTGAAGCTCTTCCGCAGTCAGTTTTCTCTTGCCTTTGTCTTTTGCAGAACTTGACTGTGGTGGTTCTTGGATAGAGGGTTCGGATTGTGAGAGAGGGTCAGCTGGTGTTTGGGATGGAGGTAGATCATAAATGTCCTCCCTGTTCAAGTCAGATGCTATTTCAGCAATGACATCTGTGATGATCAGCTCCTCGGACATTTTGAACAATCCTTCCGCAGCTTCCATCTCAGCTTCGGAAGACTTATCTTGTTCTTCTTCAGCTTCAACTTTAGCTTCGGAAGTTTCAGCCTGAGCTTCAGAAGAAGATGCTGATGCAAGTTCTGTCCTAACTGTTTCAGTTGCTGGGCCATCAGTCCCCATTTCCCCTTCGAAGTGAATCTTAGGTTCTATGTGGACCTTAGGTTGACCAACTTCTTCCACAGTGGTAGAAAGTGCAGTCAGCCTTTGAAGCTCTTCAGCTCCAAAGTAGATCAGTGTGCTTTCCGGGATAGGCTGATCTAAAGAGGATCTCAATACATACTTTGTGAAAAGTCTGTAGAGATCATGAAGCATTTGTGAGTCAATATTGAGAATTGATTGGGATGACTCAGGCAAGGTAATGATTTGGGAAGTAGAGGACTGGATCGGTGGTTCCTTAGGTGTTTGTATCTGATCTTTCTCCCCCTTTTTGGTAGCATCATCTTGAGAGCTAGATGAGCTAGAGGAAAAAGTCAATGAGACTTGGATAGGTACATGCCTAACAGACCTCTCCGTCTGTTTCTCAGCTATTTTAGCCTTGAGATTGTCAATCTCAAGTTGCTGGGTGGCTATCCTGTTCTCTAAGATCTTAACCTGAGATTCAAGGTTTGAGACCTTAGAGATCAAGTACTAAATAGTGAGTTGCATACTTCCCTCATCTTCATGTGAAGAATCACGGGGAGATGAGATAACATACCTAGTATGTTCAGTCTCACCACCAGATGTGGCTTCGTGGCACCCTGGATACCTTTGCTCAAAGTCATCTCTTTCATAGATATCAATGGGCAAAATTGCCGTAGACTCAGTCTGATTGATGTTACCACTGTCCTGAGAGCTCAATGAGAGACTCTGAGTAGTGGCAGCTGATCCTACATGAGTCCCCTCCACATCAATGGGACTCACCTCAGTTGTTAGCTTCTGATGGGGGCTAGAGATAAGGGATCTCTCTTGGCTCTGTTGATCTTTGAGAGGGTGGTGAAGATTAACTTCATGGCCATGGAGAGATGTTATCTCTTCATCAGTTTAGAGTAATAGGTCAGTGAAGGATAGAGAGGTTAAACCTACTGACCCGGGACCTAGATCAATGTCTACAGGCATTGAGCCTCTTATGGGGCTGTCCCTTGTTGGCTGCACAGGGGAGTGTAAATACTCACCCTGTGAGCTAAAGGCTTGGGTGTCGGGCTCTTGGGTTTGAGACTGAGGAGGCTCAAGACCCAAATTGAGGTCAATGGTGAAGGATGGTGTGACCTTGGACTGAGTGGGAGCCCATGTTTCCACTTTGGTCCTTTTGGATTGAACTGGAGGAGCTTGTTCAATCAGAGTAGATTGAGCAAGGGTTCGTTTGGGGCGTCTCTAATATGTGATTTTGATGGGTGGAGAAGGTATTGGGACATTTGTGGTGAGGGTTGCTGGTGTGGGTTCATCACCTGTGGGGTCGACAGGGATGTCACCAGGAGCTATGCGCTCAATCATATCTGGAGGTAAAGGAGTATACCTGCCAGTGAAGTTGATGGACACCTTCTTCAAAGTCTTGAAGATGGCAGGCCGCACTTGAGGAACAGTTAGAGCAGCTGCACAGACAAGCTTGCTCTGTTCCAACTCGCAATTGATGATGTGTTGAATGTATCAGGGATACATGAAAAATGTTTCCCTTCTAAGATTCCCAAGTAGATTGGTAAATACAAACCTTGAGTAATTGAAGCGCAGGGCTCTCACCAACCCGTGAACTAGGCATCCTAGTTCGTATGGGATTTGATCCCATCCCCCAGACTTGTTGGATAGGCAGTGAAGAACGATGTGCAGGAGAAACTTCCAGATGATATGCGAAGTTGAATTTGTAGATGGTTGACCTGCTCACGTCTCCACCATATCCCATGAGGATGTATGTGCCATCTAAGTCTTCTTTGGGAAACTCAGTAGGAGCTTCATCATCATGAAGATCTAGATGCTTGTAACGCCAGTACTTTTTGTTGTTTCATTTTTAGTCCTTGTACTTTGTAATTTATCAATTTATACCCTTGTACTCTTGAGTCTTGATCAATGGAAGTATTATTAAAAGTTATTCTATATACTTATATGTTACACATGCTTAAAAGAAATATATACATTCAATATACTTACGACACGCTGTAAATATAAATTCAGTCGGAATCATACGTAACCGGGTGTTCATGAGCGAACCCAACCAACTTGTAAACAAGCCCAAATCTTTAAAATATAATTAAGGTTCTTAAAACACGTAAAATAACCCAAAAGAAAAGCCCGAAACCAAGTCCAATGGTCCAAGCTCAACACAAACACAAGTTTGTGATCGTAACTCTCGAACCGTATCAAGATCAATGCACCAAACCCAATTCTCAGTACCATGAATATTAAATTACTTTTATCCATATGAAAGTACTCTGAAAATGGTGAACGTAGAAAAAAACCACGTATGAAACGGAGTTATAACGAAGCGGGAATCGCGAAAACAAGTTTGATGGTTTTGTTGACTAGTCAAACCGAAACCCACTCGGGTTTAAGCCCATTTTCCCTTTTTTTAACCTAATTAAAGCCCATTAAACCCAACTCCTTTCCTTTATAAACTAGCCTCCACCCCCACAAAACACTTTTACACTTCACATCCCACCAAAACACTCTCAAATTCTCTCTAAGTTCTCTTCTTCTTCACAAAAATTCTGCACAAAACCTTCAATGTTAGAACACCATTCTAACCCATTTTTCTTGCTTCTAACACTTAAACCTTGCATCTAGCTTCATGGATACACCTCTAGGACTATCCCCAATGACTTTGCCTTGGCAACATTGAGTGGAAGCCATCTATAATGAGGTCCAAAAGCTAGTTTTACAAGGCTGAATTTTTATTTTGTTTTTGTCCTTGATGTTTTTAATCCTTTAACAAGCTTTAATCTTATTTTAAAACATACTAAACCACTTGGAACAAACCCATGGACTATCCTCTAGGTTTACAATGGTAAACACTAAGGGGGGAGGCACCTAAAATGGGTTCCCAAGTGGCTAAACTTTATGAAATTGTTGCTTTTGGGTTTACCTTGTTCAAACTTGGATTTTCCTTGAACCAAACCTTGTCTCCAACAAACCTCATTATTGGATGACTTGAGTTAAGGTAAAAATCCAGAAATGAATGAGTTTTGAACTTAACTTTATATCTTTTACTCAAGTAATCTAACATAACAACAAGTGTGATAAACCAAACTAAGTATTCAACTTTACCATGTTGAAAAGCTTATGTTAAGGTTCAAATGGCAATCTTGAAGAACTTTGGTTCTTCAAGTAGGGCTTTCCCACCATAACTCACCCGGATTACTTGAGATATTATATGTAGTATATCTATACTTTAAACATTTAAACTAAAACAAACAAACAAACAAACCCAGTATATCCCACTCAAGAGCAGGGTCTGGGGAGGGTAGGTGTAGGCGAGTCTTTCCTCTATCTTGTTAGGTAGAGAGACCGCTTCCAAAGAGACCCCCGGCTCGATAGCAAAAGCCATACTGAAAACAAGACACATGGCATACCGTATATAATAAATCATACGACACATAGCATACTTTTAAACTATTATGTAAGTATTTACAAAGGTTTGTGGATTATTACCCTACCTTCGTATCTCATGACCTCCTTCGAGGAGGGTACACTAACGTACTAACTTTACCATCCGAATCTCCAACACTAGTTGGTGAATTGTGTTTTGGTCCGCCATTGGCGATACATGACTTCTATGATTCTATATACATACGTACAAGTACTCAAATCCGAGTCTAAGACAAACCCGTTTTCCTTGTTAGGTTAACCGGTGTCTAATCCTCCCAAATCCATCTACTCACGACTCGGAACTTTTCCTATCGAAACCGTGAGTCATACTTCACCCCTTTTATTTTAACACTATTTGGGTTGCAACATGTACCATTTATCAAATACACTCAAGCATACATTCAATCAAACTTATTCTAAAACTCAATTCATACAAACATGCTTACTTGTTATACTATTTGTGAATACATTCTAGAATACATTATCTTGCAAGCAATCTAAACCTCCCTTAACATGTATAGCGCTATAGGACTAGCACATCCACCCTATTATAATGGGTTTATGTTAAGTTATCAATCTTTACGGTCTTGCTCACTTTTGATGCTAAGATTACGCTAGTGGACACTTTGGTTTGATTATGGCTTTGCATGCTAGCAATGTACAAACTTTAGTATACTTTACTCATGTTGAATTGAGATTTATTCACTATTATGCTATGTATACAAATTTGTATGCTCACCAACATATTCACATGTTGACCAATATTTTATACATGTTGCAGGAAATTCTTGAAGCTTTATCAAGGAATTTAATTAGGTGGACTTAGAAACACACCAAATCTATCGTTTTGTTATGTTTGTTTTAGAATTGTATTTCTCCAAATTATTGTATGTTTATTTGAAACATTGTAATGTTACGTTGATTAATGGAAATAAAATTTAATCTTAATTTATTGTCACTTTAGTTCTATGATGTCTTTGAACAATCTATCACTTCTCGCGCCCCGATGTTTCCGCCATCGGTTGGGGTGTGACAGATTGGTATCAGAGCCATAGTTATAGGGAATTAGGAAAACTTCCATGTTTTGACCTAGACTATGACTAAGGACTCCCATTAGTAATGCTTATGATTTGTTTTAATATCTTATGTTTATGCAAAAAAAAAAAACTCGAATCTATCTAATCTTGCCCCTCATCTTATTCTCGGCTAGAAAGAAATACACCTTTCCTAAGGTGTAATCATGCGACGACGATACGAAGACACTTGTATTTTACAAATGAAACGAACTCACCAAAATAGGAGTGAATCCCTTAATTTGGTGATGACTTTCAATCCGCCATTATTGTTTTTATGAAATTAGACCATTAAGATAGGAGTGATTTCCTTACCTTGATGGCAATTTCACTTATTACACTCTTGTGGACCCTTACCAACGAGTTAGGATTAATTTCCTTACCTTGATGGATAAGTACCAACCACGTTTAGGGAACGACACCACCAAGTTAGGAGTGATATCCATATCTTGGTGACTAGTCCCATTCTTTGATTTTCAATCTCACCAAAGTCTTAAGATTTTGATTGACAAGGGACATGTAGTAACTGGAAGGGCGAATACCGTTACCCGACTTGTCGGCGAGAGTATTCCAACCTATTAAGCCAAAGCATGATTCCCGAACTCAAAAGAAGTATTGACTACTTTGGATTAGTCTTAGTTCCAAAACCGGAACATTCCAAGCCTTAATCGAATTTCTTTTATGTTTGTATTTATTTTACGCATTTATGCTATACTCTTTTTCCTCTTTTCAAGAGCGAATCATCCGAATCGCGCTAATCTCTCGACCTCAGACACTAATAATCAAGAACCAACAAAAACCTAAAAGCTTTCATTATTTTTTTATCTAATTCTTTTGAGTGGTTATATGATTCATTATGAGAACCAATTTGAAACCTATTTGTTTAGGTGTTATGTTATAATGCTCTAAATATGCAAAAAATTATGTTAAACACTATTGATCAAGTCTCATCATTCTCTTTAACCTACATTGTAGATGTCTTCCAAATCCCATAGAAGCTCCAAGCAAAGTTCCAATAAGAAAATGGTCGCTTTCATGGCTAAGCAAATGGCTCGAGTTATTCCCGATATTGTTAAGCAAATCAATGCCAACCCTAGCCCGAACACTTCAGTTGAATCCCGAAACCCTGGTCCTAAAACCTCAGCCTTTTCCTATAAGCACTTCAAGTCATGTGGCCCTGAACCTTTCATGGGTGAAGAGGGTGCCTCCAAGATGCTTGAATGGTTCGATAGCATCGAAGTCACTTTCATCAATAGTGAATGTCCCGATGAGCTTCGGACTCGTAGTGCCACTGGTGTTTTCACATCGAGGGCACTTGAATGGTGGAAAAGTGAAAGGAGCACTCGTGGAAACGAGGTCGCCTTCGCTCTACCATGGGAAGAAGTGAAGCAACTCATGATAGATGAGTTTTGCCCTCCTCATGAGATGCAAAGTCTTGAAGAGGAATTCGGGAACCTCAAACAAATTGGAGGAGACAACTTGACTTACACCATTCGCTTCAAGCAACTTAGTATCCTTGTCCCTCACTTGGTCAACACCACCGACCGAGCCATAGCCAAGTACATAAAAGGCCTTCCTCCTATTATCCGTGACTCCGTCACCATAGCCGAACCATTCTCAGTTGAGCGAGCCATCCGGTTGGCGGCTACCTTGTCCAACAACCAAGTGAAAGACGGATCCTTGTCTCTTAAAGGCTCCTTCAAAACCGCCCATCAAGCCATCTCCGAAACACCCGAGGAACCTAAAGATACAAAAACATCATCCAAAAACACCCATCACGGCAAGAAACGCAAGTTTCAAAGCCGCAACTATGCCATGACAACACCAACAACCCAAGCTCCCATCAACTCGAACCATGAAGCACTTAGAAAAGCTTACACCGGTACGTTTCCCAAATGTGCCAAATGCCAATACCACCACCCACCTGCCTCTCAGTGCCGTCAATGCACAACGTGCAACCGTTATGGGCACTTTGCTTCAGCATGTCGAAGTGGTCCTAGCCCACCCGGTAACCCACCTTCGGCTCATACTGGTACCCAAAGACCCCTGACTAATGGAAATGGTCGTGCTTGCTTCAAATGTGGTGACCCAAACCATCTTGCTCCCCAATGCCCCCGCAACAATCAGGTTCAAGTGCAAGCGCCACGTGGACGCGCATTTAACATAAATGCGCCTCAAGCTCAAAACGACAATGACGTTGTAAACGGTACGTTTCTTATAAATGGAATTTATGCTTCTGTGTTATTTGATACTGGTGCGGATAAAAGTTTTGTTTCCGTAAAATTTGAACCAATGCTAAAATGTACACGTACTAAATTGCCAAAATCATTCACCGTCGAAATCGCTAACGGAAAATCTGTCACCGTTGATTCCATTCTCATTGATTGTATTTTAAGTCTTAATGAACATGAATTTCCCATCGAACTCATACCCATGCAATTGGGTAGCTTTGATGTCATAGTAGGCATGGATTGGCTTGCCAAGGTTCATGCCGAAGTCGTTTGCTTCGAAAAATATATCCGTATTCCGCTTCCTTCCGGAGACACTTTACAAATCTATGGCGAGAAACCCTCAAACGGACTCAAACTCATGTCTTGTACGGAGGCACGAAAGTGCTTACGTCAGTAATGTATTGTCTTTTTAGCCCATGTCGTGACACAAAAAAAAAGGGAAAGAGTGTGAAAGACATTCCAATCATTTGTGACTTTCCCGACGTGTTCCCTGAAGATCTACCCGGCCTTCCTCCTGCTCGTTCCATTGATTTTCGGATTGATCTCATACCCGGTGCTACACCTGTTGCTAAATCTCCTTACCGACTCGCACCCTCGGAAATGCAAGAGCTGGCTAGTCAACTTCAAGAGTTGGTTAATAAAGGCTTCATACGTCCTAGCTCATCCCCTTGGGGTGCTCCAATCCTTTTTGTAAAGAAAAAGGATGGTTCGTTCCGCATGTGCATTGATTATCGTGAGCTCAATAAACTCACAGTCAAAAACCGTTATCCTCTTCCTCGTATCGATGATCTCTTTGACCAACTCCAAGGAGCAACTTATTTCTCAAAAATCGACCTACGATCTAGTTATCATCAGCTCCGAATCCGTGAAGAAGATATTCCAAAAACCGCACTCCGCACTAGGTATGGTCATTACGAGTTCATGGTTATGTCGTTTGGTTTGACCAATGCACCCGCAGCCTTTATGGATTTGATGAACCGCGTGTGTAGACCTTACTTGAATCATTTTGTAATTGTGTTCGTTGACGATATTCTAATCTATTCTAAGACCGAATCCGAACATGAACGACACTTACGTTTGATCTTGGAACTTCTTCGAGCCGAACGACTTTACGCAAAATTCTCCAAATGTGAATTTTGGTTGAAAGAAGTTCAATTCCTTGGTCATATCGTAAGCAAAAAGGGCATTCATGTTGATCCTGCCAAAATCGATGCTATCAAAGAGTGGGTTGCTCCAAAATCCCCTACCGAAGTACGTTCCTTCCTCGGATTGGCGGGTTACTACCGTCGATTCATCTCCAATTTTTCAAAAATCGCCATACCTCTCACCTCTTTGACCCAAAAAGATAAACCTTTTATTTGGGGTCCCAAACAAGAGGAATCCTTTCAAACCCTCAAGCGTATGCTCTGTGACGCACCCATCTTAACCCTTCCCGATGGAAATGACGATTTTGTGGTTTATTGTGACGCTTCAAATCAAGGTCTCGGTTGTGTCCTTATGCAACGAGGCAAGGTTATAGCTTATGCGTCAAGACAACTCAAAACCCACGAGAAGAACTACACGACCCATGATCTTGAACTCGGAGCTGTTGTTTTCGCTTTAAAGATTTGGAGGCACTACCTTTATGGTACTCAATGTGTGGTATTCACAGATCATAAGAGTCTCCAACATATCTTTAATCAAAAGGATCTCAACATGCGTCAACGACGATGGGTTGAATTGTTGAACGACTATGATTGCGAAATTCGTTACCACCCTGGAAAAGCAAATGTCGTGGCCGATGCTCTTAGCCGAAAGAGTCATGTCAATGCTCAAAGCATTTGTGTAACCAATCATCTTCATTGTTTTCAAATCCAAAACGACATTCAAACTCGTATTCGTGAAGCCCAACACTCATCGGTCGTCGAAAACAATTTGTATAACGAGATGCAATGTGGTGTTGAAGACCAACTTATATCTAAATCTAATGGAATTCTTCATTACCTCGATCGTATTTGGATTCCAAACCGTGACAACCTTCGTACTCTTGTAATGAATGAAGCACATAAGTCACGATATTCCATTCATCCCGGTGCCGACAAGATGTATCAAGATCTTCGTCGTACTTATTGGTGGCCGGGTATGAAGAAGGATATCGCTCTCTTTGTGGCTAAGTGTCTCACTTGTTCAAAAGTTAAAGCCGAACATCAACGTCCTTCTGGATTAATTGAACAACCAGAAATTCCGGTATGGAAATGGGAAAGTATTACCATGGATTTCATCACCAAACTCCCACAAACATCATCCGGGCATGATAGTATTTGGGTGATCATTGACCGATTGACCAAAGCTGCTCACTTTCTCCCAATTCGTGAAGATTACTCTGTTGAGAAACTAGCTCGTATCTATACTGCAAAAATCGTCAGCCGTCATGGTATTCCTCTAGACATTATTTCCGACCGAGATGGTCGTTTCACTTCCCGCCTATGGCGATCTTTTCAATCGGCTTTAGGAACTCAACTTAATCTTAGTACGGCTTTTCATCCTCAAACGGATGGTCAATCCGAACGTACTATCCAAACCCTTGAAGATATGCTTCGATCTTGTGTCATTGATTTTGGTGGAAATTGGGATGTACATTTGCCACTGGCCGAATTTTCGTACAATAACAGTTATCACTCGAGTATCAAAATGGCACCATTTGAAGCTCTTTATGGACGAAAGTGTCGATCACCCATTTGTTGGCATGAGATTGGTGAGGCATAAATCACTGGACCCGAACTCATTCAAGAGACGACGGATAAGGTCTTGCAAATCCGTGATAACATGATCAAAGCAAGACACCGTCAGAAGGATTATGCTAACAAAAAACGTAAACCCATGGAATTTGAAGTCGGTGATCTCGTACTCCTTAAAGTATCTCCTTGGAAGGGAGTAGTGCGTTTTGGTAAGAAAGGAAAGCTTACACCCCGATACGTAGGTCCTTTCAAAATCCTTGAAAGAGTGGGTAAAGTGGCTTATCGACTTGACCTACCGTAAGAGCTTAGCAATGTTCATCCAACATTTCATGTCTCAAATCTCAAAGATGTCTAGCTGATGAAAGTCTTCATGTCCTAATTGATGAGATTCGTATTGATGAGACCATGCACTTTGTTGAGAAACCCGTAGAAATCATGGACCGTGAAATCAAACAACTCAAGCGTAGTCGTATTCCTATAGTCAAAGTACGTTGGGAAGCAAAGCGTGGTGCTGAATTTACTTGGGAACGAGAAGACCAAATGAAAGCCAAGTACCCGCACTTTTTTTTATTCAGAATCTACTTCTTAGTGAAATTTCGGGACGAAATTTTCTAAAGTAGGGGAGACTGTAACGCCCGTACTTTTTGTTGTTTTATTTTTAGTCCTTGTACTTTGTAATTTATCAATTCATACCCTTGTACTCTTGAGTCTTGATCAATGGAAGTATTATTAAAAGTTATTCTATATACTTATATGTTACACATGCTTAAAAGAAATGTTATATACATTCAAATATACTTACGACACGCTGTAAATATAAATTCAGTCGGAATCATACGTAACCGGGTGTTTATGAGCGAACCCAACCAACTTGTAAACAAGCCCAAATCTTTAAAATATAATTAAGGTTCTTAAAACATGTAAAATAACCCAAAATAAAAGCCCGAAAACAAGTCCAATGGTCCAAGCTCAACACAAACACAAGTTTGTGATCGTAACTCTCGAACCGTATCAAGATCAATGCACCAAACCCAATTCTCAGTACCATGAATGTTAAATTACTTTTATCCATATGAAAGTACTCTGAAAATGGTGAACGTAGAAAAAAACCGCGTATGAAACGGAGTTATAACGAAGCGGGAATCGCGAAAACAAGTTTGATGGTTTTGTTGACTAGTCAAACCGAAACCCACTCGGGTTTAAGCCCATTTTCCCTTTTTTTAACCTAATTAAAGCCCATTAAACCCAACTCCTTCCCTTTATAAACTAGCCTCCACCCCCACAAAACACTTTTACACTTCACATCCCACCAAAACACTCTCAAATTCTCTCAAAGTTCTCTTCTTCTTCACAAAAATTCTGCACAAAACCTTCAAGGTTAGAACACCATTCTAACCCATTTTTCTTGCTTCTAACACTTAAACCTTGCATCTAGCTTCATGGATACACCTCTAGGACTATCCCCAATGACTTTGCCTTGGCAACATTGAGTGGAAGCCATCTATAATGAGGTCCAAAAGCTAGTTTTACAAGGCTGAATTTTTATTTTGTTTTTGTCCTTGATGTTTTTAATCCTTTAACAAGCTTTAATCTTATTTTAAAACATACTAAACCACTTGGAACAAACCCATGGACTATCCTCTAGGTTTACAATGGTAAACACTAAGGGGGGAGGCACCTAAAATGGGTTCCCAAGTGGCTAAACTTTATGAAATTGTTGCTTTTGGGTTTACCTTGTTCAAACTTGGATTTTCCTTGAACCAAACCTTGTCTCCAACAAACCTCATTATTGGATGACTTGAGTTAAGGTAAAAATCCAGAAATGAATGAGTTTTGTACTTAACTTTATATCTTTTACTCAAGTAATCTAACATAACAACAAGTGTGATAAACCAAACTAAGTATTCAACTTTACCATGTTGAAAAGCTTATGTTAAGGTTCAAATGGCAATCTTGAAGAACTTTGGTTCTTCAAGTAGGGCTTTCCCACCATAACTCACCCGGATTACTTGAGATATTATATGTAGTATATCTATACTTTAAACATTTAAACTAAAACAAACAAACAAACAAACCCAGTATATCCCACTCAAGAGCAGGGTCTGGGGAGGGTAGGTGTAGACGAGTCTTTCCTCTATCTTGTTAGGTAGAGAGACCGCTTCCAAAGAGACCCCCGGCTCGATAGCAAAAGCCATACTGAAAACAAGACACATGGCATACCGTATACAATAAATCATACGACACATAGCATACTTTTAAACTATTATGTAAGTATTTACAAAGGTTTGTGGATTATTACCCTACCTTCGTATCTCATGACCTCCTTCGAGGAGGGTACACTTGTCACACCCCCAACCTAGACGGCGGAATCGTCGAGGCGTGAGAGTTACGATTGTTCACAGCCACATAACGCTATGTTTAAGTGTAAATATTCAAATTAATAGTTTCAAAAGTGATTACAAACATAAGTCTCAATCATGAAATACATTCAAGCAAATATCAAACATAACTTAACATTTCATTTATTTAACTAGGTCCACATCCTAGTTTTATTGCAAGCTTCAAAAGATCACTCTAAACTCGGGGGTTACCTGAAACATGATAAAAATAAAAGGTCAACTAAAAATAGTTGGTGAGTTTCCAAGGTTTTCATACATAATACGAAAAGATTACAAGTAGCAATTCATGTCATAGGTTATAAGCTAGTAAGGTTATAGAACACATATCTTCACAATCAAACCTCGACTTGATTACAAGTATATAAGATTGGCTAAGTGTATTTGGTTCCCTAGTGCACAAGCATACGGCTCCTAGGAGTCAGCAATACATCGACTTTAGCACCAAATAGGCTTGTCAGGCCCAAAGATCTAAGACGTCGCCAGGCTAGCAATAGTTAATGATTGTAACAAACTATGTATATCATATAATCACTTACAACATACAAATAACCATGACAAGATATAAAGATGAATTGCAAGTGCTTTACAAGTCTCAAACGTTTATAAGTGTGTAAAGTATAAGTATCATGTTTCACCCCAAAATGGTGTGAAATAAAGTAAAAGGGGGCAAGGAAAACTCACTTGTCAAATAAGTATATAATGACGATTAATAAGAATAATAGTAGGCGTCGTTCCAACGTGAATCGTTACAAGGCTCCTAAATATGTAAATATATATTCACAAGGTTAAAGTCTTATAAGCTTTAATGTTTTAACGCGAACTAGGGTTTCAATTGGAATTTGGGGGTTTAAATAATTAAATGAAATAATGGATCGTTTACGTTTTCGGTTAATAAAGATATTATAAACCAATTAAGTCCAAGAATGATTAAAATATCTCAACAATTTAAGTTAATAGAAATTAAGTTTGAAAGAAATAATTAATTTAATAATCAATTATTTGATAAAGAGAATTAATTATATACTTATTTAAATGACTTTAAAATTATTTAAACTCATTTTATAAAGTTTTGAGCTTTTAGAATATTTCATCATAAAAGTTTTATAATACAAACCTTAAAAATCAAATAAAGAGAATATTGTTTTATAAATTTTTAAGAAGTTAAATAAAAGTTAACGAATAACTTTATTAACTAATGATGATATATTAGATGAATAATTAGTCATTAAACATATGATTTTATAAGGTTTTAAATAATCTAAATTTGAACCATGATATATTTTATTATTTAAATTACATAAAAGAATTTATAATGTTTTAAAATAAATCTCCATTTATAATATCGTGATTTAAACTTTAAAAATTAAAGGAATTAATCTGGATATATTATTTGAATAAATAATGATTTAATACGTTAAACAATATTTAAAACCTATTTTATATGAAAATGATTTAATTAAACAAAATAAATAACTAAATAAATAAGGAAATTTTTAAAATAAATTCCAGCAAATAATTAGATGATTTCAAAAATTATTGGTAGTTTATAAAAGAAATTTTATAATTTTTCTGATTTTTTTATCATTTATTTAAAGGCAAAAAAAAAAGCCAAAAAAAATGAATGAGGGAGCCGGGCTCGAACCCAAGACCCCCGGCTTGTGAAGGATGTGTGTTACCAGTGAGCTAAGGGCCTCAGCCGCATTAGGAAATGGTTCGAATTTGTTATAAACCCGTTTAAAGAAATCCCCAAATTACCCAAACCCTAGAAAACGAATAATCCGAAATTGAACATTGATTCGGGAGTTTCAACTCGATTAACCTTAGGGCTTATGATCCCTAGGTGAAATCGAGTTGAATGATGTATTGTACTTACATGATTAGGATCGAATTGAGAGAGATGAGTTGAAGAACAGGTCGTGACTGTTCTGAGATCGGTTCGATACCCAAACATTGTTGTTTATCAAATTAATTTCTTGTGTAGTTTCAGTAGGTTATGATCCTCGAAAGCCCTCAACCAATTGTTCTCAACAACTTGCAGAAGGTGTAGTTCGGGTGGTTGCAGGTCCGCGACCGCGGATGGAATCGAGCGGGGTGTTTGTGCGTGTTTCAAGTGAAATTGAAAACTAGGATAGATTAGACAGAAATATATGATAGTATAGGTATGATTAATTTGATTAATTTAGTGTGTAGTGCGATTTAGAATCTGCAAAAGTTGTCGATATCGCGTGGAGAGAGTCAGAGGTTGAATCGCACTGATTTTTCAAATTGAACTTGAGCACGCGTTCGAATCCTCCACGTGAAGGTGTCGGGGTGTTTGTTTTGATTTAAAATTGGTTAATTTGGTCGCTGTGGGCTCGCCGGAGCTCGGTGGCCGGCGGCAGTCTCCGACGGGGAAAAGGGCGGTGGTTTGAAATAATTACAGAATGGTCCCTGGAGTTTTGTAATGTTATTATTTCATGTTTTAAAGTTTGTAAAACATGTTTCAAAAATTACAAAACAGTCCCTGGACTTCTTTAATTAATTAATTTTGTGAATTATTATAAATTATTATTAATAATAACATTATCATTATTACTAATATTATCATTATTAACATTATTATTTTTATTATTATTATTATTATTATTATTTTCATTATTATTATTTTTATTATTATTATTATTATTATTATTTATTAAGTAATAATTAACATTATTAAGTTTTAAATAAATAAGTCAGAAAATAGTCATAAGTAACTCACAAGTTTCATACTTGGTAACAATAGTCCTTACAAGATTAAACGACGTTATTATTATTATTATTATTTTTTTTTAATTTACATAAAAATACAGGATGTTACAGTCTCCCCTACTTTAAGAAATTTCGTCCCGAAATTTAATCATGAGAAATAAATTTTTAGGTTATGAGGAGACTTAGATGTCTTTTCGTGCCCACGAGTGCACTCTTGGGAATGTTTAAATTCAATAAATTTGACTATGATTCTTAAGTTTGTTAAGTTTCACCGTTCATAATCTTATATGTTCCTTGACAAAGTGTGCAAGTCATTCCTTTAAAATTTTAATTGGTAAATGTTTGTATTCCAAATGGTTCAATACGGTTAAAAGTTTTGTCATGTGTGAAACACCATACATTAGATCGATACGGGACTCGCTTAACGAACATGAGAAATAAGTTCCGAATGTTTTTGGATGGAATTCATAAGAGCTTCTTAAGCAAGTAACTTTAACGGGTTTCTAGGTGATCATTTCTTGTTCACTCATGTCAATGAGGGTTCGAAGTGTTATTAGTGTAACGTTGATACAAGTATCGTGTTTTTAAAGATTAACTTTAGTATGAGGAAAATCGTTGTAATGGGTTTCCAGAATAAACGTGGTTTTAAGGGAAAGACATTCAGAAAGATTACTAGAGGTTGTTATAAGGAGTTCAAAGATGGTCCAAGAATGACACAATAATAAGAATTGCATTGATCAACGAAGATAACGTTCGCGATTGGATTAAAATTTAAATAATTCAGGATATAACTGATAAAGAGAAACATAAGTAGCTTCCCAAGTACGGCTTGCACACGCGGTTCATCAAACTCATAATCACAGCTGAGAAACATTCGTGTGGCTAGGAAGCCATGAACACAAATTAGTAATGTCTTTATTTGGCAGGAAGGTTGTTTAGGAAGCTATCATTACGCAATCAGGTTTTAATGATAACTCAAAATGAAAGTTGATAAGTAGGGAATAAATGGTTCCATATAGCTAGATCAAATCAAAACATGAGAATAACGGGAAAGAAATCGATTTAAGAATTTACTTGCGTCAAGCTTGGAATCAAAATCAACATAAAACGATCGGGTCTTCTTTTAAGTTCAGAGATCATGCTTTGGCTTAATAGGTCAAAACACTAACATCGTTTCACCCGTTAAGTTACTACATGCTTCTCGTCACTTGATTACAACCATGATAAGTTGAAGATCAAGAAATAAGAATAGTCATCAAGGTGTGGTTTTCACTCCTAACTTGATGGTGTATTCCCAAGATATGACCATTAACTTACCAATCAAAAAGTTCGATCCCAACTCATTGTTGAGGATCTACAGAAATAAGACGAGGTACTCACCATTAAGGTAAGGGAATTCACTCCTATCTTAACGATGACGTTTTACAAAACAAAATATAACAAAATGAACCTCTTCATCAAAATCCAGAATTCACTCCTACTTTGACGAGGTCATTTCCTTTGAGAAAATACAATCCATAAAAATGAAATTATCATCAAGGTATGGAATTCACGCCTATATTGATGATTGAACTTCATAATAACAAGAAAATAATCGAAGATTGACATTTGTCACCAAAGTACGGGTTTCAATCCTATTTTGGTGAGATCTTGTCATTTGTGAAGTGTAAGTTTCAATAAGAATAATTGAAGTCAATCCTCAAGATAAGGAAATCACCCTAATCCAGAGGATGAAATATCATAAAACACAAAATTAGAAACCATTTATAAATGAATAGAGATTCATCAAAGTAAGGGAATCACCCCTGTTTTGATGAGATAGAATCATTTAGGTGATACGAGTGTTCTTAGTCATAGATTGACTTGCAAACCCTCGCATTTCCCACGGTGCAAGCGGTATGAAGTTTGACTTAACGATGAAGGAAAATAATATTAATTAGAAGTTCAGGAAATTTCAAGTTACATCAATGAAACCAAAAGGAAAATCATACTTACAAAATTCTGGGTCACAGTTCGAGGTAACAGGATTTGTTATGATGGTGTTCAAATCTTGGATAATTAAAATCAGGAAGACGAAATCAAGGATAAAATGATTTGACATCACAATGAGATGTGAACATTCGATTCACAATCGAAAGGAATATATGGACTTCTCAAGATATGAGGTCAACCATAACCTTATTGATGACACGCGTACTTATAAGCGATCAATTATAACAAGAGTTTTGAGTCAAGTAACGGATTCATTGATCGAATTAGATCACCATTCACACTTTGCCTAGACAAAGTATCCCGAGATGTCGGAATTTCGTCTACAGCGTTGCATGTTCTTAGTTATGGGACACATCCTTAAGAAGACTTGAGAACCATAGGTAACGGTTTAAAGTTTTAAAGACATACGGTTTAGATTCTCAATATCTTTGGGTATATTGAAATTCATGTTCACGTTGGTCAAGGTATAGAAATAGTTACATGAAATGCCGAGTTCAATACTGTTACGCGTTACACGTTCAGCGTTTAAACGTAAGAGTTGAAATGTAGGATGGGTTTAATATTAACAGGAATATTATTTAGGTTAAGAATGAGAAAGTATTTAAACTTTGATGATAAACTAGTTCAAGGATTCAAGGATTTTTAAGGTACAAAAGGATGGTTCCATTTGGTAACGCATTACCATTTGGAATCGTTGACACGTCAAGGTAAATTGACTCATTTGCCTTAGAGATTTGTGTATTTTGACCATAGTTTATCACTCATCCCAGAAATCCCCAGGTAGCGTAACGGTTCCCTCAATGAGATTTATACGAATACGCTTGCCTTAGCCCGAGGGCTTTTTGCCAGGAAATCCAGAATACAGGTGTCTATGTGTCACACAATATTTCTTAGGTTCATGAAATCAAAACCTTGATGAGATTTATATAGATTAGACATAACGTCTAAAGATCCAAGTCATAAGCATAAGTATACGATTTCCACGTGTCGTTGAGAATAAGTTTAGGAAGTTCATTTATCGAGGAGAGTCAAAGAGTCGAAGTTAAGTTTAGGGAGTCTAAGTTTTAAGCATACATAAGGCAATCCTATGCTAAGGCATCAAGTTGCATAAAAGGCATAGCATTATGTAGCATTTCAAACAATACGTGAGCACAAAAGTATAAAGATCTTTCTATGAGGTTCATGCAACTATAGTCTAGGTCACCATTTCTAATAACCTAAATCCCTATAGTTATGGGCTCTGATACCAATCTGTCACACCCCAACCTAGACGGCGGAATCGTCGAGGCGTGAGAGTTACGATTGTTCACAGCCACATAACGCTATGTTTAAGTGTAAATATTCAAATTAATAGTTTCAAAAGTGATTACAAACATAAGTCTCAATCATGAAATACATTCAAGCAAATATCAAACATAACTTAACATTTCATTTATTTAACTAGGTCCACATCCTAGTTTTATTGCAAGCTTCAAAAGATCACTCTAAACTCGGGGGTTACCTGAAACATGATAAAAATAAAAGGTCAACTAAAAATAGTTGGTGAGTTTCCAAGGTTTTCATACATAATACGAAAAGATTACAAGTAGCAATTCATGTCATAGGTTATAAGCTAGTAAGGTTATAGAACACATATCTTCACAATCAAACCTCGACTTGATTACAAGTATATAAGATTGGCTAAGTGTATTTGGTTCCCTAGTGCACAAGCATACGGCTCCTAGGAGTCGGCAATACATCGACTTTAGCACCAAATAGGCTTGTCAGGCCCAAAGATCTAAGACGTCGCCAGGCTAGCAATAGTTAATGATTGTAACAAACTATGTATCTCATATAATCACTTACAACATACAAATAACCATGACAAGATATAAAGATGAATTGCAAGTGCTTTACAAGTCTCAAACGTTTATAAGTGTGTAAAGTATAAGTATCATGTTTCACCCCAAAATGGTGTGAAATAAAGTAAAAGGGGGCAAGGAAAACTCACTTGTCAAATAAGTATATAATGACGATTAATAAGAATAATAGTAGGCGTCGTTCCAACGTGAATCGTTACAAGGCTCCTAATATGTAAATATATATTCACAAGGTTAAAGTCTTATAAGCTTTAATGTTTTAACGCGAACTAGGGTTTCAATTGGAATTTGGGGGTTTAAATAATTAAATGAAATAATGGATCGTTTACGTTTTGGGTTAATAAAGATATTATAAACCAATTAAGTCCAAGAATGATTAAAAATATCTCAACAATTTAAGTTAATAGAAACTAAGTTTGAAAGAAATAATTAATTTAATAATCAATTATTTGATAAAGAGAATTAATTATATACTTATTTAAATGACTTTAAAATTATTTAAACTCATTTTATAAAGTTTTGAGCTTTTAGAATATTTCATCATAAAAGTTTTATAATACAAACCTTAAAAATCAAATAAAGAGAATATTGTTTTATAAATTTTAAGAAGTTAAATAAAAGTTAACGAATAACTTTATTAACTAATGATGATATATTAGATGAATAATTAGTCATTAAACATATGATTTTATAAGGTTTTAAATAATCTAAATTTGAACCATGATATATTTTATTATTTAAATTACATAAAAGAATTTATAATGTTTTAAAATAAATCTCCATTTATAATATCGTGATTTAAACTTTAAAAATTAAAGGAATTAATCTGGATATATTATTTGAATAAATAATGATTTAATACGTTAAACAATATTTAAAACCTATTTTATATGAAAATGATTTAATTAAACAAAATAAATAACTAAATAAATAAGGAAATTTTTAAAATAAATTCCAGCAAATAATTAGATGATTTCAAAAATTATTGGTAGTTTATAAAAGAAATTTTATAATTTTTCTGATTTTTTTATCATTTATTTAAAGGCAAAAAAAAAAAAGCCAAAAAAAATGAATGAGGGAGCCGGGCTCGAACCCAAGACCCCCGGCTTGTGAAGGATGTGTGTTACCAGTGAGCTAAGGGCCTCAGCCGCATTAGGAAATGGTTCGAATTTGTTATAAACCCGTTTAAAGAAATCCCCAAATTACCCAAACCCTAGAAAACGAATAATCCGAAATTGAACATTGATTCGGGAGTTTCAACTCGATTAACCTTAGGGCTTATGATCCCTAGGTGAAATCGAGTTGAATGATGTATTGTACTTACATGATTAGGATCGAATTGAGAGAGATGAGTTGAAGAACAGGTCGTGACTGTTCTGAGATCGGTTCGATACCCAAACATTGTTGTTTATCAAATTAATTTCTTGTGTAGTTTCAGTAGGTTATGATCCTCGAAAGCCCTCAACCAATTGTTCTCAACAACTTGCAGAAGGTGTAGTTCGGGTGGTTGCAGGTCCGCGACCGCGGATGGAATCGAGCGGGGTGTTTGTGCGTGTTTCAAGTGAAATTGAAAACTAGGATAGATTAGACAGAAATATATGATAGTATAGGTATGATTAATTTGATTAATTTAGTGTGTAGTGCGATTTAGAATCTGCAAAAGTTGTCGACATCGCGTGGAGAGAGTCAGAGGTTGAATCGCACTGATTTTTCAAATTGAACTTGAGCACGCGTTCGAATCCTCCACGTGAAGGTGTCGGGTGTTTGTTTTGATTTAAAATTGGTTAATTTGGTCGCTGTGGGCTCGCCGGAGCTCGGTGGCCGGCGGCAGTCTCCGACGGGGAAAAGGGCGGTGGTTTGAAATAATTACAGAATGGTCCCTGGAGTTTTGTAATGTTATTATTTCATGTTTTAAAGTTTGTAAAACATGTTTCAAAAATTACAAAACAGTCCCTGGACTTCTTTAATTAATTAATTTTGTGAATTATTATAAATTATTATTAATAATAACATTATCATTATTACTAATATTATCATTATTAACATTATTATTTTTATTATTATTATTATTATTATTATTATTTTCATTATTATTATTTTTATTATTATTATTATTATTATTATTTATTAAGTAATAATTAACATTATTAAGTTTTAAATAAATAAGTCAGAAAATAGTCATAAGTAACTCACAAGTTTCATACTTGGTAACAATAGTCCTTACAAGATTAAACGACGTTATTATTATTATTTTTTTTTAATTTACATAAAATACAGGATGTTACAACACTAACGTACTAACTTTACCATCCGAATCTACAACACTAGTTGGTGAATTGTGTTTTGGTCCGCCATTGGCGATACATGACTTCTATGATTCTATATACATACGTACAAGTACTCAAATCCGAGTCTAAGACAAACCCGTTTTCCTTGTTAGGTTAACCGGTGTCTAATCCTCCCAAATCCATCTACTCACGACTCGGAACTTTTCCTATCGAAACCGTGAGTCATACTTCACCCCTTTTATTTTAACACTATTTGGGTTGCAACATGTACCATTTATCAAATACACTCAAGCATACATTCAATCAAACTTATTCTAAAACTCAATTCATACAAACATGCTTACTTGTTATACTATTTGTGAATACATTCTAGAATACATTATCTTGCAAGCAATCTAAACCTCCCTTAACATGTATAGCGCTATAGGACTAGCACATCCACCCTATTATAATGGGTTTATGTTAAGTTATCAATCTTTACAGTCTTGCTCACTTTTGATGCTAAGATTACGCTAGTGGACACTTTGGTTTGATTATGGCTTTGCATGCTAGCAATGTACAAACTTTAGTATACTTTACTCATGTTGAATTGAGATTTATTCACTATTATGCTATGTATACAAATTTGTATGCTCACCAACATATTCATATGTTGACCAATATTTTATACATGTTGCAAGAAATTCTTGAAGCTTTATCAAGGAATTTAATTAGGTGGACTTAGAAACACACCAAATCTATCGTTTTGTTATGTTTGTTTTAGACTTGTATTTCTCCAAATTATTGTATGTTTATTTGAAACATTGTAATGTTACGTTGATTAATGGAAATGAAATTTAATCTTAATTTATTGTCACTTTAGTTCTATGATGTCTTTGAACAATCTATCACTTCTCGCGCCCCGATGTTTCCGCCATCGGTTGGGGTGTGACAATGCTCCCTGATGAGTTGTTCACTTATGATCAACTCCTGTCCACAAATGCGGGTTCTTAGGACGCGAACCCCATTTAGGATTTCTGCTTGACCGTTTCTCCAAAATTCAGTCATGTGGTTGGAGTAAACGGTGGGGTTAACAGTAAGCGCTGTGTAGTAGGTTGACTCAAAAAGAAAGGTAATGATTTCAGTGAAGTCAGCATCTCTTGACGAATCAAGTAATGTGACCTGGTTGTGCTGAGGGTTTAGCGCCATTGTAAGAGAAAGTAAGCTTGAACTTGGGTGAATTTCAGGATTGACAGTGAAAGAAATGTTTAGGGCAGTAAATCGGTAAAAGAAGATGAAATTGAACAGTCTGGATTATTTAAATGGGAAGAATTGCGGTAATGGTGGTAGGGCGGCGGTTTGCGGTTATGAAATGACAGTGGCGGTAAGGATAAATTTAAATAATCAGTCATTATCAACAAAATCTTTACTTTTTACAGAGTGAGGCCCAAAAAGATATCCGTTACATAGTAAGAACCCTTTTTTCTAGTATAAAACGTTTCTGAAGGTAATTTGTCTTCCAAAGGCAATCCTTTCTTCCGAAGAAAACATTGCTTCCGAAGGTAAAAGCTGCTTTCCGAATGAAAAGTTTTATAAGCTTCGGAAGTAGATCTGATGTGAAATCAATCGCTTCTTCCGAGACTAAAACTCTTCCGAGAAGAAAATTTCCATGGAGGAATTTGACTTCGTAAGATATTTAGAAATATCTTCCGAGAGTTAATTCCTCTTCGAAGAAATTTACACCTGGAATATTTCAAAGAGATCTTTTGTAACAGGGCTTAAATTGTATTGACACAAGACATTACACATTAAAAAGCTTTCAAAAGAGGTAGTTAATCAATGTTTATCATCCCAATAGCTAATATGAGATACTTAAATCTTTGTTCATCAAAAGCATTTGTGAACAAATCAACATATTGTTCATTTGAGTCAACTTTGATTAACTTTATCAGATTTTTCTCATGAATATCTCTAATGAAATGATACCTGATATCAATGTGCTTTGTCTTGGAGTGCTTCACTGGATTTTCTGTGATGGAGATAGCACTGTTGTTGTCAATATGGATAGGAGTACTCATGAAGTTGAATCCATAGTCTAACATCTGATTCTGAATCCACAGCAACTGAGCACAGCAGCTAGCAGCAGCAATGTATTCAGCTTCAGCAGTTGATATAGATACACAGGATTGTTTCTTGCATTGCCATGAAATGATCCTTCCACCAAGAAATTGACATCCTCCTGATGTGGATTTCTTGTCAATGTTACAGCCACCATAGTCACTGTCAGAGTATCCATAGAGATTGAAATCACTATTTATTGGATACCAGAAACCTAGTTTAGGTGCTCCTTTGATGTATCTAAGGATTCTCTTTGCAGCAGCTAGGTGAGACACCTTTGGAGCAGCCTGATATCTTGCACAGATGCAAGTGGCAAACATGATATCAGGTCTACTAGCAATGAGATACATCAGAGAACCAATAATTGCTCTATACTGATGTTGATTAGTATCCTCCCCCTCAAGATCAGGGCAAAGATTATGGTTTCTGGGTATGGGTGTCTTGGCTGGCTTACAGTCCTTCATCTCAAATCTCTCTAAGATGTCATTGACATACTTGGATTGATTGATGAAGAATCATTCCTTTAATTGCTTCACCTGAATTCCTAGGAAAAAGTCCATTTTACCCATGGAACTCATCTAAAATTTCTGCTTCATAGTGCTCTCAAAGTCCTTACACATTTGGTCATTTGAAGAACCAAATATGATGTCATCAACATAGACTTGAACGAGCAAGATGTCTTCTCCAGTCTTCCTGATAAAGAGAGTCTTATCAATGGTACCTCTGGTGTAGCCATTCCTCAGGAGAAACTGAGACAAGGTCTCATACCACAGCCTAGGTGCTTGGTGTAGCCCATATAGAGCTTTGTCCAACTTACACACATAGTTGGGGTGCTGTGGGTCTTCAAATCCTGGAGGTTGACACATGTAGATTTCCCTATCTATATCCCCATATAGAAAAGCACACTTGACATCAAGTTGGTAGACAGTGAAGTTCTTGAATGCAGCATAAGCAAGGAAGATCCTGACTGCCTTAAGTCTTGCAACTGGTGCAAAGACATCAGTATAATCGATTCCTTCCTCTTGGGTGTATCCTTGAACTACTAATCTTGCCTTGTTCTTGATAATCAAGCCTCTATCATCTTTCTTGTTTCTGAATACCCATTTAGTGCCTATGGGTACTTGACCAGAAGGTAGTGGGCATAGATTCCAAACCTTTTGTCTTCTGAATTGAAGCAGCTCCTCCTGCATCGATTCAACCCAACTACTATCTTTCAAGGCATCTTCCACCTTCTTGGGTTCCATCTGAGATAAGAAGCATGAGTACAAGTAGACATTGCTATGATGAGTCTGCCCACTTGTTCTCACACCTTCAGAGACATTCCCTATGATGTTTTCAGTTGGATGAGTGTTGTGAATCCTAAGACGAGGAATCACTTCCAGTTGCAGAGATAGGTCCAGGTTGGACATATTCTGATCAGGAACTGGATCACTCTGTCCAGCTGCTGTTTCAAAGTCATTTAATAAGGACTGATTGAATAACTAAGAAACATCATCAATGGTTGGCCGTGAAGTAGTATTAACAGTTGCCTGTTCCTTCAGAATACTACTTCTTTCAACCTGGTGTTGTACTGGATCAGCTGATGAGTTTTGAGGTTCATCAAGTGATTCACTTGTTGAAGCTTCATTATTCCTTGAGACAGTTACACTATCTGATCTGTGAATGGTTGAAGCTTGTTGCCATTCAGCTCTTGGAGAATTAGGAAGAGGTCTGGGTAGCTCAAATAGTTGATTAGCATTAGCATCAACATCACCTTGAGCACCTGTTCCATCTGAAACATTCTCACAAGATGGTTTAGAATAGTTTGGAAATAATTCTAAGTCGAAGATATAATCAGGTCCATTCCCCCTAATACAAGGAGTGTGCTCATTTACAACTATATTGGATGACTCCTTAAATTGTTGATTCTTAATGTTGTATACTCTATAAGCTTTGGAGCTAGAAGAGTATCCAACAAAGATAGCATCATCTGACTTCTCAGCAAACTTTGCTAAGTTGTCTTTTGTGTTAAGTATGGTACACCTGCAGCCAAAGGACCTTAGAAAGCCAATGAACGGTGGCCTCTTGTTCCATAACTCATAAGGGGTTTTTCCATGGAGCTTAACTACAAGAACCCTGTTCTGCACATAGCATGCAGTGCTAACTGCCTCTGCCCAGAATGTTAGAGGTAGTTTTGAATCAGCTAACATAGTTTGAGTAGCCTCAATAAGTGTCCTATTCCTCCTCTTAGCAACACCATTTTGTTGAGGAATTCTGGGAGCACTATATTGTCTGGCAATCCCTTTTGAGTCACAGAATGAGTCAAGAACAAAGTTCTTGAACTCAGTCCCTTGATCACTTCTAATGATTTTAACCTTATGATCAATTTGATTTTCTATTTTAAGAATAAAAGATTTCAAAGTTTCAGCAGTTTCATCTTTAGTTCTTAAAAAGAATACCCATGTAAATCTTGTAAAATCATCAACTATCACAAGGCAGTATGATTTCCTTCCAATACTCATTATACTTGTGGGACCAAAGAGATCCATGTGCAATAAGTGTAATGGAGTAGTGATGGAGTTGACACATTTGGATTTATGAGATGACCTGTGTTGTTTCCCTTTCAGGCATGCAACACAGTTATCTTTGCAGAAAAATTCCTTTTTAGGCAAACCATGTACCAAGTTATTTTTAGCCAATTTATTCATTATCTTAAAATTTACATGACACATGCGTTTATGCCATAGTGTTGACTCATCACTATCAGCTTTGAAAAGAAAGCATGATACTTTACCCACAGGAGAAGCATTGTTCATATCTAGCTTGTACATATCCCCTTTCCTGGGAGATCTAAGAAGCACCAATTCCGGAGGAATTGTCATCCCTGGTTTGAGGATAATGCACTCATGTTCTGTGAAAAGCATTTGATGCTTTTGGTCACATAATTGAGAAACACTTAACAGATTGTGTTCAAGCTGTTTGACAAGTGTACTTTATCGATGTTTAATCTACCATTGGATATACTTCCTTTACCAGAAATATATCCTCCGGTCTCACCTCCAAATTGGACAGGCCCTCCATCATAGTTTTGGAATTATTAAAGGAGAGATCTATTCCCTGTCATGTGCCCGGAGCATCTACTATCTACAATCCAGACATTGTTGTTCTTGTCAAATGGATGTCCCTGCACATAAGATGAGATGGTTAGTTTTGTTTGGAAGCCCAAGCCTTGCTGGTCTTGGGCTCTTCCAAAGATAATGACATAATTGAACCAAATGATATGCAATGGGGTTCAATAGAGGTCGTTGAAGAAGAGGTTTGGGCTGCAGCATCTTCCTTGATCTTCCAATCCATCCCTTGGTTGATCTTTGAGGATGAGCTTGTTGAAGCTTTTGCAGCATGGTCTTCTTCTGAAGCTTCTTTCTTTTCGGAAGAAGCCTTCACCGCCTTTTCTTCCGAAGAAGTCTTCTTCTGGGATGGTTTCAAGGGAGCTTTCTTGTTCTTCTGAACCTTAGAAGCTTTTGCTTCCGAAGCCATTTTCCCTTCTGAAGAAATACTTTCTTCCGAAAGCAACTTGGCTTCCGAGACCAACTTTCCCTTTTTCATCACTTGGACTATTTGAAATGGTCCAAATGTGAAACCTTCCCTGACTCCTTCTTTTCTAACATTATTTGCATAATGTGTGCTTGCTGGATTGTAGTAACAATCTTTAGCCATGTGGTTGTGCAGACCACACATTATGCATGCAATGTTAGTCTTTTGGGAATTTAAAGATTGCTGTTTCTTGGATTTCTTTTCTTCATCAGCAACTTTTCCTTTCAACTTCTGATCCTTTAGTAGGACAGGAGTGCTAGTACTACACTCCTTTCCTGAATCAGAAGTACCTACCACTTGGAATCCAGCAGAGATGAAGACACCTTTTTGCTTTGGGTCAATCTTCAGCTTGGACTCGACAACTTTCTTGGCAGTCTTTCTAGAAGCTTTAGCTCTGCTTCTTCTTGCCTTGGTGGTTAGGATTTGATCTTCACAGGTGGAGATGAGTGTATCTTCCTGTTTCTCCCCAGTGGTGGCCACTATCTTTGCCTCATCCTTTAATTCCAATGGAGAAGGGTCAGCAGTTGGAACCTCTTGCTCCTCAGTACCACATCTAGGTAGTCTAATAGACTCATAAGAGTGTGGTGGAGCTATTTCATTGGTTCCCAACCCTCCTTTGTTTTGATAAAACATTTTGGAATGGGAGGATGATGCAAGAATAGCTTGGAAGTTTTGCTCAGCAATAGCTTGCTTCCTGGCCTGAGCCTCAGCAGTGACAAGCCGGGCTTGTGCTTCAGACAACTTGGATATCAGATCTTTGATTTGAGTCTTGTAATTAGTTTGTTCATGTTTTGAAAGAGATACAGTTTTCTCTAACTCCTCAATTTTCTTTTGATAGTCAGATTCAGCTCTTTTAAAGTCAGATTTTAAGATATTTAATGACTTAACATCAGATTTGATTTCCATATTGTAATTCTTATAAAGTTTAACCTTAGCAATACAGGCTGGAGTGCAAAGATGTTCATATACCTGAGCATCATCTGTTCCGGCCATGAGTGCTTGAGCGGGAGTCACATCCTGTACCATGAAGCTCCAGTCAACTTCTTGAGCTATTGCAGCTGTTTCAGTTGTCTTATTTTCATGCTTTGAGGTTGAGGGATGTGTGGAGGCCTGTGGGGTTCCCAGGTTGTTCTTGGGAGCCTTTCATTCCCTAGCAAAGTGACCTAGTTGGTTGCAGTTGTAACACTTTGCTTTGCTCTTGTCAAACCCAAACTTGTTGTTGACAGGGTTTTGAGGGAATTGCCTTCCAGTTCTCTTGAAGAACTTCTTCGCTCTGTAGGTTAAGAGAGCCATCTGTTGGACAATGTCCACATACTCTACATCATCTGGACTGAAGCACTCAAGATCATCAAAGCAATATTGAAAATCACCAGAGTGTCCACTTCCAGAGACAAAGGCACAATTATCCTGAAAGGAGTTGTGTTGAGCCTGTTGAGACCTTGGAGTCTCAGGTAGAGTAATGAAGGGTCCAATATGTGAGTTGTCAGGGTAGCACAACAACTGATGTTGTGGTTCTATGATTTCCCTTTCAACCACGTGAAAGGCTGAACTCAGTTGGTTATTGGAGTTACCAGAGGAGTTCTGCATGTTCATCTCCATCTGGAATGCACTTAGGATACCATACAACTCTGTGAGAGAAAGATTCTTAAGGTCCAAAGTTCTCTTGATTACAACACAATAGTGTGTCCATAGCTTAGGAAGGGAAGACATGAACTTCCTAACTATGTCTCTATTCTCAAGTGGTACTCCAATATCCACCAGAGTATCCACTATCTCAACATACCTGAAGTATTATTGAGTCAAGGTCTCTCCAGCCTTGAAAGTGAAGTTCTCAAACTGCTGCTTTAAGAGATCCTTCTTGTTCTCTTTAGTTTCCTTGGATCCTTCATACATGAGCTTCAGTGCATCCCATAGATCTTTAGCTGTCTTGCACTTCTTGAAGCATCTGTAGATGGAGTTTGGAAGAGCAGTTTGAAGAGAAGTCATAACCCTTTGATCAAGCTCTATTCTTTTCCTATCTTCTTCTGAGTAATCATCAAGATCTTTTGGAATAATGCGATTAACAATAGCAGAAGTAGTGCTTGATATGAAAGGACCATTAACAATGGAGTCCCACATCCTTGAGTCTTGACACTTGATGAAGCCTTCCATTCTTGTGCACCAAAGTCTTCAGGGGTGATCAGTGGGGACTTGGTGATGGTACCGGTTTCCATATCAGCTTTAGTGAGAGCGGCCATTTGAGTGAGTGGTTTGTAGGGAGGAGTGAAAAACAAGTTGATTTGGATGGTAAGATTTCACAATCAAGAGCCTGGATGCTCTGATACCAATTGCAGGATCGGTTTCGGTCACTCAACAAGTGGTTTTTCTCTCAAAATCACATTGAACAACACTCAGAAAGAGTCTAACAAGAGTTGATCACAATATAACAAGTAACAAATGATAATGAACACAGGAAGTAAATTTTCAAGGTACTTTTATATATTGCTTCTTAACTCAAAGGATTACAAGACTCTTACAAGCTCAAGTTCTGGCTTAATCTCTCTCTCTTTAATGAGTTACAATGAGAATACATATATAATACTACCTACAGCCGGATATACTTTGATACCAGCTGAAAACCTCTAACCAAACGTCTATACTACAAGACTATAGGTTAAGGTATCTCAGACATTTTTCCTGAGATTTGGTAGTCAGGACATGTCCCTGATTTACCTTTTGTCACCGACTAAAGTTGGTAATATGTACTATCATAAAAAGGTAAACAGTAGAATAAAGTATGGTCAACAACATGGCTCTTTAGGAAGAAGCCATGCTGTATCAGAGGTCTGCAGCGAATTGTCAGAGACCATACTTATGTCTACTGTCATAGCAATGTCTTCCGAAGGTTAAATTGCTTCGGAAGAATAACTTCTTCCGAAGCCACTTATACTTCGGAAGACTGCTTCTACGAGGCTTGCAGTCTTCTTTGTCTTCGGAAGTAGAGTTTGTCTTCAGAAGTTGTCTTCAGCTGTTGTCTTCAGACTTTGTCTTCAGCTGTTGTCTTCAGACTTTGTCTTCAGCTCTTGTCTTCAGACTTTGTCTTCAGCTGTTGTATTCAGACTTTGTCTTCAACTCTTGTCTTCAGACTTTGTCTTCAGCTCTTTTCTTCAGACTTTATCTTCGGAAGATGTCTTCAGCTGATGTCTTCAGCTGATGTCTTCAGCTGATGTCTTCAGCTGTTATCTTCAGCTGTTACCTTCAGCTGATGTCTTCAGCTGTTATCTTCAGCTGTTACCTTTAGCTTATGTCTTTAGATTATGTCTTCAAAAGAACTCTTCAGACTTTGGAAGTTCTCATACTTAGCTTCAGAATCCTTTGAATATAGAACCAAAATTGACTATGTGAAGTAGTTTTGGTTGCACCAGCCTTATAGTGATTCAACAACATGTAACAATCAAACCTTGACAGATTATAAGATTACAAGATTACAAGATTAAACGATTAGCTAAGTGTACTTGGATTAACCAAGCAGGCTTGTTAGGCCCATATATCTATGATGTCGCCAGACTAGCAATAGTTAATGATTATACATATAATAGTCATAACATGATAATTACCAAAGTTCAACTAACCACGACAAATAAAATGAATTTGCCCAAACGTTTACAAGATTCAAACGAGTTTATAAGTGCAATGATCATAACGTTAACATGTTTCACCCCAAAGTGTGAAAATATATAACAAGGGGTATGAAAAACTCACATGGATAACAAGGATGAGCAAATAAGAAAGTCTTGTATAATAATGATGAGGATTCGTTAACGTTCAATCTAAATGAATGACATGTTAAGTTAATCATGATCATTATGGTGCTATATTTATAAACCATTTATCCCATGATTTTTTAAGTTATTAAATAGATACACTTTATTATTATTTTGTATTTAAAAGGTTACTAATGATTTTAATGTTTAGCACTATTAATAAAAGTTAGACTTTTATTATCAACCGATTATTATTTACTATTTAAATAAAATAATAATTTGTAGACTTAAATGATTATAACAATTCTATAAATTTCAATAATTGTACACGCATGTGCATATATATATAAAATTTTCTTTTAAAAATTTATATAATTTAAACTTGTAACTATATATTATAACAATGAAGGATTTATTAAATTAAAAGTCCTGGGAATTAAAGAAGATTAAGTTCTTTACAATTTAAGATTAACATTAAATTACATTTTTTTATAATTTATATAATTCCCAAGATTTAAGAATTAAAAATTTATTAACCAAATTTCTAAGCAAACTTAAAGGAAAATAATCCTATTTGGTTTTTGATAAAAAATGATTTTATTTGTTCGGAAAATGATTTTATATGATTATTAGTAATATTTAAATATTTTTCTAAAACTTAAATATTACAAAAAGCCCTAAAATGTCAGGGCCTCGGATTTGAACCCGGTCCCCTTGCCAAGACAACAGACTCACAAACCACTGGGCCAAAGCCCCTATTTGTGTTCAATTCCTGAAAAATCTTCTTAAAAGCAGACTTTCATAGAAACCCCAATTCCCATCCAAGAACCCTAACCACAATTTGCTCAAATTGATCAACAATACGTTGATATTAATCAAATTAACATTGGGGCTTTTGTTCCCCATGTAAAAATCATCAAAATCCCTAAAGAATTACCCTCGATGGTTGTAAAATCGACGAGTGCAAGTTCGAGCTTGTGTCGCGGTTGTTCTTGCTGCATATGCGTTGGATGTGTGTGTTTTGAGTGAAATTGAAGGTTCCAGAGGTTTAGGAAACCCAATTCAAGTAGAAGCCCCCTAATTTATAATTTAATTCGATCGATTTGGTACTCAACGACCATGATGTTTAAGTCGGGGGTTACAGGTCGAATTAACCTGTTTAATTGTTATTTCAGGTGCAATGATTTATCATAATAACTTCAAATGATTAGGGGAACGTTTATAGCCGTTTAGTTAAATTGATATTATGATTTGGGTGTAGAACAGTTTCACGATTTGATGATCATCCGGTTTCAAGTTCGTGGGTGTTGAATTCCCAGTTAAGAATCAAATTAATTCCCATCAACGTGTAGGAATTGAGTTCACAAACCGATTGCAACTTGTTTTGGGTTGAATTGTGTATAATTTTGGTGTTTTTGGGCTTCGCCGGAGCCGCGGCCGGTGGCCGGAATCCTCCGCCGAAATCACGGGAGAGAGAAAGAGGGTGGGGGTTGGGTTTTAAGATTTTTACAATTTGGCCCCTGTGGTTTCGAGTTGTTTAATTGCATCCCAAATTTGAGGTTTTAGTTTTCAAATAAATTACACTTTAGTCCCTGCAGTTTAAAATGTTAATATTTTATACATAAACTAATTAATTACAAGTTTCTAAGATATAAACCTTATATTATTTTATTTATTACAAGATTACTTATTATGACTATTATTATTATTATTATTATTATTATTATTATTATTATATTATTATTATTATATTATTATTATTATTATTGTTGTTGTTGTTGTTGTTGTTATTATTATTGCAATTATTATTATTATTATTATTATTATTATTATTATTATTATTATTATTATTATTATTATTAATGTCATTAATTATTTAATTATCAAAATTATGATGATACAAGAAATTACAAATAAAATCCCTGTATTTGCATTAATAACAATACAACCCCTTACAAGAGCTAATGACGTTAACAAACGTTTAACAAAATTTTGAAAGGACACAATCAAGATCATCAAATCTACAAGATATTCAATTGGCGTTGAAGATTCAATGATGAGGCAAGGCTAATTTGTTTGTGATTCACTTTGGGGGATGGGTTTGTGCAAGTTCTTATTTTTCTTAATTGTAACCTAGATTTGAGATTGGATCTTGAATCTTTTAAGTTTGTTTGGATTCAATTTATGATTTGATTATTTAAACGGTTTGATTATGCATAAGCCTAAATTTGATATTCTAGAACTTTGATTATCTTTAATCATTGTGTGATTGATTATTAGAATTAGGGTTTCATTATTCAAATTGGTAATTGTATGAATAAGGTCCTTTAAGCTTTAATCCACGATTATCACTTAAATCCTATCATGTGTAAGTCACCATTAATGATTTCTCACTAGGTTTCATTCAAGAAAAATTATAACTTTATCAAACCTGAATCCTGAAGTGGATTGCTTTTTCACCAAGATTGTTAAAAACCTAAACTTTTATTTTGTTAATTTGATTCTTTCTCAATTCAATTAATCAAGCAATTTCCTTTTAATGTTTAGTCTTTTTAGATTAATCATTGCTAGTACTTTCCTGTGATTCCTTATGGATTCGACACCCTGCTTACCTGTTACTATTAAGGGTGATTAGGTATTCTTTAATATATATTTTTGACTGATCACACGACATCAATCAAAATGACGCCGTTGCCGGGGAATCGTTGCGCTTAATGTTAGTAATAGTTATTTGTGTTCTTAAAAAAATCCATTAAAAAACCAAAAATATTTTCTTTTTTGTTTTTAGTTTATTTGTTATTTTTGTCGTTCGGAATAACGTGGGTATTTGTTTCTTGTGTGCATATAGTTCAAGACTCTTATGCATATAAGACATTTCGGAAGGACTTTACCTTTGCTCTTTGATCCTGAGATTAAAAAACAGCACGAGACAACCGAGTCTTTCACAAAGCAAATCCTTCGACAGCTCCTATTCCACGAGGTACTTGGTCTGAAGAAGGAACTTCATCATCCAAAGCTAGTCGGATTTTACGAGGACTTTCCAAGACACCAGAAAGCAATCCATTCAACAATATGAATAACTCAAGTAATCAAGGTGCTCCGTCCAATCAACCTCCGACACAAAGAGAACAACCTTTTACGTGATATTCCTCCCCTATGTTCCCACCACATAATGCTCCACCACCTCATTAACAAGCCCAACCATTTAACCCAGTTCAAGGAAACCCTATACCTCAACCACCATAATTCCAAACAGGTGAAAATACTCGTGTATACCCATAACCCAATCCACCCATTCAGCAAGAACCGGTTAGAAATGTTTAGTATGAGGCTCTAAAAAATCCTTCAGTTCAGTTCAATCAATCAAATTCTAGTCGGAATGATGGTGTTCATAGTGATGAGGACATAAGGGACTGGATATCAAACTGGGATGATGGAATAGAACATGAGAATTCGAATGCTGGATATATAGGGGGAGATGAAGATGTATTTGGTTTCAACTATGGCTACCAACATTCGGGAGGATATAATTATCATTTTAATCCAATCTTTCAAATGGCTAATCAAGGTCCACCAAGAAGCATGAGGCAACCAATGAATCAACATCCTCAACCGGGTTTCCCTCAACATCATGATGGTCTTCCACAAGTCCATCATCGTGCCCTAATCTAAGGAGTTGAAAGCCATTTCAGAACTCAAATTGTAGTTAACTCATCTCCAATAGTAAGCCTGTTGCACATGGTAGATCATTTGAAGTGAGACCACAACGCTTGAACATGTTGTCATCTTTTTATAGTTAAGGAACTGAGGAACCTTACCTTTATATTTCTGAATTTAAAGCGGTGTGTGGCACAATTGGAGGACAGGGTTTTACACCGGATCAAGTTAAGCTAGTATTGTTTCACCCATATTGAAGGATGCTACAAAATAATGGTTTCTATCTTTTCCATCCGTAAGCATCTTCATGTGGGAGATATGCAACAACAGCTCTTAGAAGAGTATTACACACCTCAACGAACAAGTGATGTAAGAGCTAATATTTAGAATTTCCAATAACAACCGGGTGAGCTTTTCTATGAGAGTTGGAAAAGATTTAAACAATTGTTAAGAAATTGCCCTTATTATGGTATTCCATAATAGGAGTTGATCAGTGCATTCTATGATGGTTTATCCACCGATGACATCCAGGATGTGAATTCCACCATGGGAGGAACATTTCTTTCCAATCATATAGAGGTGGATTGGGAATTCTTAGAAAAGATAGCGATGAACTCAAAAAGGCAAGCTCAGTCTAATAGAAAAAAATGTCATTTTTCAGATCCGCAGATACTACTAATGCTAATGAAAGATTAGAACAGTTGGAACGAGCCAATCAAATGTCGGAACATCAATTGGCGATTTTAAATTTTAATGGAGGAAATATGACACCTCAAAGAAGTTCAATCTTCCGTGTGTGAAAGATGTGGTGACTTGGGACATGCTATTATGGATTACCCGATGCAACTAGGTCGAGCTGAGAAGAGGTTAACCAAATATATGGTGATCGAAAACAATATGATATGAACTCTAATACATAAAATCCAGGTTTACGTAATCATCCTAATTTTAAGTATAGTAACACATCTAATAAATCTAATCTTCATTTTCAGGTACCAAATCAGGGAGGCCGACCGTACACGAACCGACAGTCGACGTATGACAACCAGACTTACAACCAAGGGGGATATAATAAGGGATACCAAAGAAATTCTCAACCTAGTGTTGATCAAGGAGGCTCAAACAACTCATCAGAAGTCATGGACTTCCTTAGGGAGATTAAAAAAGACAATGAGGTACGAGATAAAACCGTAGAGGTATTAGCTAAGCAAGTTGGGCAAATAGAGAGGAGATGGAACAATTGAGAAGAAATACAGGAACATTAACTAGTGACACCATTATCAATCCTCAATATCAAACGTCTAGTGCAAGGAACACGAAGAGTGCAAACATCAATTAGGTAAGTATTCTTCGCTCTGGTAAAGTGTATGACAATAAAGTGATCTCTCCACCACCGTCTCAAGAAGGAGAGATGGAGGATCTTGGTGAGGATGGGAAAAGTGATGATGAGTATGAGTCGGATATACAATTAGTTAAAAACATAAAAGGTAGCTTTTAAGATACACAAAAAACTATGCTAAAACAAGAGTCACCTAAGGTCAATGGTAAGGATATGGAGGTTAGTACTATTCATTATCCAAAAGCTTTAGAAAACCCTGAAAAGTCAAAGATTTCAAATAAATGAGATCCTCAACAAAAGGAAATTTGGAAAATTTTCAAACAAGTTAAAATCAACATTCCGTCACTTGATGCAATTAAATAGGTGTCAGATTATGCTAAATATCTTAAGGATATGTTTACTTAAAAACAAAATAATAAATTTCTAAAAATGCTTGATTTAACAGAAAAAATGAGTGCTATGTTAATGGGTTCCTTACCTTAATACTTCAGGATCCTGTACCAATTCAAGTTGGTGACTTTAAAATTGGCAGGGGAGTTATTGGATCTTGGAGCAAGTGTAAGTATCCTTCCGAGAAGCTTATATGATCAATACGATTTCGGTCCACTTCGTAAGGCAGATACTACTATGGTATTAGCCGATTTAACACCTAAACTTCCTAGATGGATTGTGTCCGATGAGATTGTCATGGTTGAAGATTTCTACTACCCGGTTGATTTCTTGGTTTTAGACTATGTGTCAAATGATAAAACAAAACAACCTAATGTCATAATTGGTAGATCATTCTTGGCCACCATAAATGCTTTTATAAATTGTAGAACCAGGACAGTGGATATGACAGTTGGTAATAGGAAATTATGTTTAAATGTGTTTTCTAATAAACCAAACTCTCCACCCAATGATGAATGTTTTATGGCGGATGTTGTTGATGAGTGTAATCCTCATGAAAGTGAGGATGCCACCATACAGACTTGTTTTGTTTGTGATGATGCAGGTTGGAACCATATGAAAGCTCTAGAGATTGAAGAACAAAAGCTGGATCTGATGGTTGTCGATGCTGGTAGACCACCACCGACATATCAAGTTAAAAACTTGCCCGAGCATATATACAAAAATATGAAGCCCTTTTTGGAAAGCCCACTAGAGTTAGAGTTGAAAGATCTCCCAAGCACCTTAAATATGCATTTTTAGGAGAAGAAAACACATTGCCCGTAATTATCGCAACCAACTTAAAAAAAGATCAAGAAGCCTCTTCGTTATAGGTTCTTTAGACATACAAAACTACGATAGGGTGGACACTTGCTGATTTGAAAGGCATAAGTCCTTTAATTGTGATGCACAAGATCATAACTGATGCCGATTCTAAACCATCACGTGATACTCAAAGAAGATTGAATCCAAACATGCAGGAAGCAGTGAAGGAGGAGGTACTTAAATGGTTGGATGCAGGCATAATCTACCTAATCTTTGATAGTACATGGGTAAGTCCAACACAAACGGTACTGAAGAAAGCAGGTATTCAGGTAGTCAAAAGTAAGAAAGGTGAACAAATTTCCATCGGCCGATAACCGGGTGGCGTGTTGTACTGATTATGGGAAACCAAATGCTGCAACATCTAAGGATCACTTTCCACTTCCATTCACTGATCAAATTATTGAGAAACTCGCAGGTAAGAAGTTTTACTGTTTTCTAGATGGTTATTTGGGATATAATCAAATTACTATTCACCTTGAGGGCCAACAAAGACTACATTCAGTTGCCCTTATGGCACATTTGCTTTAGGTGACTGGCATTTGGTTTGTGTAATGCCCTGGCCACCTTTCAAAGGTATATGATGAGTATCTTTTCAGATATGGTCAGGGAGTTCTTAGAAATTTTCATGGATGATTTTTTAATTTTTGGTTCTACTTTTGATAATGGTTTACATGAATTAACCAAAGTTTTAAAACGATGCGTTGAAACGAATTTGATCTTAAGTTGGAAGACAAGTCATTTCATGGTTCAAGAAAGAACGGTTTTAGGGCATGTCATATCTAGTCGGGGAATTGAGGTAGATCGGGCTAAAATTATGGTAATTTCCACTCTAACTCCTCCAGTTAATGTTGAAGGTGTGCGGTCATTCTTAGGACACATAAGTTTTTATAGAAGATTCATTAAGGGTTTTAGTGTCATAACGAAACCCTTATGCAACTTACTTTTAAAAGAAGTACCCTTTGTGCTTGATAAAGAATATTTACATACTTTTAACATCTTAAAAATAAAACTAGCGCAAGCCCCAATCTTGCAATCACCTAATTGGTCACTTCCATTTGAAATTATGTGTGACGCAAGCGACTTTGCAATTGGGGCTATTTTAGGTCAACAGCTGGATAAGAAACCCGTTGCCATATACTATGCAAGCAAAACATTAGCTGATGTACAACTAAATTATACAAAAACCAAAAAGGAATTGCTTGCAGTATACTAAATTATACAACAACCGAAAAGGAATTGCTTGCAGTAGTATATGCCTTAGATAAATTCCGAGCATATATATGATGAAGTAAAGTAATTGTTTATTCTGATCACAGTGCAGTCAGATACTTAATGGAGAAGAAGGATGCCAAACCTAGACTTATGCGTTAGATCTTATTACTACAAGAATTTGACTTGGAAATACGTGATAAGAAGGGAAGCGAGAACGTGGTAGCAGATCATTTATCAAGAGTTGTGCATCATACCACTGATTCATACCAGGAGATTAATGAGACATTCCCGGATGAGCAATTACTATCCATATCTTCTGAACCATGGTATGCTAATTTTGCAAATTATTTGGCTGCAGGTACCACCCCCGACCATTGGAACAAAAGGAAAAGACAACAATTCATGTCACAGGTGAAATACTATATTTGGGACGAACCAGAATTGTTCAAGGTTGGAGCAGATCAAATTATAAGGCGATGCATTCCCCAATCTAAAATTCCAAACGTGTTAGAGCATGCACATTCATTTGCATGCGGGGGTCTTTTAGCAGGCAGAAAACGGGTCACATGATCCTATCTTGTGGATTCTTTTGGCCAACTATCTTCCATGATTCTTATAATTTTGCTAAAAATTGCATAAAATGTCAACAACTGGGAAGCATATCGAAACGTAATAAGATGCCCATGCAACCAATTCTTGTGGTTGACATATTTGATGTGTGGGGAATTGATTTCATGGGACCATTCCTAAATTCCTATGGCAATCTATATATTTAGTAGCAGTTGATGACGTGTCAAAATGGGTGGAAGCGATTGCCGCTAAAACAAACGACCATAATGTTGTGTCTAATTTGTTCAAAGTAATATTTTCTCTCGATTTAGTCTTCCTCGTGTGAGCATAAGTGATGGGGGATTGAAGGACCGGGTGAAGGGCTTATGCACTTGTAAAACACAACAACACAAAGAGGAGAGTGTATTTCAACACTTAACAATTTAAATGGGGAACTGATAAGATTGAGTTTAGAAAACTTAGAAACACAAGATGTAAATGAGACAGAAACTAGAGCAATACACAAGTAGTTGGTTTTCAAGGTTTAAGTATATTGATCTTCTAGTTCCTTACAAAGTGGTTTACAAAGTTCAACTCAAAACTTACTTAGTTATAAGGACCAGATAATACTTAACTACAACCTACAGCCGGCCATACTTTGAAGGCCAGCTGGATACATGAACTAGACAACAAAATTCATGTAGAGTCAAAAGGCAGATTGCCTTTTGACTAGTGACTATGACATGCCATAGCTCACATCCTAATATATTACAAAAAGGATAAAGTACATAAAGTGGAAAGTTACAGACTCAAGACATCAATGTACAGTTTACTAAAAGCATGGACCTTTTCACCAACTCGTGAAAAGGTTGGTGACTTATCAGAGTGGCAGCGGAAAGTGGTTCGGCTTTAGGTAAAAAGTACATCAGATAAAGCATGTAATATAAAAGTTTTGGAAGAAATCTGTCTTCAATGGTTGGCTTCGGAAGACTTTGTCCTTGAAGCTTCGGAAGACTTCATCTTTTGGCTTCGGATGATATTGGTCTTGGCTACGGAAGATTTCACACTTAGAATAATTTCCAAGTCAGTGTGAATCTTCCGAAGCATTCCACTTCAGTGTACATGTGCATGCATGCACGAAAGACTTTAAGTGTTTGGGTTGCATCAGCCTTACTAATAACCTTACAAACTCCCCTAGGCTGATGATACCAAAACACCTTAAGACTCTAGATATTAACAGTCCTCATTATGATAATGACCATCCCTTTCTTCATGATATGGTCAGGATCACTCAGACTCTCATAATATCTTCTCATGTCAAAGAGATCATGCAGAGGTAGATTGAACATATCCTGCTGTGTGTAGACATGTTCAATACCTTGATCTCTTATGACATGCCATCTTTATGGATTTGTGGAGTATGTCCAAGATAAGATGGGTCTTCCTGATGCCAGAGGAGCTGCTTGAATTGGAGTTGGAGGAGCATCCTCTTGTTGCACATCCTCAGGATGTTCTGACTCATCCTGAGGTTTGGAGGTGGATGTTTCCTTCTTCTTCTTCTTTGACTTTGGTTTGGAAACCATCCTTTTCCTCCTCTTTGAACTCTTTAACTGAGAAGACTGGCCTGCAGCACCTGATTGATCTTCTTTGTCTTTCTCAGTTGGGTCTTCCTCTCTCACAAGTTCAGATTAAGAGGGGACAGATCCCTGCTGTGGATCAGAAGTGGAAGTTTGCTGAGATTCAGCAGGAGGTTCAGGTTGTGTTGTCTTAGGTGTTTCAACCTTAACATCTACTTCCTGAAGGACCTGACTTGATGGGGAGTGTAAGTTAACAAGTTAACCTCTTTTGATCTTCTGCTTGATCACCCTAATATGTTCATGCATGGTGGATAGATACATGGAACCAAGTCTCCTTCCGGAGAATCCATATAGCTTCAAAAGCTCATCATCTTCTGTCTGTCAGCAGATTTTTTCAGATTCTTATGGATGATGGCTCTTGATTTTATAGCTTCTTCCCTTAACTTCCTTTTGGTGATATTTCTTTCTTTGGCTACATCAAGTTCAAGTTGTTTGAGATACTCAAACTTAATATGGTCAAAGGGTAAGGGAAGAAGTGTATCAGCTTGATAGAGGCCTGCGGCACTCAGGTAGTTGATCATATTGATCCTATCTTTTTCTTTGTCTACCTGAGGTTCTTGTGGTACCACATCCTCTTGTTCCTGAGTTTCTTGAACTGGTGAGAGAGTATGCATATGCTTATAGAGCCTCTTCCTTCTTCTTTCTACTTTGATTTTCAGAAGAAGCTCTGCATCCTCTTCTTCCTTTCTCTCTTTTGATAGTTCTATATCAGCTAGTTCATTCAACTCATCTAAGGAGAGAGAAATGATATTATCAATATCATAGTTCCTAGTCTGCAAGTAGTTTATCCTGGTTGCCCTTAACTCATCATCCTGAGTATTTGGTCTGGGGGCAGCCCTGATAGCACTTTCCATGATCCTTGCAGACCCAGTAGAGGAACTTTCTCCCCTTAGCTTCCTTTTCCTCTCTCTCTCCTCCTCCTCAATCTCCTCAGGAGTTAGTTTCATTTTTCCTTTGTCACTCACAGACCTTTATGACTCAGGGTGGAGAGAGCTTTAGCCTTCATTGCTTGGTGTAGCTTCCAAGCTCTGGCCAGAGAGAGGTTGAGATGCACCTTCACCAGCAGGTGTCTCATCAAGGGTTTGAACATCTGCAGCAGTTTGTGGTGAGACATGGCTCTCAGGTTCTACCACTGGGCCTTCAGTCAAGGTTTTCCCTTTGAAGCTAATCTCAGAGTCTGCCTCAACATCCAGTTGACCGATGGTATTGCCTGATTGCCTTTGTCTTCCTCTAAGGTTGAACTTTGCAATGTTCCTATCTTGAACTCTTTGAAGAATAAGAGTTCTTCTAGCAGTATCATACCTCCACCCAAAAATGTGAGCTAAAGTTGGTGGATATGATACTGCTCTTGGGATGCCTTTCTCAAATAGACTCCTTATAACTGAGTCTATGCTGTCCATATCAATATGGACTTGAGAAAGTTGCTAAGTATGCACAACTGCAAGTGAGGATGGTGAGTCCTCAATGTCCATACTCCTTGAGGAACTCCTAAGTTCTGTTATTGTAACGACTTCCTCCCCTTTTTGGTAGCATCACCCTCTTGCACAGGGAGCTAGGAGTTAAGGTCAATTACATCCATAGGTTCTTGTGTTCCTGGTTGAGTTTCTTTTAAGGGTCTTCTAGCTAGTTGTTCCTTAAGATAAGATATCTCAAGTTGCTGATCATTGACCCTGTGTTGTAAGGTAGTCACCTGAGATTCAAGATGACTAACCTTGGAGACTAAATAGGTGCATGTTTTGGACAGTTTTTGCACCTTTAGTCTCAAGTTCCCCTCATCTTCATCAGAAGAATCACTGGGGGATAAGAGAATGTGACCAAGGTCCTCTTCCTCATCACCAGCATGGTGTTTTGGCTGCTGGATTTCGTCTGCTCAGTGACAACTTCAGTTGAAGTGTCAATGGGCTGAGTTGCCATGGTTGAGGTCTGAATGACGTAATCACTTGCTGAAGTGAGAGCCTCTTCCATATGGATATCTTGAACATGTTCAGAAGTATCCACCACAGTGATAGGTGACTAATGTGGGCTAGACTTAGATGACTCGAGAGCACTCATCTCCCTTTGAGGAAAGGTGTAGTAGGAAGACTCATGGTACTCACCAGCATCTAAGTCCTCATCAGTATAGAAGTCAAGGTTGGGGATTGGTTGGTTTAAATCTAAAGGCTGGGGATGGTAGCTGTTCCCTGAAGGTTGTTCACTTGAGTGTTGAGACTCAGAGTGAAGGCTTAAGGCTGTTGGGCTTGTGAGCTCATCAGGCTAAGCATGAGGAACCTCAGCATTGATTCTTGAAGTTATGGGAGTGGTTTGCTCCTTAAGAGAAGTGGGAGCTCCAGTGTCCACTTCCTCCTGTGTATATGAGTATATGGGGGCCTGCACAGACTCAATAGCTTGTGCAGGGGTTTGTTTGTGTTTTCTTTGGTAGGTGAGAGTGATTTGTGGCTGTTTTGGTGGTTGGGTTATAGAAGGTGTGGGTTCAACACTAGCTTGTGGTGCTAGGATGTCACATTGAGCAATGAGCTCTAGCATTTTTGGGACAAGGGCTGTTTCTACCCCTGAGAAGCCAACAGTTGGCTTCTTCAAGATTTTAAAGATGCCAGGCTTCATCTGTCCCAATTTAAGAATATTACCTGTTTCCCTCAATTGTGAGCCTAGTTCACAGTCTAGAATGTGTTGAAATATCTAGGAAACATGTAATATTCTAAGGAGTCTAAGTTTGCTACTAAATTTGTATATACAAATTGAGAATACCTGAACTTGACCCCCTGAACCATTCCATGTATTATGAAGGAGAGATCTTCAGGAATCTAGTCCTATCCTCCATGCTTGTTAGACAAGTTGTGGATGACCACATAAAGTAAGTACTTCCACTTAGATGAGACCTTCCTTTCCTAAAGGCCTTTACAGAGAAATCTCCTATATAACTCATCTGCTCAAAGGAATGGTTGACAGCTTCCTTTGGGAAGAACACCACACCTTCTTCATCATCCAGCTGAAGATGAGTGTTGATAATGGCCGGAGTGATGAAGACTGTTCTCCCCTGCACTGTGGCAGACAGTGCCTTCTCCCCATCCAAAATGACCTCTTGGCAGGTCTTCCAGAATTCGAGCAAATGATCCTCATAGAGAGGAGGATCAATGGTAAGGGAGGTGAAGTAGTTAGACAAAGCCAAGAATTGGCATACCTCTGAGAAATAGGGATCTTTCTCAGAGTTTAACAGTGCAACCTGATTGTGTTGCCTGTGTAACTTCATAGAAAAATCTAGGTCATTTCATCTGTCAAGGTTGGCCATTTTGAGTAAACTTAAAGGTGAGGGAAGGATGAACGAAGGCGGTTTGCAGAGAGAAACCTAGAATTTAGGTTTGGAGAGAAGATGAAGATGATAAAAAGAAGGGGGAACCGACAGGGTTTATATGTGAAAAGGATTTGAGACAAAGTTAATGGAATAGGATAAACTTTGAAATCCGGAAGGCGGTCGCACCTCTGAAAAAGTAGTTTGCTTTTTGCTCAAAAAGTTGTTTTCTTGGAATTCGAAAATCTTCCGAAGGTAAATTGTCTTCGGAAGTTTTAATGAAAAAGCTTCCGAAGTCAAAATGACTTCAGAAGAATTTATCAAAGAGTTTTGGCAAATTTGCTTCGAAAGAGAAATTTTAAGCTGGGATGCTTTGTTCCACAAAACAAAGCTTCCGAGAGTTAATTATCCTTCGGAAGAGAAATGATCCTTAAAAAACATATAAGTGCCTAAGAGAGTTTTTATGCTTCGGAAGATATTTCAGAAATTTCTTCCGAAGGTAAATTTTACTTGGACAGTTATTTGTCTTGAAGGGATATTTTTCTTCCGAAGATAAAGCATATCTTCCGAAAGATGAAAATTTGTCAAAAATCTACGAAAAACTCTTCAACCAGATTTTTTATCCTTAGAAAACATGAGCTTATGAAGGTGATAGACTAGACAACTTAGGACACACAGATTTTAAGAAATAAAATTAATTAGTTTTTAAGAAAAAGCTACTCAAGGTTAATCATCCTAATAACTGATATAAGATATTTAAATCTCTGTTCATCAAAAGCTTTTGTGAACAGATCAACATATTGTTTATTTGTGTTAACCCTAACTAGTTTAATTAATCCCTTTTCAAAATTATCTCTTATTAAATGATACCTGATGTTTATGTGTTTTGTCCTTGAGTGCTGCATAGGATTCTCTATGATAGAGATAGCACTGTTGTTGTCTATATGAATAGGAGTCTCCTTGAAGTTGAAACCATAGTCAAGCATTTGATTCTGAATCCAAAGCACTTGAGCACAGCAACTTGCAGCAGCAATGTATTCAGCTTCAGCAGTTGATGCAGAGACACAGGATTGTTTCTTGTATTGCCATGAGACAACCCTTCCAACAAGAAACTGACATCCCCCAGATGTAGACTTTACAGTCATATTGCAACCACCATAGTCACTATCTGTATATGCATACAGATTGAAGTCATAATTTTTAGGATACCAGAGGCCCAATGTTAGGGCACCTTTGAGGTATCTTAGAATTCTCTTGACATTGATGAGGTGAGACATCCTGGGGTTGGCTTGATATCTTGCACAGATGCATGTGGAAAACATGATATCAGGCCTGCTAGCTGTAAGATACATAAGAGACCCAATCATAGCTCTATAAAGGTGTTCATCCACATACTCCCCCTTAAGATCAGGCCCAAGGGAGTGGTTTCTTGCTATGGGTGTCTTAGTAATCTTACAATCAGTCATGTTGAATCTTTTGAGTATGTCCTGGATATACTTTGACTGACTTATGAAGATTCCATCTTCAACTTGCTTCACTTGAATGCCCAGAAACAAATTTAGTTCCCCCATGGAACTCATTTCAAATCTGTCTTTCATCAGCTTCTCAAAGTCTTTACAGGGCCTTGGATTAGTTGAACCAAAAATGATGTCATCTACATACACTTGAACTAGCAGTAAGTCATCTCCCTGTCCTTTGATGAAGAGAGTTCCATCTATAGTACCTCTTCTGTATCCATGCTTGTAGAGATACTGAGATAGAGTCTCATACCACTTTCTTGGTGCTTGGTGTAGCCCATAGAGAACCTTATCAAGCTTGCAGACATAATCAGGATGATCAGGATCTGCAAAATCAGATGGTTGTTTGACATACACTTCTTCATCAATCACCCCATACAGAAAAGCACACTTGACATCAAGTTGATAGACCTTGAAGTTATTGGATGCAGCAAAGGCCAAGAATATCCTAACAGCTTTTAGTCTTGCTACAGGAGCAAAGACATCAGTGTAATCAATTCCTTCTTCTTGTGTGTATCCTTGAACAACTAGTCTAGCTTTGTTCTTGATGACAGTACCTCTATCATCTTTCTTATTCCTAAATACACATTTGGTTCCTATAGTAGTCTTCCCATGAGGAAGAGGACATAGGTTCCAAACCTTCTGTCTCTTGAATTGAAGTAGCTCCTCCTGCATGGCTTCAATCCAACTTCCATCCTTCAGAGCCTCATCAACTTTCTTAGGCTCTATCTGGGACAAAAAACAAGAGTGTAGACAACATTTGCTTCATGGGTTTGTCCTCTTGTTCTTACCCCGGTGTCAACATTTCCAATGATGTTTGTGGTAGGATGGGACTTGTGGATCCTTAACTGAGGGATCACAGCAAGTTGCTGAGATAGATCTAAATTAGAGAAATTTAGATCTGGCATAGGTGCTTCCTCTACCACTTCAACACACTTATCAAGAGAAACTTGATCCAATGAGTGTGTGACATCATTGATATGTTCATCTATAGGGTGGTTATCAGCATCAAGAAACTCTTGATCACTGTCACCACCTCCATCATTTTGTTCTGCATTTGAAGTTTCTTTGTTTGTCTGTTGTGCCTCTGAGCTGGAACTTGAAGGCATCTCAGATGGATCAACTGTAGTTGTCATTTTCTACCGATAGAAACCTCATTTGCTGAAGTAGTTACAACTGGAGCTGAAGATGTATAACTTGAACGTCTTCTTAGCTCAAATCTTGGATCAGGATCACCTGGAGGTAGAATGTCCATAGACCCTGAAACATTCTCACAAGATTTGTTAAAATAGTTTGTAACTAAGTCAAGATCAAAAATCCAATTCAGACCAGAACCTTTCACACTGGGAGTGTGCTCATTGAAAGTCACATTGGCTGACTCTTCAACTACTCTAGTTCTGAGATTATATACTCTATAAGCTTTAGCTTGAGAAGAGTATCCAATGAAGTGTCCATCATCTGATTTCTCAGCAAACTTGGCAATTTGATCTTTGGTATTCAAGATGTTGCATAGACATCCAAATGACCTGAGAAAACCAATAAAAGGTTTCCTCTTGTGCCAAAGTTCATAAGGAGTCTTACCATGTGTCTTGACCACTAAAACTCTGTTCTGCACATAGCAGACAGTGTTGACTGCCTCTGCCCAAAAGGTGATGGGCAGTTTAGAGTCAGACAACATGGTTCTAGCATCTTCAATCAATGTCCTGTTTCTCCTCTCAGCAACACCATTTTGCTGAGGAGTCCTGGGAGCACTGTATTGTCTTGTAATACCCTTTTCATCACAAAATGTATCAAGGATTTGATTCTTAAATTCAGTTCCTTGACCACATCTTATGGTTTTGACCTTGTGATCACATTGATTCTCAATTCTTAAGATGAAATTTTTCATAATCTCAGGGGTCTCATCCTTATTTCTAAGGAAGAAGACCCATATGAATCTTGTAAAGTCATCTGTGATCACCAGATAGTAAAAGGTACTTCCCAAACTCATTACACTGCTGGGGCCAAAGAGATTCATATGTAACAAGTGTAGGGTTGTAGTGATGGAGTTTCTTTCCTTAGGCTTGTGAGATACCTTGTGTTGCTTCCCTTTCAGGCATACAACACAATGGTCATCACTTGTAAACTCTTTCCTTGGCATTTCAGTTACCAAATCATTTTTAATTAGCTTATTCATGTTCTTAAAGTTTACATGGCACATTCGTTTATGCCAAAGAAAAGACTCATCACTATTTGCTTTAGATAGAAAGCATGAAACTTCTTCTGAGGGAGATGTTTCTTGCAAATCCATCTTATACATGTTCCATTTTCTGGGGGCTTTAAGCAGAATGTGCTCATGAGAAATAATCACCCTAGGCTTGAGAACAATGCACTCATGCTCAGTAAAGAGCATGTTATGACTCTGATCATAAAATTGGGATACACTCAGAAGATTGTACCCAAGCTCCTTGACAAAGTTTACCTTCTCAATGCTGAGCTTACCATTTATGACCTTGCCCCTTCCAGATATGTAACCTCCTTCATCTCCTCCAAAAAAACTGGCCCTCCATCAATCTTTTCAAAGTTCTGGAGTAGTGACCTATTGCCTGTCATGTGCCTGGAGCAGCCACTATCAATGATCTAGACATTTTTGTTTATCTTGAGCTGTTCCTGTACATAGAAAATGATTAGTTACATTTGAAAACCCAAGCCTCATTGGTCTTAGGCTCATCAAAGGATATAGAAGGTAATGAAACAGCAATAGATCCTATGGTTGTGCTCTGGGGATCTGTTGCTGTTATTGATGAAAAACTTTTAGTCACTTGGTCTTTCCTTGACTTCCACACCACCTTTGGAAGTTTGGACCTGACCTTAATCACTTCGGAAGCTTTTAAGACTTCTAAAGTTTTGATGACTGAACCTTTGGAAGATTCTGCTAGCACTGCAGCAGACTTTAGTGCTTCGGAAGTATTCCTTTCTTCCGAGACCAAATTTTCTTCCGAAGGTAATTTTCCACTTGCCTTCTTCTTTCCTTTGGAGCTTCGAAGGAGACAGATTTTCCTTCTGAAGCTGAGTTCTTATTAGATCTCTTGGGAGTATCCTTCTTGGTCACATGAAGAGTACCTTTTGGATTGTATGGACAATCCATAGCAAGATGAGAAGTACTTTCACACATAACACAACTTATCTTTTTTCTTCCCAAGAGTTTTCTTCTGAGAACAAGGCTAACTTTGATCACTTCCCTTCTCCACCTTCATCTTTGCAGATGATGAGACATTCCCTTTGGGCTTAGGACTATTCTTGGAGTTGGATGGTTCAGGCTGTGTAGCAGTGGTACACAACGGATCAACCTTCTTCTTGATGCTGAGATGATTTGAACATGAACCAGAACTCTTTGTAGAAGAGTTGAGGTTTAAGTTTTCAGTCTTGACCATATCAAATCCAGTAGAAATAAAGACTTGTTTCATTTAGAGTTGAAGGTGGCCTTGATCTCTTGAGCCCTCCTGGCCTTTCTTTTGCTCTTTCTGATCAAGCTCTTTCTCATAGACTTGGTCATTTCAGGCTTCCTGCTCTCCTCAGAAGGATAGTGACCCTTCTTAGAATCCTCCTCTTCACTCTTCTCAGAGAAATTCTTCACTACCACTTCTTCATCCTCTTCACTCAATGGGTCTACGTAAGGAAGCTCATCTTCATAAGTTCCACACCTAGGTGATCTTATAGACAAGATTTGTGTGGAGGAGCTATCTCACTAGATCCCAGTCCCTGCCTATTTTGGTAAAAACTTTTGCATGCAAGGATGATGAAACGATGTTCTTGAAGGTCTCTTCTTCAAGAACACATTTTTTGCCCTGGCTTTGCTGATCACAAGCTCAGCCTGGCATTCAGTTAACTTAGTTATGAGATCTTTGATCTGAGTCCTGTAATTTGTATGCTCATGTTTTAAAAATGAAATTGTTTTCTCTAAGTCCTCTATTTTTAACTTATAATCATTTTCAGTTTTTCTAAAATCAGATTTTAGTATGTTCAAAGACTCAAGATCAGATCTTATCTCTAGGTTATAGGACCTGTACCTGTTGACTTTAGCAATACATTCAGGAGTGCAAAGATGTTCCAATACCTTGGTTTCATCATGGTCAGCCATTAGTGCTTGGTTTGGAGATGCATCTTCCACCTGAAAGCTCCAGTCAAAGCCTCCTTCTTCAACAGCAACTGCAGCTTGCTGCTTTGGCTTCTCATTCTGGGTGGCTTTATCAGTGTAGTTTGGTCTGGATTGTGCTTGTTCACCATTTGCTCTTGGTGCCTTGCATTCCCTAGCAAAGTGACCCATCAAGTTACAGTTGTAACACTTAACCTTGCTTTTGTCCAGTCCAAACTTTCCACTTACTGTATTGCTGGGAAACTTCCTTCCTGTCCTCTTGAAGAATCTCTTGGCTCTGTGAGTGACAAGAGCCATCTGTTGGACTATCTCCATGTACTCCAGGTCATCTGGATGGATACAGTCCAGATCTTCAAGGGTGAATAGGAAGCTACCGCAACTTTCATCAGAGGACACAAAGGCTTGAGAAGAACTTGTCTCTTTTAATAGGCTTCCTTGAGTATAGTTCTCCCTTGATGTCTCTGGGAAGGTGATGAAAGGACCCTTTTATGAGATGTCAGGGTAGCATATGAGATGATGCTGGGGTTCTATGCTATCCCTTTCAGTCACATGAAGGGCTAAACCCATTTGATTGCTGGAGTTACCAGATAAACCTTGCATGTTCATCTCCATCTGGTATCCACTGAGAATGCCATACAACTCTTTCAGAGTGAGAGTCTTAAGGTTCTCAGTTCTCTTGATTACAACACAGTAATGTGTCCATTGTCTAGGAAGAGAGGATATGAACTTCTTTACAATGTCTCTGTTTTCAAGAGTTACTCCAACATCCACTAGGATATCCACAATCTCAACATACCTCAAGTATTGTTGAGTCATGGTCTCACCTGCTTTGAAGGTGAAATTTTCAAACTGCTGCTTCAGAAGATCCTTTTTGTTCTCCTTGGCTTTAGTAGAACCCTCATACATTAGTTTTAATGCATCCCATAGCTGCTTAGTTGTTTTGCGTTTCTTGAAACCTCTATATACAGAGTTTGGAAGAGCAGTCTGAAGGGTTGTCATGGCTTTTTGATCAATCTCTACTCACTTTCTATCTTCTTCTAAGTAGTCAGCCACAGCCTTGGGGATCATATCACTTCCAGCAGCAGCTGAAGGAGTTTTTGGTATGTAAGGTCCAGAGACAACAGATTCTCACATTCTTGAGTCTTGACACTTGATGAAACCTTCCATTCTTTGGCACCAAGTGTCAAAGTCATCAAGAGTGATCAGTGGGGACTTTGTCATGGTTCCAGTTTCCATATCAGCTTTAGAGATAGCTGCCATTTGAAGGGTTAAGTATTTTTGTGTGTGTGAGGGATCTTAAGATGGTGAGATCTTATATCAAGAGCCTGAGAAGCTCTGATACCAATTGTAGGACCGGGTGAAGGGCTTATGCACTTGTACAACACAACAACACAAAGAGGAGAGTGTATTTCAATATTTAACAATTCAAATGGGGAACTAATAAGATTGAGTTTAGAGAACTTAGAAACACAAGATGTAAATAAGACAGAAACTAGAGCAATAGACAAGGAGTTGGTTTTCAAGGTTTAAGTATATTGATCTTCTAGTTCTTTACAAAGTGGTTTACAAAGTTCAACTCAAAACATACTTAGTTACAAGGACCAGATAATACTTATACTATAACCTACAGCCGGCCATACTTTGAAGGCCAGTTGGATACATGAACTAGACAACAAAATTCATGTAGAGTCAAAAGACAGATTGCCTTTTGAGTAGTGACTATGACATGCCATATCTCACATCCTAATATATTACAAAAAGGATAAAGTATATAAAGTGGAAAGTTACAGACTCAAGACCTCAATGTACAGTTTACCAAAAGCATGGACCTTTTCACCAACTCGTGAAAAGGTTGGTGACTTATCAGAGTGGCAATGGAAAGTGGTTCAGCTTTAGGTAACAAGTACATCAGATAAAGCATGTAATATAAAAGTCTTCCAAAGAAATCTGTCTTCAATGGTTGGCTTCAGAATACTTTGTCCTTGAAGCTTCGGAAGACTTCATCTTTTGGCTTCGGAAGATATTGGTCTTGGCTTTGAAAGATTTCACACTTAGAATAATTTCCAAGTCAGTGTGAATCTTCCGAAGCATTCCACTTCAGTGTACATGTGCATGCATGCAGGAAAGACTTGAAGTGTTTGGGTTGCATCAGCCTTACTAATAACCTTACAGGGACGCATTTTAAGATTTTCATTTTGGTATATGGCTTAGACCATCGAATCGCAACACCGTACCACCCTTAAACGAGTGGTCAAGTAGAGGCATCCAATAGGCAAATTAAAGAAATCTTACAAAAAACGGTATGATCATCGTAAGGATTAGTCCACCAAGTTAAACGACGTGTCATGGGTCTATCATACCGCTTTTAAAACGCGGCACGGTTTCAGAAAAACAAACAAAAACATTTAATTGATTTCTAAATATTATTTATATAAATATATTTTTTAATTTTAGTTGTTCTTTTTATATCATTAGTTGGTCTTCGTTAACAAAATTTATATTTTAGAACCGCCGCCACCAACACCACCATCACGGCCACAGACGCTATCGGTGTCAATTAGGCCCAAAGTTACTGACCGACGCTGGGCTTAACGCCGGTCTACTGCCACCGACGCCATCTTCACCGCCACCGACGGCGCGGCCCAGCAGGACGCAAACGACCCACTTTCAAATGGGTTACCCGAGAAATTACCACCACAAACTTAAAGGAAACTGAAAGTCATAGTAAATATGGATCAAACCCCACGTTTTCATCATCTACCTCCATTCTTCCTCTCTTATTCTCTCAAGAACACTCAAACCTAGATTTCTAACTTTCTCAATTCTCCATCAAATAAAACAAATCATAGGTGCATCTTGCTTAGTTTTTCGAGGGGATCACATCTCACCGATTAGTTTTGCAAGATTCCCACTCGTTTGCGAGGAATAGGGGTTTAAATTTTGTAATTTTTTTGGGGGGGGGTTTGCTAATATTCACTCCATTTTTCTTCTTTGTTGTCTAAAAATATCACATTGTGCAAAGGTATGACTTTCATTACATAATTGCATGTTTTTCTTCTAAGTTGCCATGGTATGTTCAATTTTATATGTAAAATCTTAAATTCTCTAGCAAATTCTTCATGGATTCATCTACATGTAATGAGTATGTTGAATTGCTTTGACTTATGCTATATTATTAATTATACATGAGTTTGGGAGATAAATTGAGACATGATGATGCTATAAGTGAGTGTTGGCAAGAAGTTGAGGCTGAAGTTGTTTCATATGAATGATGCGGTGTTAATTGCTTAAATTAATGCAAAAATCCTTGCCATTTGTATGGAATAAAGTGGAAATCCAACAACTCTAATTTCGTTATGAGCACGCTATGTATACGTTTGTGGACTTTATGGTAGATGTGCTTAAAAGATACGCAGTCATGAGAATGCTACTTAATATTATAGATTATAAATTCATGGAACTTATGCTATCTCATATAATTGATTTGGTGTCTATTTTCTCAAGATAGACTTAAACGTCCTTATTAGCTATGTGCAATAGAACTTATAATCCACATAATTGCTTGTTTAGTCATGATGATATCTAAATATAGATATAGTTATTTGCAGGAACAATATCACGAACCAAGGAGTCAACTTCTAGAGGAAAAGGCAAAGCTGTTGCCTCATCCTCGGAACTCTCTATAAAATGCGCAAGTCAAAGCACAAACAACATAAGTGAAACAAGTTCTGATAGCGAAATGGATAAAGCAATGGGAACTAACTCTAGTGGCGTTGACATTGATTATGACTCCGATAGGAATCATGTTTGGACGGAGTACAAGAATAAACGACCTCATTACACTTATGATTTGTGAGAGACCTATGGAACTACTAGAATTTTGAATGTCCAGCATGGTTGAATGTTTTGAAAGATTGGGGTGGAGGGAGGTGTTGACATTTGTTAAGATGGATCGGCCGCATGTTTATGTGAATCAAATCATGGAATGGATGTCTACTTTAGTGAGGAAAGAGGGATCAAACCCACCACATACCACCACACTAACTGGTAAGGTCGGCGGAAAGACAATGGTTATGTCTTTTCAGACAATCACACAGGTGGCCAAGTTTGATACTTCACCCGAGCCTTATGAATATCTACATGAAAGCCCAATTCTAGAAATCTCAACTGGGGATTATTGCGAAGAGGTATTAATGATATATTTGATATTCCTATCACCGTATTAGATTCTGATAACATGAACAGAAGCAACATGAAGATTTTTTTTGAAGCTACTAACACTAATTTTGAGCAAGAATGTGATTCCTAGAATTTCTGATAGAGGGAAAGTGAGACATTAAAGGTTAAGAGTACTTCATGCCCTCCTCATCGGTAGACACATGTTGTTCTACCGGTAATTGGTAATGATGAACATTTGGGAAAGTCGAGAGAGTAGGGCCCGGTTGATGATTCTATATTGTCGACTAATTAATATGTTATTGCGTAAGCAAAAGGTCGTGTACAATAATGCTTTGGCCATTCCAATCACTATTTTCAAGTTCAAACTTAATCGGTTAGGAGGAAAATCGTGGGACTACAAGAAGACCGCCACTCATTATCAACTACAAGATAAGGACAGTGGTCGATTGTCGATGGTAAGATGAGATGATGTACCTTACCATGAGGATGCAGATAATATAGCAATGGGACAAGGTAGTATGGGAGCACTTGAGGATGTGGGTGCTGATATAAGGGAACGAACCGAGGAAGAAGAGATTCAGGAAGCAGTTGTCAGGGCTAGACCATTTGGATTCTCAGGATGCACCTTGGATCAGAGGCATATGTATGATGAACAATCACGTGAAAGGGAAAGACAAAGAAGCTGGAGAGAGAGCTATGATAGGAGGCGCAGGAGTATGAACAAATTAGAGATGCATGGGCGGCACAAGAACAACGTGATAGAGAGCTATATGATGATATGAGGATGTATGCGCGGGACTCTACGTATGCACGTGAACAAGCTATTAATGATTATTTTTCTATCAGGAACAGGTTCACCACTACAATGATTACCATGCAGGGCTGCCGTATCAAGCTTGGCCACAACCGGTGGATTGGAGTACTCTACCAGAATACATGCCAGAGCAACAATATGAGAGATACCCACAAGGTCAACCGTCATAATGGGTACCAATGGATACAACGCCAGACGGAAGCTCATACGTAACGGGAGAAGCCGGAAGCTTTGACATGCACGCCGTGCACCAAAGTTTGATGGAATCTTTCTCTATACCACCACTGCCCAGACCTCTATTTGGATGAGATCAGAGCACTCTCTGATCACTTGATCAGGTCCACGTGTTTCTCCACTCTATCTGTTTCATGTTCGAATATTTTATTTTTTTCTCTTATTTTCTTCGCTTTTCTTTTGGTGTGTTTAACCTGTGATTGATGGTGTCAAACAATAACAATGTATCTGGGAAGGTGTGCGTCTAGAGGTATGCCTGTTATGGTAAAACTCGAATGATGATCTATGGTTGATGATCTTGGAAATATGGTTATGATGTTAAAAATGCCCTTTAATCCACGCTATTTCTAACAAGCAAATGGTACATTGGGGACAATGCACCTTCTAAGTCTGGGTATGAGGGGAGTTATGGAGAATTAAGGTAAAAAAAATTTAACATCCTGTAAAGTTTCAATGTTTGTAAAAGTTTTCAAGTAAAGTTTACAGTGTTTATTAAACCAGAATTTTCAATATATGTCACTTGTCGTTTATTAAAAGATTGGTATAGATCTTAGGTCATGGCCATATTCTTTAAGTTTTGAGAAAAAGTTTTCTAGCAGGTTATTTTTGGAAATGTGACGGATGTCTGGTTAGTGTTAACGAGTTTTTGATATAATAAACTCATGTGCACATCGGTAGCCTAAATTTCTACTTAGTGAGATTTTGAGCCTATTACTTAAAACACAATTATATATATTCATTTGTTGATGGTAGGCCATATACCACTTTTGTTGTAGAACTTGTACTGTTTGATTCATATCAAGACTATAAGCAAGGTGTTGCACATAAATGACAAAGGCAATTTAGGAATCCATTTACTTGTTATTGTTTGTTATTGTTATCCATCCTAACAATTAGTAGCCATGTTGAGCCTTAAGTCATTCGTTGTTAAAACCGACATATAACGCCCAAGTTGTTAGTTGATAACCGATTGTTAAGCCATTCAAAGTAAAACAGCATTCGAAGTCAAGAAAAAAAATGAAAAAAATGAAAAAAGGAGAAAAAGTAGTGGTTCAAAAAGGATCAAAGTGATTTAGCTCCGAGAGTCATGATAATAAGGATGGATTAACGGTTTGGTTTATATTTCTATTTATGTTAGCCACTTTTAAAAGCCAAAACATTCTACCTGTGCCTAAGCCTAAAAACCCATAAGTCCTTTAGACGTGTGCAAGATCTATGCAAGTGGTGGATGTGTGATTGCTATACAAGATTATGTGGACAAGATGGTATATTGGGTTATTAAATGATTACACTAGTACATATTTTACTAGTCCAGATATAAACCAAGAAGAGTGAATTATTATGAGGGGTGTGTGCATGAGACTAAAAAAATCAAAATTACGTTAAGCCTAGTTGGGTGATGTGTTATTTTGCCTATAATTGACTTGCTCGAATGTAAATCTATTGAACGATGTAAGTCTTGTGAATAAGAGCATGACCTCGGACATTAAATAATTTTTAATAAGTGATTAGTGATGTATATTTGTAATGATGGTTTTATAAATTACAATTGAGCTTTGCTTGAGGAAAAGCAAAAGGTAAGTGTGGGGATTGTGATCGAGTGTTGAAAAGTCAAAGTTTAATGGCTTTATTTCTGTGTTTTACGTGTAAATTCATGAGAAATAGAGTTACTTTTGGGATTATTTTGTGCTTGTAGGTTAGATATGATAAACCGAAGTCGCACGACAATGATATCTTAAAACGGGCATAACTTGAGCTAAAAAAGGAGTTACGGGACCCACGACCTATCAACAGAAAGATCTTGAAAAGTTGCACATAAAAATCAATATTGTACAGGGGGTGGCGTCACCGACGCCTCCATAGGTGCCACCGACGCCGGGGTCCTGGTTTTTGTTGAGATTTGACCTAATTTGAAGGGGTTTAAATAGGGAAAAACCCTATTACGGATTTTAACTTTTGCACAGAAATCTTGGAGGAATATTAACCATCTTTGATCATTCTCAAGCTCTTCCAACATCAAGATCATCAAATCTACAAGATTCATTCAATTAGCGCTGAAGATTCAATGATGAGGCAATGCTAATTCGTTTTGTGATTCACTTCTTGGGACGGGTTTGTGCAAGTTCTTATTTTTCTTAGTTGTAACCTAGATTTGAGATTGGATCTTGAACCTTTTATGTTCGTTTGGATTCAATTTATGATTTGATTATTTAAACGATTTGATTATGCTTAAGCCTAATTTTGATATTATATAACTTTAGTTGTCTTTAATCATTGTGTGATTGATTATTAGAATTAGGGTTTTATTATTCAAATTGGTAATTATGTGAATAAGGTCCTTTAAGATTTAATCCATGATTATCACTTAAATCCTATCACGTGTAAGCACCATTAATGACTTCTTACTAGGTTTCATTCAAGAAAAATTATAACTTTATCAGACCTGAATCGTGAGTGGGTTGCTTTTTCATCAAGATTGTTAAAACCTAAATTTTTATTTTGTTAATTTGATTCTTTCTCAATTCAATTAATTAAGCAATTTCCTTTTTAATGTTTAGTCTTTTTAAATTAATTATTGCTAGCACTTTTGTGTGATTCCCTATGGATTCAACACCCTGCTTACCCTTTAATATTAATGGTGATTAGGTACTCTTTAATATATATTTTTAACCGACCACACGACATCGATCAGGTATGCTAAGATTGGCGTATCATGCACCACTCTAGCGTATGGAAGGTGGCGTGCAACAAAGCCACAGTGATGTTCTGACTAGGCCTTTTATTTAATTATTTATTTTTTATACAGTACTATTTTTATTTAGGATGTTCCCTAACTATATATGACCATTCATTACTCATCAATTTCACACCTTGTTGTGCATTACTAGAGCATTCATATGTTACATAACTAGGTACGCAAGCTAGATACATGCACGGTTTAACCATTTAAGAACCCGTTGGTTTTTAACTATGCATTAGTGTAGGAGGTACTGAATGCAATTCATCACTTAAGCAGCTCATATTTTGTCAAACTATCACAACTCATGCTATTTTAACTAATAAGCTATATTGCTACCATATTAACTTATGCCTACATTCTACATAACTAGCGATTTATGTTTTTCATTCCTTATTTGCAACTCATGTTATTATTTATACTAACTAATAGACAACTCATGTCATCAAGAACAAATAAGCACTTAAACTATTATTGAACGATTGTGGCTACAATTAATTTTTTTCCAACATAAAATCTTCATATCCTACACGATTTTATTATAAATTACAACTTAACAATTACAATTATAAAAAGTAAGTATAATTGGGAATAAAAAATTCAATTTATTGTTTAAAAAAAACAAAATTTACCTTAAAGTATCCTTATAAAGTTGACTACCACTTTAGGTTGACACAATGATTAGATGACCCTATCCTCTGCAGAAATTCCGCATTGACCAATCATGAGCTGCCACGTTAGGAGGCAAGATTTCAAAACTACTTGTTTAAATTTTATAATATCACATGACCTGCTGGCTCACAAGTCACAACGCCATATTTCATAAATTTTATTAGGGTCCTGCTGGGGACACCGCAGGTGTTTTTGGGGAGAAATCAGATCAAAAGGTTACGATTTGGTCAAATCGTGACATTAACCGTGACATTTTGAGGAGAAACCGGATCAAAAGGTCACGGTTTGGCCAAACTGTGACATTTTGAGATATTTTTTGAAATCAAAAGGTCACGGTTTGGCAAAAGGTCACGGTTTGAGATATTTTTTTGAGTAGTGAAATAAATTAAACGGTATTTCTTGAGAATTTAAATACATTAAAAGTTACTTTTTGAAAACTAAAATACATTCATTCATATTTCTTGAAAATTAAAATACATTAAAAGTTAATTCTTGAAAGCTAAAATACATTAATTTATATTTCTTGAAAATTAAAATACATTAAAAGTTACTTCTTAAAAGCTAAAATACATTAATTTATATTTTTTGTGAACTAGAATAAACTAAAATATTGTATTCTTAATATTTACATAAATTAATTAAAATTTGGTAAACAAATCACGCGTTATGTTATTGAATAAATCAATTTTTGAGGATTACGAGTCATATATACTTAATAAAAATTGATGTTTATAAGTTAGTTTTTAAGTATTAGTTTGTTTGTTATATATGTACGTAATACTAAAAATTTAAATAAAAAAAATTTGAATCCTATAAAAAATATTAGAAGTTACAAATTGAATAAAATATCTTACATTTATATTATAAAAAAATTAAAAAAATTAAATATTATACCCAATATGTCACGGTTTGACCAAACCATGACATATACACCACCAAAAACAAGAAACCTACTCCCAATAATTAACCCAATCCCGAGGTGCAGAACTTTTTCTAAAGCCCAATATGTCACGGTTTGGCTAAACCGTGACCTTTAGGCTTCAATATGTCACGGTTTGGCCAATATGTCACGGTTTGAATCGTTTTTTTTTCAAATTACCTACGGTGCGCCAAAAATTTCCCTTTTATTAAAACATACGTCGTGTTGGAGTATTTAATTATTTATTCGTCCCAGGCAATAACCTGTATATTGAAAAGGAACTTGGGAGTAAAATGATATATTTTTTCAGAAAAAGTGTTAAGAGTTCAAATCATGTAGTCTGTTATTAGATTTTAAGCGAACATAAATAAGCCTCTATCGTGTTTTTTTACTAACTAAATGAATATGTTTATAAACTGTTCATGAATACTTATCGAACAAGATTTATTGTTCATATTCGTTCATTAAGTAAATGAACTGATCACGAACAGTTAATGAACCCAATTTTACGAAATGAATACAAACAAATATTCATAAACATAACAAACATAAAAGAACGATCATTAGCATAAACAAATACAAATGATCATGTATTAACTTTATAATAAAATCAACATTTTCATCATAAACATTACGCAAAATCCACCAAAATAAATAAATGTATAACATAATTATCCAAAAATGCTTGACATAATTATCACGAATATAAATGAACACAAACGAACGACTATTAATGAACACATTACCGAATGTTAAACGAACATAAATGAATAAACGTAAGCTCTGTTCAATTTTGTTTGACTAAACGAAAGAAAATTCTTGTTCGTGTTCGTCCATTAATCAAACGAATGAATATAAATAAACTTGCTGTCAATTGGTTTTTGAACTGTTCACTAAATGTTCTATTCGTTTACAGACCTAATTGTTATAACTTTATCCTAAATTAATCCTACTAGTTGCTGTTAAAAATGAAAATTAACTCATTTATCTGTTATGATATTGCCTTCTCTTTTCTTATTTATATACTTGAAATCACCTTTTATCCTGTTATCTCATACAATCATAAATAATTTGTTACATTCACCTCCGTACAAAGTCTATTTTCTATATTTAATCTAGATTATCTTTAAATATAGTTTTTTTTTATAACTTAAACTAGTCCAGAGAAAACTCATTATATTTTCTGAAAGATAAATGTCACTCTATAGCCAACTACAACACAACTAAATTACACAAACCTGCTTTAGATCTGGCTACCTTGACCTAAAGTGTAGTCACAGGACTTTACCTCCAATGACTTTATCATTACACTTTAACTGCAATTATATATGTTTTTTTATTAGGCTTGTATTAAAATTAGCCACGCTTGTGAAATGGGTAAAAAAGAGTATAAGAAGATGAAAAGGTATTATATATAGGGATAACTTTATAATCAAGTTTTAAGATTGTTTTAAGGGAGAGGATATGCTACAAAGGCTATATTTCCTAAAAAGGGTGAGAAGTAATTCTGGCCATTGGATCAACTCATTAAAATAGATCAATGGTTCAAAAAAACGCGATGGCAAACATGTAAATAAGTGGAAAACTGCTAACAGGCGGAGGGGCAAAAAAGTAATTTGACACAATGGTTATTTGACACAATGGTTGTTTGACACAATGGTTGTTTGACACAATGATTGTTTGACACAATGGTTGTTTGACACAATGGTTGTTTGACAGGTTGTTTGACACAATAGTTGTTTGAAACAATAGTAATTTAACACAATGGTAGTTTGACACAATGGTAGTTTGACACAATGGTAGTTTGACATAATAGTAATTTGAAACAATAGTAATTTGGTATGTTGGCATGTTATTATATTTTGCTATGTGTTGGCATGTATTTGTTGCTATATGTTGCTTTACATTACACAATAATATTTTGGTAACTTGTTTTTATCGTCAAAATCAAACGTAAACAAAACTCTTCAAATATAACACAATGAGTCTTATAACACAATGAATATAATGACACAATGAATATAATGACACAATGAGTATATGACACAATGAATCTTATGACACAATGAATCTTATTCTTGAATAGGCATAGAATCAACTGTTGAGTTGTTTGAAGCTTGTTTATCCTTAATGTTTTGAAGATATAAACTGCAATTGCGTATAATGTGACCAGGTTGTTTGCAAAACCCACAATTTCTCAACTTTTTTCCTGCTTGTTCGATGGCTAACTCACGAGCTGACTTTATTCTTTTTGGCCTACCTGGGGATACACATTGTTGGCCAACATCTTTGTAATTTTCAGCATCTATATGAATAAAAACAGCATGTCATAAAAAGACAAAATGAGTATTATGACACAATGAAGCTTATGACACAATGATATATGTGACACATTAACACCATGACACAATAGTCTTATGACACAATTAATATAATAACACAATGATATTATTACACAGTATATATGACTCGTTAACACCATGACATAATGAGTCTTATGACACAATGAATCTTATGACACAATGATATAAATGACACAATGCATCTTGTAACATCTTGTATTTTTACGTTAAAATTAACGCCGTTTAATCCTGTAAGGATCTTTGTTGCCAACATGAAAAATTATGTACTATTTATGTTTATTTTCCTAATTGTCTCTAATTCTTAAATTTGAAAGTTAATAATGTTAATTATTTCATAATAAATAGATATTAATCATTATAAGTAAGGATGATAATAATAATAATAATCTTAATAATAATAATAATGATAGTTTAATTATAAAAACAATAATAACAACTAATAATAATAATAACAATAATAATAATAATAATAATAATAATAATGTTATTAATAATAATAATTAATAAAAGTTTATTAAACTTTGAAATGTTTAAAAACTTGGATTTAATAAGTCAAGGGCCTTAATGTCATTTTAGAAACTTTAAAAGGAAGTTTGTTGCATAAAATGATAATAAACAAACTTGCAGGGACCATTTGGGTAAACATTTCAAAACCAACCCCCCATCCCATTTTCTTTCCCGACTTACCGGCGGAGCTCCGGCCATACTCCGGCCGAGCTCCGGCCACCCCAAATCACAATAAAAACCTTAAAATTTTGATTTGAATCGTTCTAAAACGCCTCGTGTACCTGCAACGAACTTAAATGAGCATGATAATTGTGATTAAACACCGGTTACGCAACCAAACTAAGGCATAACCGAAACCCATTTAATCATATAGCCGTTCGAGCTTAAAACGATGTTAATAACTCAATTAATCCAACATAAACAATCATATACCTATTCCCAACCGAATACAACTCCCAATTTCACTTACAACCTACAGAAACATCCCACTTGATTCTTTCTAAGCCGCGACCTGCAACTCTATCAACACCCACCCTCCGACAAATATAAACCGAAATTGATAAAGGGCTTAGGATCCAGGGCATCACCCGAAGCTGTCTACAAGTTTAATTTGAGTTTGGTGATCATTAACACACGATTCAAGTTCGAACGTGGCCGCGACATCTTCTTCTTTCATTCTTATTTCATTCAACATCAATCGGGTAAATTTGATACACCAACATGAGCGTATTTACATGGGGAATCAAAGCCCCATGTCTATTCCCGTTAACATTATCGAATTGAACTTCAATTTTGGTTTAAATCAATTAGGGTTCATATGTGTGATTTGGGGGAAATGGGTAAAAGTGCTTAAATTCATTTGGAACCAAGTGATACCGCGGCTGTATGCCTTGGTTCACTGGTTCCCACGCCCTTGTCAAACATTGAGGTCCCGGGTTCGACCCCGGGCTCCCTCATTTAATTTTTTAGGCTTTTCAGCCCTTGAATTTATTATAAAAAAATTTGCAAAAATTATAAAAATATTTTTCGTAAACTTTAAATATTTTCATGGACCCTCAAGTCATTTTTTTTAGTGTATTAAAAGATGTAAGAAATTTATAAAAATTATAAAAATTCGTTTTGTGAACTTTGTTTATTTTAAAGTTATCTATGTATATCTTTTTGAAAATTATAACATTAAATACTATAATATCTTTATAAAATATTAGTTACAAATATTATACTTAGTTTATTTTTATAAAAAAAACATGACTTTAAATGATAGTTTAAAATATTAAATTATTATTGATCACGATGTTAACGTAATTATGAATTTCTCGTAGTGATTATATGCGTTTCATAATTAATTTCACAAATTACTATAAAGGATTAAATTCTTTTACAAATTTCATAAATAGTATTTTTCTTTTATTAAACTAAACTATATATAATTAACTTCATTTAAGTATAAAATCCCCCAAATACTTGTCGAAACCCTAGTTCGCGTTAAAACGTTAATCTTATTATTAAACTTAAACTTGTAAAATGTATATTTAGGTACATTGTGAAGGACTACGTCGAACCGACGCTTAAGATTATTTCTTATTAATCGTCCAATATATACTTATTTGATCATGTGAGTATTTCTATACCCCTTTTTTTTCTTATTTTCACACTTTGGGGTGAAACATGTTAACTTATATCATTGAACTTGTAAACTTATTTGAGTCTTGTAAACTTATGAAATTTACTTGTGTGTTGTGATTAGTTGAATCTTGTAGCTACCATGTAATGTCGAATACATGTACAATCATTAACTATTGCTAGCCTGGCGACGTCATAGATCTATGGGCCTGACAAGCCTGCTTGGTTGATCCAAGTACACTTAGCTAATCGTATATACTTATAACTTGGTTGATCCAAGTACACGTTTGAGACTTGTAAAACTTTGTCAAGGTTTGATTGTGCATTCTGTCTTACATCTCTAGTTACTTTGTTCTCTAATTTACAACATGAATTGTCATCTTTTATATACTTATGTATCAAAAACTATAGAATGCTCACCAACATCTGTATGTTGACCTTTTATTTTTAACATGTTTCAGGAAATACACAAGTTTGATTGATAGCTTGAAGTTCTTCCACATCTAGGAATGGACCTAGATAAATAAACGGAATAAATTGGATTGTTGCATCTTGTGTTATGTTATTTACTTTTTTTAAACTTATGTTTGTAATGGTACAATTCACACTTATGAATAATATATATTTGGGTTATTAATAGCGTTATGTGGCTGTGAACGATCTTAACCCTCACACCTCGACGTTTCCGCCGTCAAGGTTGGGGTGTGACAGATTGGTATCAGAGCCCGTAACTATAGGGAATTAGGTTATTAGAAATGGTGACCTAGACTATAGCATATGCATGAACCTTATAGAATTATATTTCTATCTTTTAAGGTATATGGTTTGAATGCTACATAATGCTATGTTCCCTTATGTGCAATTTGATGCCTTAGCATAGGATTGCCTAAACATTTCTACATGTCTCCCAAAACTTACATTTGACTCTTAGACTCTCCCCGAACATGAAACCTCTTAATCTTATTCTCGACGACACGTGGAATCGTATACTTATGCTTATGACTTGGATCTTTAGGCGTTATGTCTAATCTATATAAATCTCATCAAGGTTTTGATTTCATGAACCTAAGAAATATTGTGTGACACATAGACACCTGTATTCTGGATTTCCTGGCAAAAAGCCCTCGGGCTAAGGCAAGCGTATTCGTATAAATCTCATTGAGGGGCCCGTTACGCTACCTGGGGATTTCTGGGATGAGTGATAAACTATGGTCAAAATACACAAATCTCTAAGGCAAATGGGTCAATTCACCTTGACGTGTCAACGTTTCCAAATGGTAATGCGTTACCCAAATGGAATCATTCTGTGTACCTTACAACCCTTAGCTTGTCTTTGTCTAAACTACTATCCTTTGTTATTCTCATTCCTGTAACTAACTCATTTTGTATATCTAGCATGTCTCGTCATCATGGAAAGCGTGGAAGTTCCGACCGAAAACTTGCAGCAATGATAGCCCGACAAATGGCTGCTGTGCTCCCAACCATGGTTGCTGAGCTTAATAGCACCCTAATGGCTAATAGCAACAACAACACTAATGGGAACAATAGTGGTGCTCATGGAGAGAATAACAACAATCAACAAGGGAACACCCGTACTTGCACTTTCAAACACTTCAACTCGTGCAAACCCACTAGTTTTAGTGGAAAAGAAGGAGCCACTGGACTCCTCGAGTGGTTTGAAAGTATGGAGAACACCTTTATCGTTAGCGAGTGCCCTAATGAGTTCAAAGTTCGCTATGCTGCAAGTGTCCTTCAACAACGGGCACTAACATGGTGGAATAGTGAAAAGAAAAACCGTGGAACTGAGGTTGCTTTGGCGTTGCCCTGGGAAGAATTTAAGGATATCATGATCCAAAAGTTTTGCCCGAGGAGCGAGTTGCAAAAGCTGGAGGAGGAGTTCTGGAACCTCAAACAGGATGGTGGGAATCATTTGGCTTATTCCACCCGACATCATGAATTGAGTATGCTGCTACCACACATGGTAGACACCGTGCCCCGTAACATTGAAAAATTCATCAAGGGGGTACCACCTCAAATTCAAGATGCCGTGGTGGGTAGTAGGCCCACAACTTTGGAGGAGGCAATTACTATCACAGCGCAGCTCACTGAGAATCATATTAGAGCTGGTACTATGTCGGCAAAAGGTTCAAAGTATACTGCGAAGGCGACACCCGAGGCAACAAAGGAGGTAAGGGTCGAGTCATCTTCCCAAAACAAGAAGCGTAAGTTCACCCCGACACGCAACTATGCTATGACCGCCCCAAATGCACCTCAAAAACAAATGGTGGTTGCAAATCAAGCTCCCGTGGCTAGAGCTTATGTTGGTCCATACCCTATGTGCAACACGTGCAAGTACCATCACACGAGCAACACTCCATGCCGAGTCTGTTCGTTGTGTGGAAAGTATGGGCACTTGGTGGCTACTTGTCTTCGAGCGCCAAACAACACTGCAATGCTTACCAATCGAACCTGCTATAACTGTGGCGAGTCTGGTCATATTCGTCCGCAATGTCCTCGCAATGCAGGAAATGTGCCACCGGCTCGTGGAAGGGCCTTCAACATCAACGCCAACCAAGCACAAGCCAACAATGACGTAGTGAATGGTACGACGTTGAACTACTTTTAAATCATTTCTTGTCTTATAAATATTCCTATCTTTGTGTTCATCATACCAATAATAGGTTATTACCAAACAGGTATGTATCTTGTAAATAGTCATTATGCATCTGTATTGTTTGACTCGGGTGCGGATAAGAGTTTCGTGTCGTTGGAATTCGAGCCTATACTTTCTAAACCGCGTGTTAATCTAGAAAGATCCTTCACGGTCGAAGTCGCCGATGGAAAATCTATTGTCATTGACGTCGTAATACGTGATTGCACCTTAAGCCTTAACGAACACGAGTTCTCCATCGACCTCATTCCTATGCAACTGGGAAGCTTCGATGTTATTATCGGCATGGATTGGTTAGCCAAACATCATGCGGAAATTTTGTGCTTCGAGAAGTGCATTTGAATTCCCTACCAACTGGTGATACCTTAAAGGTCTTTGGGGAGAAACCATCCCAAGGACTCAAACTTATGTCATGTATCAAGGCCCGCAAGTGCTTAAGCAAAAACTACATGGCTTTCATGGCATATGTAGTTAATACGAAAGCCAAGGGTAAGGAATTGAAAGATATTCCTGTCGTGCGGGACTTTCCCGAGGTTTTTCCCGAGGATCTTAAGGGGCTGCCTCCCGTGCGAGAAGTTGAGTTCAAGGTTGACTTAATCCCTGGTGCAAACCCTGTGGCTAAATCGCCTTATCGTCTTGCACCGTCTGAGATGCAAGAACTAGCTAGCCAACTGCAAGAGTTGACCGATAAGGGTTTCATTCGCCCTAGTTCATCACCGTGGGGTGCACCTGTCCTGTTTGTGAAGAAGAAGGATGGTTCATTTCGTATGTGCATCGATTACCGAGAACTCAACAAGCTTACTATCAAAAACCGATACCCTCTCCCTCGAATCGATGATCTTTTCGACCAACTTCAAGGAGCAACTCAATTCTCAAAGATCGATCTACGTTCTGGGTATCATCAACTACGTGTTCACGATGATGACATTTCAAAGACCGCTTTTCGTACTCGATATGGACACTACGAGTTCATGGTTATGCCTTTTGGCTTGACCAATGCACCTGCCGTATTCATGGATCTCATGAATCGAGTATGTAAACCGTATTTGGATAAGTTTGTGATCGTGTTCATTGATGACATTCTTATTTATTCCAAGAAGAAAATGGATCACGAGACGCACTTGCGACAAGTTCTTGGACTTTTGAAGAAGGAGCAATTATACGCCAAGTTTTCCAAGTGTGAATTCTGGTTAGAAGAGGTTCAATTCTTAGGGCATGTGGTGAATAGTCAAGGAATTCACGTCGATCCTGCAAAAATTGAAGCCGTGAAAAATTGGTGTGTTCCCACAACCCCAACCGAAGTTCGTTCTTTTCTGGGCTTAGCGGGATATTACCGTAGGTTCATAGCAAATTTCTCGAAGATTGCTAAACCATTAACGGTGCTAACCCAAAAGAATCGACTCTTTGAATGGGGACCCGAACAAGAAGAGGCTTTCGAGACATTAAAACGCAAGTTGTGTAACGCTCCTATTCTCACGCTTCCCGATGGAAATGACGACTTTACCGTGTACTGTGATGCCTCTAATCAAGGCCTTGGTTGTGTTCTCATGCAATGAGGCAAAGTCATAGCATACGCATCGAGGCAATTGAAGGTTCATGAAGTGAACTACACTACCCATGATCTTGAACTTGGTGCTGTAGTTTTTGCTCTGAAAATTTGGCGACACTACCTTTATGGGACGCAATGCATAGTCTACACCGATCATAAGAGTCTCCAACACGTGTTCAACCAAAAGGATCTCAACATGAGACAAAGACGTTGGATCGAGTTGATTAGCGACTACGACTGTGACATTCGCTATCATCCTGGAAAGGCGAATGTTGTAGCCGACGCACTGAGTCGCAAGGTCCACAACAAGACTGTCTCGCCTCAAGAAATCCGAGATCGAAGACAATGGTTTGACACGTTAAGGGAATTTGATACCGAGATTCATGTGGATATTAACGAGGCTACTGTCATGCTACAAAATATCAGGATTGATAGTGATCTCGAGTTATGCATTCGCAAGGCTCAACAAGTGGCATTAACCGACGAAGAAAAGGATGAAGATTTGGTGTCCCACATTCGGTCACAACTGGAGACAAAACCGAACGGCTTGTGGTACTTTTTGAATCGACTTTGGATCCCTAATCGTGATAATCTGCGTCACCTCATTATGAACGAAGCTCATCAAACCCGATACTCTATTCATCCTGGCTCCGATAAGATGTACATGGACTTGCGTAGTCAATATTGGTGGCCTGGAATGAAGAAAGATATTGCGTCTTATGTTTCCAAGTGTCTAACGTGTGCAAGAGTCAAAGCCGAGCATCAACGACCAAGTGGGTTACTTGAACAACCCGAAATCCCTATGTGGAAATGGGAACATATATCCATGGATTTCATAACCAAGTTACCTCGTACTCCTCGTGGCCATGATAGTATATGGGTGATTGTTGACCGGTTGACCAAAACGGCACACTTCATACCAATACGAGACACTTACAAAGTTTCAAGACTGGCCCGCATCTACATTGACGAAATTGTGAGTCGTCATGGCGTACCGTTGCATATCATATCCGACCGAGATGCTCGTTTCACTTCGCACTTTTGGTCGTCTATGCAAGAACTCTTGGGTACTCAATTGGATTTAAGTACGGCTTACCATCCTCAAACTGATGGTCAAACCGAACGAACAATCCAAACCCTCGAGGATTTGCTACGACTATGTGTCCTTGACTTTGGTGGTGATTGGGATACGCATTTACCGCTCGCGGAATTTTCGTATAACAATAGTTATCACTCGAGTATCAAGATGGCACCATTCGAGGCCTTGTATGGTCGTAAATGTCGTTCACCGATCTGTTGGACTGACATTGGGGAAAATCTCATCACTGGTCCTGAACTTATCCAAGAAACGACCGATAAAGTTTCTAAAATTCGAAATAACCTTGAGGTGGCTAGGAGTCGCCAAAAGAGTTATGCCGATAAAAGACGCAAACCGTTGGAGTTTCAAGTCGACGACCTGGTCCTTCTTAAGGTCTCTCCATGGAAGGGTGTTGTACGTTTTGGGAAGAAGGGTAAGTTAGCCCCACGCTTTGTAGGACCTTTTAAGATTCTGAAAAGAATTGGGAAAGTGGCTTACAAATTGGAACTACCTTCTGAACTTAACGGGGTTCATCCTGTCTTCCACGTCTCCAACTTGAGGAAATGTCTGGCTGATGAAAATTTGCATGTTCCTCTCGAGGAAATCCAAATAGATGAGTCATTGCAATTCGTTGAGAAGCCTGTTGAGATTATGGACCGAACCCTAAGAAGACCCGAACAACTACCACACCGATCGTCAAAGTCCGCTGGGAAAACAAACGTGGAGCTGAGTTCACTTGGGAACGTGAGGAGCATATGAAAAAGAGATACCCGCACTTGTTCGTATAGTTTTGTTCTTAATTTCGGGACGAAATTCTTTTAAGTTGGGGAGACTGTAACATCTTGTATTTTTACGTTAAAATTAACGCCGTTTAATCCTGTAAGGATCTTTGTTGCCAACATGAAAAATTATGTGCTATTTATGTTTATTTTCCTAATTGTCTCTAATTCTTAAATTTGAAAGTTAATAATGTTAATCATTTCATAATAAATAGATATTAATCATTATAAGTAAGGATGATAATAATAATAATAATCTTAATAATAATAATAATGATAGTTTAATTATAAAAACAATAATAACAACTAATAATAATAATAACAATAATAATAATAATAATAATAATAATAATAATGTTGTTATTAATAATAATAATTAATAAAAGTTTATTAAACTTTGAAATGTTTAAAAACTTGGATTTAATAAGTCAAGGGGCCTTAATGTCATTTTAGAAACTTTAAAAGGAAGTTTGTTGCATAAAATGATAATAAACAAACTTGCAGGGACCATTTGGGTAAACATTTCAAAACCAACCCCCCATCCCATTTTCTTTCCCGACTTATCGGCGGAGCTCCGGCCATACTCCGGCCGAGCTCCGGCCACCCCAAATCACAATAAAAACCTTAAAATTTTGATTCGAATCGTTCTAAAACGCCTCGTGTACCTGCAACGAACTTAAATGAGCATGATAATTGTGATTAAACACCGGTTACGCAACCAAACTAAGGCATAACCGAAATCCATTTAATCATATAGCCGTTCGAGGTTAAAACGATGTTAATAACTCAATTAATCCAACATAAACAATCATATACCTATTCCCAACCGAATACAACTCCCAATTTCACTTACAACCTACAGAAACATCCCACTTGATTCTTTCTAATCCGCGACCTGCAACTCTATCAACACCCACCCTCCGACAAATATAAACCGAAATTGATAAAGGGCTTAGGATCCAGGGCATCACCCGAAGCTGTCTACAAGTTTAATTTGAGTTTGGTGATCATTAACACACGATTCAAGTTCGAACGTGGCCGCGACATCTTCTTCTTTCATTCTTATTTCATTCAACATCAATCGGGTAAATTTGATACACCAACATGAGCGTATTTACATGGGGAATCAAAGCCCCATGTCTATTCCCGTTAACATTATCGAATTGAACTTCAATTTTGGTTTAAATCAATTAGGGTTCATATGTGTGATTTGGGGGAAATGGGTAAAAGTGCTTAAATTCATTTGGAACCAAGTGATACCGCGGCTGTATGCCTTGGTTCACTGGTTCCCACGCCCTTGTCAAACATTGAGGTCCCGGGTTCGACCCCGGGCTCCCTCATTTAATTTTTAGGCTTTTCAGCCCTTGAATTTATTATAAAAAAATTTGCAAAAATTATAAAAATATTTTTCGTAAACTTTAAATATTTTCATGGACCCTCAAGTCATTTTTTTAGTGTATTAAAAGATGTAAGAAATTTATAAAAATTATAAAAATTCATTTTGTGAACTTTGTTTATTTTAAAGTTATCTATGTATATCTTTTTGAAAATTATAACATTAAATACTATAATATCTTTATAAAATATTAGTTACAAATATTATACTTAGTTTATTTTTATAAAAAAAACATGACTTTAAATGATAGTTTAAAATATTAAATTATTATTGATCACGATGTTAACGTAATTATGAATTTCTCGTAGTGATTATATGCGTTTCATAATTAATTTCACAAATTACTATAAAGGATTAAATTCTTTTACAAATTTCATAAATAGTATTTTTCTTTTATTAAACTAAACTATATATAATTAACTTCATTTAAGTATAAAATCCCCCAAATACTTGTCGAAACCCTAGTTCGCGTTAAAACGTTAATCTTATTATTAAACTTAAACTTGTAAAATGTATATTTAGGTACATTGTGAAGGACTACGTCGAACCGACGCTTAAGATTATTTCTTATTAATCGTCCAATATATACTTATTTGATCATGTGAGTATTTCTATACCCCTTTTTTTTTTCTTATTTTCACACTTTGGGGTGAAACATGTTAACTTATATCATTGAACTTGTAAACTTATTTGAGTCTTGTAAACTTATGACAATTTACTTGTGTGTTATGATTAGTTGAATCTTGTAGCTACCATGTAATGTCGAATACATGTACAATCATTAACTATTGCTAGCCTGGCGACGTCATAGATCTATGGGCCTGACAAGCCTGCTTGGTTGATCCAAGTACACTTAGCTAATCGTATATACTTATAACTTGGTTTATCCAAGTACACGTTTGAGACTTGTAAAACTTTGTCAAGGTTTGATTGTGCATTCTGTCTTACATCTCTAGTTACTTTGTTTCTCTAATTTACAACATGAATTATCATCTTTTATATACTTATGTATCAAAAACTATAGAATGCTCACCAACATCTGTATGTTGACCTTTTATTTTTAACATGTTTCAGGAAATACACAAGTTTGATTGATAGCTTGAAGTTCTTCCACATCTAGGAATGGACCTAGATAAATAAACGGAATAAATTGGATTGTTGCATCTTGTGTTATGTTATTTACTTTTTTTAAACTTATGTTTGTAATGGTACAATTCACACTTATGAATAATATATATTTGGGTTATTAATAGCGTTATGTGGCTGTGAACGATCTTAACCCTCACACCTCGACGTTTCCGCCGTCAAGGTTGGGGTGTGACACATCTAATGACACAAATAATATATATCACATTAACACCATGACATAATGAAATTTATGACACAATGATGTCATTGTGTCAAGTCTTATTTTATCTATCTTATTTTATCTTATATTGTTTGATTTACAGAACGCTAATACAGAAACATATAGAAACATATTCATAATGTCAAGATTAATCTAACAGTATATACACAATAACTGTTTTATTTAGACACAATGACGATACAAAAGAGACAATGACGAACAAAAAGACACAATGATGATACCTATGACACAATGATGATACCTATGACACAATGATGATACCTATGACACAATGATGATGTCAATCAGTAATAAAATTCACAGAAATCAGACAGTATAGACACAATGATGATCCAAACGATAAAATTACGGTGCGAAAATTAACATACTATGTCAATTACAGTATATAATCGTCCTCATACGTACCAATCTGACAATCACTCATCGACATCGGCGAAGTAATTGATGTAAAGCAATCTTCGACAGATGAATTCTATCGTTTGATGTAAGCTGAAACTTTGTATGTTTGAATCTTCAACGATTAAAATTGATGTAAGATGAATTCGATCGTTTGATCTTTTGAAAACCTCAATCGTACAGATATATATCTCACACCTTCATCTTAATAAATTAGACTTCCTAAAATACCCCTCCTTCCATTTTTAATAATATGTCACGTGTCACTCACCGATTGCTTCTCACACTTTTTACATAATATTCCCTTTGTATTTAAACTTTTCTCTTGTTTTAATTACTCATAAATTTATTTGTCTCAATCATTTCACTCATAAATTTTTTGTCTCAATCAGGTCACTTATAAATTTTTTTGTCCCATTCAGGTTACTAAAGTTTTAGAATTGTTCTAATTAGATATCTCATATATTGTAAAAATATTTTACAAACAATTGAAATATGTAAAATATTAACAATATTTATAAAGAATCGAATCATTTTAAAAAATTGTGAATTATTTAAAAGTTTAAAAAATATGAGTGAGATAATTAGAACACTCCCAAAACTTTAATGAACTAGAACAAATAAAAATATAAATAACTTGATTGGAACAAATAAAAATATAAATGATTTGATTAAAACACTATTAAAACTGACTTATTATTCTATAAAGTGTTCCCATTGGGGGAAGTTTAAGAAGAGATTGATTCATTATGTTTATTACTTCAATTTACAAAGATTACGTATTATATATGATACTAGCTTTAGTTACCCGTGTATTACACGGGAGGTTGTTAGGACCGTGTACGTACGGAGTACTAACTGATTCTAAGTTATACCAGATCAAATAGTGCGGAATCCTATTTGATTGGCGATCCAATCAGGGAGAACGAAATCAAGATCAATCCTAACGATTAGAAAACGTTAAGAATGGATTAGGAATGATCTCAAACGTTCTGTGAAGTTGGAGTAGACGAACAGGGCGCTCTGGGTCGACTAGGGTTATAAATATTCAAAGTGTTCAGTTTTTCCACGAATTAAGTGGTATTTATAGGTTACAGATCTCATTCGTGCGACTGAGCCTTGCGACTGGATCAGTCGTCCGATTGAGTAATACGATTGATTCATTCGTACTCTTGAGTCAGTCCGATTACTCAACCGTGCGATTGACTCAATCTCCTAGTTCAACCGTGCGATTGAACCATTCGCATGGTTCAGTCGTGCGACTGAATAAGATTCTTAGTCAAACACATTCTTGAACCTTTAATGATTCAGAACTGTGTCTCACAACTGTAAACCTATATAACATGGTCATATTATGCGTATAACAACCAACAATAATAATAGATATGACATTACGCAATCAAGCAAACATTCATTGAAGAGTTTTCATTACAATGATTAAACCTTACATACGTGTTACAAGATAGAAGTCTATTACATTTGATTTCACTAGACTAGAACTAGGGACATGTGTACCAACAAACTCCCCCTTGGACCTAGTTCTATCTAAGATTTAACCTCTTTCTTGAACTCTTCATATCTTTTCACCCTTTCTTCTCTCGAGACCCCAGAATGAATATTCAGTGCAAAGCAGATACGTATAACATGTTGGAACTGCAGTGCTTGCATAATATCTTGTGTGCCAAAGAACAGTGGCCACTTGAATAAGATATAGACATCAGACTCAGACAAGTTGGTTAGCCACATCGGATCAAACACCCTTATCGTCTCGACCGTTCCTTCTTTCTCCAAAACTATGACGGCTTCACCAGTTCGCCAGTCATAATACCACCATTTGAAATGGGGCGCAAAGTCCTGAGGCATCTCCCTCAATGGAATACGCGACATCGTGCGCGGAGGGTGCCATCTCAAGACCACCTTCGGTCTTCCTGAGGTGGGGTCAACCTCAGTCCTATGAAATAACCTTCTGGGCTGCTGAGGTTTAAAGTTGACCCACCTCGTATGATACTCTTTCTTCAGTGCCTGCTCAAACCATCCTGATATCTTTCCTGGAACAGCATACAGGAGGTTCAAGTTGGCTAGACAATTAAGCTCGAAACCAGGAAGAGTTTTCAGATCATGAGGAAATCTGAAATACTCTATTCACTTCTCTCTCTTCACTGCATACACTTTGAGATCCTCAAAGTATGCCCAGCTAATAATCTTGCCAGACACCTTTAGATGTTTCGTAACCTTGTAGAGCTTGGTGTAGGCATTTGACTTGTTTGGCACACGCTGTTTCTTCATTTCCTCAAAGCAGGCAATCCATTCAGCCTTTTTGACTGCCATATCGTCATCATTTGCCTGAGGAGCTGAGGCTGTAGCAGCTTTAGCAGCTGTCATCTCTTCAACCTTGTTGAAGATACTACTGTCAAAAGTTTCCCCCAGATCTGGGAGAACTTCGCCTTCGGCACTAGTATACTGAGGATACTCATCAGCAGTGATGTCCTCAATCTCCAGATCATCGACGTCTTGTAATTCATCATCACTGACTATGTCGACCTCTGGAGCGTCTTTCACCAGCTCGTCAGGATTCAGACTAAACAGTTCTGCTATCTGTTCATCTGTCAAGTCGTGTATTATCTCCCCCTCTTCAGCAGTGTAGCTGACAGATCGTTGTACGATCCCTTGTAGATCGAGGATCATCGTCAATTTTGAATCAATGTGACGAGGGGCACAACATCGTGCTCATCAGCTTGTTTAACTGAACCTGTTCAACAACCAAATACAGTATAAGTAAGTACACATTAAGCACATAACAGATGTTAACTTAACCTTTAATTTTATATACATAGAACAGGATTTGATACAAGATTTCAAGTACAAAGTTTAAATAATAAATAAACATCTAATCTTGAACTTTGCCTTGAATCTGAGCTGGTTCTTCTGTAGAGTGAGATGTGGACGGAGCAGAAGAAGAGGCCCTCTGATCTTGTTTGCTTTTAGTTCTTCTTTCTTGCTCAGATCAGAGGGGGATGTAGCAGCATCTCCTTCATCGGCGTCATTGTCTTTGTCCTGTGAATCTTCGTCACCTTCATCATCAGTATCTTCATCATCATCCTCGTCATCATCATCCTCACCCTCATCATCATCACCTTCATCACCATCACCTTCTCCAATCTTGAGGGGCTCACTCTGAGTGCCTTTCAGTTTTAGCACTAGAGTCTTATGAGCCGCCTCTAGCTTCTCAATCTTTGCATCCGACTCAGCCTCGTGTTGAAGCAGGCCAGTGATCTGATCAGTCTGTGAGGTGATCAACTGGGCTTGCGACAAGATCAACTCCCTCAGTTTTTCAATCTCAGCTGCTTGTGATGAACTTTGCTCTTGCAGCTGGAGAATCTGAGCTGTCTTAGCCTTATCAGAGGCTAGCAGCTGGAGCACCATGCTGTTTAGAGCAGCAAGTTGCTCAACCATCGAGACAGGTGGTAGAACTGAGCTCGAAGGGGCAAATGAGGTTTGGGTTTGGTGAGTGGTGGTTGTAGTGGTGGCTGTGGTGTAGATGGGAGGAGATGGGATGGCTATAGTAGGGGGTACAGTGGTGGTGGTGGAAGATATGTGAGTATGATATGGTGGTATAGTAGTGGTGGTGGTTTGGGGTGTTTGGGATGTGGTGTATTGGGTGGTTTGAGTGGTTTGGGTGATTTGGCTAGGTGTGGTGGAAGTGGTAGGTGCAGAGGAGGTAGAGATAAGCGTGATCCTCCTGCGCTTGGGCTTCATCCCATGAGGACGAGCCATATGTTTCCTCCGAGTCCCCCTTGACCCGGAGGCTCCCCCTTGGCTGCTGGGAGAGGCTGGGGTGTATGATGGGTCTGCTACAGAGCTCCCAGACTCTCCTGGGCGACCACCAAGTGCCCGTAAACCTTCCTCGGTTGCCACTACCTGACTTCCCACAGTCCGGGTTAGTGGTGCCTCATCTGAATCCTCCTCCTCCTGCATGAAGTCAGGGTGGATTAGAGCTGGCTCAGGTCTTCCTTGACCATCTCCTCCCTGATCTGTTCCGTGGTCATCATCATCGGAGTCATCGGAGGGTAGAGCCACCTGCTCTACATCAGAATCACTATCTTCGTGACGCCACTTTCTCCTAGCTGGCGCCACATACTCCTCACGGGCCAGATGCCCAAACAAACGTCTTACCGGGGGCTTGACCTGCTTGCCCCGGTATACCTTCATCCTGCCCAAGGTGGTATCATCCATCACCTCGAGCACAACTGTATCCTCCTTCTGCTTTGGTAACATAGGTAGCTTCTGGTCAAAGATCATTTGCAGGAAGCGAGGATACATGCAGAAGCCTTCTCTTCCCTTCACTTCTATGTTCTCCACTAGATAAGTGAAGATCATCCTGGAGAAGCTGAACGGATGGTTCAGCACTAATGCAACATAGGCATTCTGCATTTGCTCAGAGAGCTCGTCGAAGCCTCCTTTCCGTGAGGCAATACATCTTAGCAGGACATGGGCAAGGTATTTGAACTGGGGGCAGAGATTGCTCTTGTTGAGCATCCCTGAGTTGATGTCCCCAGTGTACTTAGCCCTCAGGAAGCACCCTCTAACAGTCATCAGATGTAAACGAATAGGACAGTCACCATCATCTCCTAACTCTAGGACTGTCCTTAAGTCCTCCTCGGTTATCTCTATAGCGTTACCAAGGATAGAGCTCCTGATCCGATAGGGCTCAACTGATCTATCTACAGTAGCATTCTCCCAGAATGCCTGCTGTAATGAGCGGTACGGAGTGCAGGGTGTGGATATCGCCCTGAAGATCCTCGATCTCCGTAAGAATGAGATTATTCCCACAAACTCAGATGCATTCCTTGAGGTCAGATCAAGATGGGCACAGATGTTGTGCTTTGTGCTTAGAATCCAACGACTCGCCATCTGTCACAATATAAGTAAACATCAGTACATGTAGAAGAGCTTGTTTGACATAAGAAACTCAGGGTGAATGTGCTTTGCTCATCCTCAACTCTTGCATAGACTCTCCAGGACAATCTTCATTATTGACCCGAACATGAACCGAAAATGACCCGATAATTTTCCCAAAAAAATTTATTTTACCAGACTTTTTCAGAAGGCTTCCCGACTAATAAAAATGGTTTAGGGAAAAATTCGTGCAAGAAGCTGTTCCAGACTCTTTTTTTTTTGGCCTGGTACACAGCTCATTCGTGCGACTGAAATAGACGAATGAAGACATACGTACGAATGGGTGATTCGTGCGAATGGATACTCCGAATGGGTCAGTCGTGCGAATGAAGTACACGAAAGGGTCAGTCGTGCGAATGAATGTTCATTCGTACGAATGGACATACGACTGGGTTAGACGTACGAATGGACCATACGAATTGTCCAGTCGTGCGATTGAGACCCAGTCGCATGGCACAATCGCATGGACGGGTCTGAATGCAGAAAACCAGATCTGCAGCCGCCACAAGGCTGAAAAACCCTAATCCGATGATTTGGACGAGACACAGCATAATAATTGTACCACCGAATTCGTTTTTATGATCTGAAGAAGATTTCGAGTCTGCTTTTAACAAATAAACATCACGCGCAATGAGATTTGAGCAAAACAAGATGAACACGAAGTGGGTTTAACGTCAAGATCTGAACTTTGATCCAAAATCAAGAGCTCGGGTTGCTAGAATGATTGTTAGATCATTCTAGCAGTAACCGGCTCTGATACCAATTGTGAAGTCACTGGATCGATGAACATCCGAGCACGTTCTTAACGGAAGGATAAACAACCAAAAGATAAACAATAGTACGAACAATAATCGAATGATTTCATTGATAAAACATAACGATTTTAAGCTCGTTACAACTTAAGAATTACAACTTTTGGCAAGGGGAGATCGAGCATGATCTGCCCTCTCATCCGGCAGCACCTGGGCGCCAGGAACCCTATCAAAAAACCCTTTGTTTTGTTTCTACACATTGAAACTGGTATATATAGGCCTCGGCCCATATCAGATGCGACTGGGCCCATTCGTGCGATTGGACCATGCGTATGGTTCAATCGTACGACTGGACCATTCTTATGGCTCAGTCTTACGAATGCCCCAATCGCATCTCTCAGTCGCACGACTTGTCCATTAGCATGGCTCAGTCGTACGACTGAGTCTCATTCGCATATGCTCCTGCGAATGACCCAGTTTCATGTGTTTACAAGGTGTATAACATTAAGCCTAGACTATTCGTCAAGCGACGGACACACTATATATGACTATATATGCTCCAACAGATGTGAATAATTAATTATTAAAATAACACAAAAAAAATAAAATTAAATGTACTACACGGGTTAAAAAATAAAATTGATTAATTGTTGATTGTTATTTATATAATACTAACTTTAGTAAATCCATGTATTACACGAGTTAAGAATAAAATATTAATTGTAATGAAAGTTTATGATGTAAAATGATATTTTAAAATACAATATGATTAAAATTACATATGAGTAATAATTATAAGTAATACTTTTAAATTTTATTTCCAAAAAGATTTAACTATTTTTTCCAAACAAACCGTATTAAAAATATCATTTTTAAAAGTTTCTTATTATAACTTCTAATTTTAATTATTTTTAGTTTATAAAGAGTTTACTTTTTATAAAAATTAATTTTAAGATTTTTCATATTTTTAAAAATGTTTGAAGTTTTAGAAAAACTTTTATTTTATATAAATTTGTTTTCTACAAATAACATTAATAAAAAGTCATCTTTTCTTAATTTATTATAAAATATTTTAATCGTAAAACGAATTAAATTATTTGATTTTTATTTTATGTAACTATGTAAGAGAAGAGAGAGAGGCGAAAAAATAAACTTAAAGGGCATAGGAATATGACAAGTGTCCCCCAAGATACTCTTTTAGTTTATATATAGATTAAAACTAGTGTTCAGCAACTACGGTGCATATTTTATGTTTCAAACATTGACCATCAATTTATCAATTGACAAACAAGTCCTTAGCGCGTACTATTGCTACCCACTCTCTAATTATATATAAGCAATGTTTTCAGAACCGGATCGAACGTCGAACCGGATGTCTTACTGGTTTGGTGGTCGGACCGGATGGACCAGATGGACCGGATTTAACTATATTTTAATTATATTTATATATGTAATTAAATATAAGTAATTTATATATGATTTATACATATATTTTATAGTTATATATAAAACTTAATTATATTTGTATATCCGAAGTACTAATTTATGGTTTAACAACCCGTTTTTACCCACTAAAATCAAAAAAAAATTAAAAACCGGTCAGAACCGGCCCGGTTCGCCGGTCCAACCGCCGACTCGGTTTGAACCGGCCGGTTCAACTCAACCAAAACGAACCACCCTGGATCGGATCGGCCAGGCAGCCGAATCTCAGTCCGACCGGTCGGACCGGCCGGTCCGATCCGGGCCTGAAAACACTAATATAAGAGTATTCATATTAGTTTTTTCATTCACATTCTAATATTGAAAAGACGAAGAATATTGGTATCTTTTTAAGATTTCTATGGACTCACTACAAGTTCGTATATATTCTCCATACGAATGCCGACCAAATACGTGTGATGATTCATGGTGCATTCATCGTAATGCCCGAACGATTTTCGTACAATTCGAATCGTACTTTTTACATTTTCTGTCACGTATACATTATTGGCAGCACTCCGGACAAGCACAAATCGAAGAATGGTCGTATCCGGTGAAACCGTTTGGCCTCCTAACGCCGGTCATATTGGTCGAGATTCGGGAGTTGTGATTTGTATGTTATTGCGTAGGTTGGTTCAAAATAGATCTTTAGAGTGGCAAGAGGTTAGCTTACAGGATGCTTGCTTTAGATTCCGAAGATTTATGGCAGACGAACTGTATTCTAGACGTATAATGTAGAACAGTAATGAAATATTTTATTAAAACATAAATGTTTATTAGTACACTTTATTAAAAACGATAAACCGTTATTATCACACAATAATAAAACACATAATTTTTAATCTTCTTGATCTTTATAAAAGATCCAAGCCGCAAAATGGTTAAAAAATTCCAAAATGCTCCCGATATCTTTCTTGAGTTGTTGTCATAATATCCGTATCATTTCATAACGTATTTTGATTGTTGTAAACGTCTTTGTAGAGCTGGTGAAATGTCGTGACCTTCCTTCTCAAGTCAAACCACTTGTTGCTAAGTTCACGAGTGGCGCGATATTCTTCACGTTCGAGAATTTGATGAAAACGAGTTGAAACCCGGTTCCAAAATATTGAATTTGGTGGTATAGTCCCTGAATTTTCGATACAAGATCTTACTAAAGTCACCTCCTCTTCATCCGTCCATGGATTTTGATCCGGTGAATGGGACGAGGAACTTGATGTAAAACTTGTAGCGCTCATGGTTTGGATATTGAGTAAATTTGTGTGAATTGGTTGTGTGAAGTGGTCGAATTTATAGACCTAAAAAATAATGAAACGGCCCATGAGGGACGTTACGGCCCGTATGTTGGCTACCAAACAGGCCGTGAAGTCTCAACGGTAGTTTTTTAAAAATTACCCACCTCACGGGCCGTGAGGACTCTCACGGCCCGTTTTTGCCATCAGTAACGGGTCGTGAGTCCCTTCACGACCATGAAACCGTATCATATATACGACCTCACGGCCCATTTCTTCATTTACGCCCCCTAAACACACATTGGATTCACTCTGTCACGAGCTCCGGATTTTCATCACTTTCATACCGCCGACTCCTTACTATGGTACGTATTCAAATTTGTATTTTATTTTTGTATATTTATGGTTTAAATATGTTAAAATTTAATTTAAAAACGAAAATAATCTGAAAAAATTGGGGTTACGGGCCGTGAGACACTCTCACGGGCCGTAACCTTTTGAATTTTCAAAAGGTCACGGGCCGTGACTGCTGTTCACGGGCCGTAACCCTTTGAACATTCAAAAGGTTACGACCCGTGAGGCTGTCTCACGGCCCGTAACCCTTTTTTGTGTTCTTGAGATTTTCTAAATTTTTTTTTGCAGATTATGTCGCCGCGCAAACGTTCACGTCCAGAGACCGAGCCTGAGGGTCATGGTGACTTCCTGGACCCACATCCGCATCTTCGTTTTCCTCGAGAGACACAACCACTGCTTAGGCTGTGGAAGCTGATTGGACGGCCCCTGAAGGGGACCCGCACCCTCGACTGGGACGTGTTAGAGGAGGTTGGAGATATAGCACGTGCCCAGGACATCGTTGGGCTCGAGGGAGAGACGCCCTGGAGGCGTATGTTTGATTTTGGATCTAGGTGGGGCTACAGGGAGCTCACGTTGGAGTTTTCGTCTACGTTTTTGTTCACTCCCGTGACAGAGGATGAGGACCCCCGCGAGCACCTAGCTGTTCGATTTATGCTGGCGAGCACTAGGTTTGAGTTCACCCTCGCTCAGTGGGCGGTGATTCTTGGGTTTTACACCCAGGAGGAGACGCAGGATCCTCGTTTTTATTCTGATGAGGTCCAGTCAGAGGCGGCTCCTCTGGTCGGATGGTGGCCGACCATTTCCGACCAGCCATGGGAGGGCGCCATTAGGGCGAGCTCCATTAGAGATCCGTTGCACCGGTACCTACACCAGTGCATTGCCGGCACCATTGCCGGCAGAGACCAGAGTATGGAGCAGGTGTCGCTCCTTGATTTATTTTTTCTGAGGGCCTTGCTTTCACCTAGGCGGGTGAATCTTGCTCACTGCATGGCCGCCTATTTCTTCAGCGTCATTCAGGGCAAGGTAAAAAAAATATTTATATTAATTCTTAATAAATAAGTATTATCTATTATGCGACTCATGATTATGCCTCTTATTTGATTGTTTTGCAGATGGATAGCCCGATTGTTTGCGGCTCTTACATCACCGTCATTGCCTCGCGCTTAGGGTTGTTTACGGACGCCCTAATTGCGAGGAAGACGACGGACACGTCGCCTCGGATTTTGCCGCCAAATTTGGCGACGACCTCTGATGGTCCACTGATGGTGGTCGGGCCATCTGGCAGTCGATGGCGGACGTTAGTGAGGAGGAGGAGCAGCCGGCGCAGCAGCAGCCGCAGCCCCAGCCACACGCCAGAGCACCCGTCCCACCGCCAGTACCGCCTGTTCCCAGGACCATCATTCGGCAGATTCCGCCGACGGGGGAGTTTATGGCGGAGCCACTACATTTGTTGCGCCAGTCCCAGACCTTGCTAGTATGGACGGCGGATGCGTGCAGCATTTTGGCTGCTAGCCAGGGTATCGACCTCCCCCCTCGGCCGGAGTTGCCTCCGTTTGTCAGACGACCTGCGGGTGATGACGAGGAGGCTGCTGGTGGTGATGAGGAGGATGCTGGTGGTGGTGATGCTGGTGGTGGTCATGACGCATAGATAGTAGGCTTTTTTTGTTTTATTTACCTTTCATGTAAAAAAATTAAGAGGGCGGGCCTTGGCGCAGCGGTAAAAGCTGTTCCTAAGGGACCAAAGGTCTCAGGTTCGATCCGTGGAAACGGCCTCCCCACAAAATGTGAGGGAAAGACCGCGTACATCTTCCCTTAAATGGGACGGACCCTCCCTGGACCCTGCGAAAACGCGGGAGCTCTTTTCGGCACCAGGTACGCCCTTTTTCATGTAAAAAAATTAAAAAATTTTGTTGATATATTATGACTTATTTTTTATGACGTTTAAATGTTTAATTATATGTTTACAAATATTATGCATCTCATATCATTAACATTCATACACACCTTTTATGCTAACCAAATGCCCAGCTCATATAAACAAAATTCAAAGGTTGAAGAAAAATTCGATAATCTTCTTATTGCATTTTTCTTTGGAAAACGAAAGAATTGATTACATGTTTACAATTCAACAACAATAAAGAATTGAATAAATAATAGATTACATGTTTACAATTCAACAACAATAAATAATTGATAAATGTGTAAATTATACTAAATCTATACGTTCAACCGGGTCTACGGGCCTTAGTTCGAGATATTTTTGAAATCGACTTCCGTATATAACCTCCCAATCATTAGCGTTTTCTGTTTTGTACAAATACCAATATTTGCTCGGAACAGGCATTGGATAGTCACCCACTAATCGAATTCTAATGAAATGGCTATCTTGAACATAAGTAATTGAAATTATATGATGTTCACTGATATCACGAGGAGATAACCAGAACGGGAAAAAAGTAGCGGAGTTGCCGATAGATATAAAAATTATAACCACTCGAAACCTGTTAGCAATAAGGATTGTAGCAGGTGGCACTGTCATCCAATTTTTATGGGGAGCTGCACCTAAGCCGTTCCAGTTTAATGATTCTCTTTTTTCGTTTATATCAGGAAACATCGCAGCGTACCTATGTCTGTTTTCATCCAACTCAGCTATAAGTTCCGTACGAATAAAACGCCAGTGATTTTCACCATATCCCAGTGCGAGTGCTATAGCACGAAAACCACAATTGCCGTCGGCTAAAACATCATCCGCACCTGAAATATACGGGAAAAAGAATGATGGAATCCAACTGTTAAACCGGAAAAAATTGTTTTTATCTTCGTCGCCCGGGATATATGAAAACTTGGAACTCTGTTGAGATAATCCATCTTTGGCTCTTGATTTCGAAGACATGGATTGACTGCGCTGCAAAGACCCTTGTTTTGACTTCACCACCGAACTTGAATATGTTGGCGGACCTTCAATATTTTCTCTAAGTTGAACATATGAACTATGTCTGGGGGGTCTAATATTGTTTCTTTTTGCTTATCTTTTTTGGACGACCCCGTGTATGTGTTTGGACTTTAGGAGGTTTTTTTTATCAATTTTTGAAGGATTAATGAAAGATTTGAAAATATTAATCAAATATTTTTTCACATTTTCGGGTTGGACAAGTAAATGTTTTGTCACCATCTCCATCTCTTTATGTACATCTACTTGAACCTCCCGTACAATATACGCGGGTGAAAAATATAGCTTCCTCCAAAAAACATCAATGGCATCGAGCGGGATACATTGACCTATAAAATAATATATTAAATTAAATATAATAAAACTTTTCATGAAAAAAAAAAAACCTAAAAGAACTTCACCTGTTTGAAAGTAATTGTTTAATTTACAAGCACACGGAAGACCACAGCTGGTAAAAAGAAGGCAGCCACATGATTCTTTGGATATAATTAGATGATTTATCCTGTTAATCTCACTAACTAACATATGCAAAGCCTGTAAGGCCCACCTTTCTCAGGGGACCTCTCAGGTTGGTCATTCACAGCATAACATTGATTTAAAGAAATCATTTACTCATATATGATAGATATCTATATATATTGCAGCGGAAAATACTGTAATTTCAATTCATTACAAATAACATATAAACATTGTCTTTAAACATCAAAGCTATTTAAAAGTCCTTTTAATCTTTTCTTTATCGGGGATGCCAGTCTTTGAGTGCCAAGAAGCTTCCATTCCATGCTCACATCCCATAAGCTCTAACTCTTACCTGTCAACTGATATGCATACAAAAGTCAGCTTCGCTGAGTGAATTCTATGTTTACTTTGCTAAATAACTTTTGTAAGAGATATTAGCTTTATCAGTTGAAAATAATTCTCATCTATCAAGCATCAATACATACAGGCTATCACTTTATCGATACTTTATCATTACTTTTCATTTCTCGTTATTTATTACTCTTCTTTATCCGTCAATTCTCTGTTACTATCGGTGCCTAGGCTCGCCTAGGACTTTGCTGACACGCCAATTAAGGGCTTACAGTCGTACTCAATCGGGCCATTATTGTCATGCCAATTCAGGGCTTACAGACCTGCCTGTTCGAGCATTACTTTATCCGGGTGAGGGCACAACAAATGCAACCCTCCTTTAGCCATTGCTTGCAAGTCTTTACTTTATCCCTTGCCTGCAGGACTTTACTTGCAAGACTTTACTTTATCCAGGTACACGTTATGGGCCACATAACCTTTCTTTACGTTTCACTTTCTTATTTAAGTTATATATATATATATAACACAACACATCTCGAAGGCAATTCATCACTACAAGGTTATATCTCGATAAGGAAAAACACACTATCAATTCATTATAACACCCCATTTCTCATATAAGATAGTATGTAAAGCTTTACTTTAAAAGAACTGATCATAAAAAGTATGTATCTTAGTATGCATACCGCCCCAAAACATTTAAAGCATGTATAAAATAGGGGATCTAGAACTCACCTGAACTCGTCCAAGTAGCTTAAATTCTAAGTCACTTAGGCTATAGCCTGAATGCTCTAGCTGCACGAAAGTTAACATGCAAAAACGTCATTTTCTTCATAGTTTCGCTACAGCGAAACTACAGTTTCGCCTGCAGTTTCGCTGAGCAGCACTTCTGCTAGTTTCGCTAGACAGATTCGCTACCTTGAGCGCCCAACTTTCGTTGGAATTCCCTATTCTCGCAAGGTCTATAGGTCAGTCTGGGTCTTAGCGAGATTATCGGCGAAACTATAGTTTCGCCCTAGCGAAACTGTAGTTTCGCTGGAACTACTCCTAGTCTCGCTGAACTAATGTACAGTTTCGCTGGATGAATACTTAAATTCGCTGGATCGGGGCCCAGTTTCGCTGGATGAACAAAAACTCAGATCCAGCCCGTTTTTAACCCAAAATCTTAACTTTTTACGTCCAAATCCTTAGTTTACCTTCCATGAACTCAAATCTAAGCTTTTTACACGTTTTCATACGTAAAAATTCGACCTTTATGTGTTTCTTTAAACTTTTCAAAACCCCAAAACCCTAGAATCCGGGTTTGATCTACAGAGGGCCTTAGAGGTCGATTCTTACCTTGTTTTGTTGCTCTTTCCTTGTGTTTTGATGCTCCAATCCACCAGAACTTCAATCCTTCAAACCTTCAAGCTCCAAATCTTGAATTTCTTCACTTTCTCTCTCTACTTTCTCTCTCTACGAATTTGGTGGCTAGGGTTTGAAATGGTGAAGATGGAGCTGTTCATGCATGTTTAAGGGCTGATTAGGGCCCTTAAACCCGTTAAGCCTAGCCCATTAAGACTAATTTTATCCATAGCCCACTAATCTACCCCTTTATTTCTTAAATTAACCCTTAAAAGCCCATTATTATTAAATGGCTCGTTTCGGGAAATTTCGGGGCGTTACAAGTCTCCCCCCCTTATTTAGGTTTCGTCCTCGAAACCTGCTTCGTCATTAAACAGATCGGGGTATTGGCGTCTCATTTCCTCCTCGGATTCCCAGGTGGCATCCGACCCCTTTCGGTGTTTCCATTGCACTTTGACTTGCTTGACTACTTTATTTCTCAATTGTTTCTCCTTCCGGTCCAGTATAGCCACTGGTTGTTCTACATAGTTCAGTTTCTCGTCCACTTCGATGTCATCTAGAGGTACGACTGCCTCATGCGGTGCTAAACATTTTCTTAAGTGCGACACATGAAAGGTAGGGTGAATCCCACTTAACTCTTCTGGAAGGTCTAGCCTGTAAGCTACATCCCCAACTCGTGCGAGTACCTCGAATGGTCCGATGAACCTGGGACTCAGTTTCCCCCTCTTCCTAAATCGGATGATTCCCTTCCATGGTGACACTTTCAGCATTACCCTGTCACCCACGCTGAACTCTATTGGTCTCCTTCTTTTGTCGGCGTATGACTTTTGTCTATCCTTTGCAGCCTTCATATACGCCTTGATTTTCTCCAACTTTTCTGTTGTGGCTTCCACGACTTCTAAGCTTCCTAACTCCTTCTGTCCGACATCACCCCAACAAATAGGAGTTCTGCACCGTCGACCGTACAATAACTCATATGGGGGCATCTTAATACTGGCGTGGTAGCTGTTGTTATAGGAGAACTCTGCTAGTGGCAGATGATCATCCCAATAACCGCCAAATTCGATAACGCATGCCCGAAGCATATCCTCCAGTGTCTGGATCGTTCTTTCCGATTGCCCATCGGTCTGCGGGTGGTATGCGGTACTAACATACAACCTCGCACCCATCTCTTCATTGAACTTTTTCCAGAACTTTGAGGTGAACCGCGTATCACTATCTGAAACAATCGATACGGGCATACCATGTCGCGCCACAATTTCTCGGATAAATAGTTCAGCAAGCTTCTCTGAACTAATTGCTTCCTTGATTGGCAGGAAATGCGCACTTTTAGTCAGTCTATCGACGATCACCCATATCGCGTCGTGGCCTTTTGTCGTGCGTGGTAATTTAGTGATAAAGTCCATGGTAATATGTTCCCACTTCCATTCTGGTACTTCTAATGGCTGAACATAACCATAAGGTCTTTGGTGCTCAGCCTTCACCTGTAGGCACGTGAGACATTTATTTACATACGCAACCACATCTCTCTTCATCCCAGGCCACCAAAAATCTTTCTTCAAATCGTGGTACATCTTATTTGCGCCTGGGTGAATTGAGTAGCGGGTCTTGTGCGCTTCGTCCATAATCTTTTCCCGCAAGTCACCATGCTTCGGAACCCATGTCCTGCCATGGAAGGTCTTAACACCCAAGGTGTTCTCTACCAATTCATCCACCTTTCCCACCATCCTTTCTTATTGATTTGCTGCTCTTTTAAAGCGTCTATTTGAGCTTTGCTTATCATCCTCATAACATCTGGGGTCACTACTAGTTGGCACGCCTTCACCCGGATCGGTTCATATCCTTCCTTTCGGCTCAGGGCATCGGCTACCACGTTCGCCTTACCCGGGTGATAATGGATTTCACAGTCGTAATCCTTTATCAACTCCAACCACCTCCTTTGTCTCATATTTAGGTCCTTCTGCTCAAAGAAATATTTCAGACTTTTGTGGTCGGTAAATATGGCGCACTTAGTTCCATACAAATAGTGTCTCCAGATCTTCAATGCGAACACTACTGCGGCAAGTTCCAAATCGTGAACCAGGTAATTAACCTCCGTGTCCTTTAGCTGTCTGGATGCGTAAGCTATAACCTTTCCTCTTTGCATCAACACACAGCCTAGCCCGCAGTAAGAAGCATCGGAGTATACCGTTAGGTCTTCATCTCCCTCCGGTAGAGTTAGTATAGGAGCTTTGGTCAGTCTATCCTTCAATTCAAGAAACGCATCTTCTTGTTCTTTCCCCCAGTCGAATACCACGTTCTTTCTTGTTAACCTTGTTAATGGGGAAGCTATCTTTGAGAAATCCTTGATGAACCTCCTATAGTAGCCAGCTAATCCCAAGAAACTACGGATTTCGGATGGCGTCTTTGGGGAATTCCATCGCGTAACTGCCTCGACCTTTGCTGGATCAACCATGACTCCTTCGGAATTTATAATGTGCCCTAAAAACTGCACCTCCCGTAGCCAGAAGGCACATTTAGAGAACTTCGCATACAGTTTCTCCTTTCGTAAAGTCTCTAACACCTCCTTAATATGACAAGCGTGGTCTCCTTCATTCTTTGAGTATATCAAAATATCGTCAATGAAGACTATCACTGATCGGTCCAACATCGGGCGACACACGCGATTCATTAAGTCCATGAATGCCGCAGGAGCATTGGTTAGCCCGAAAGACATAACCAAGAACTCATAGTGGCCATAGCGTGTTCGGAAGGCCGTCTTTGGGATATCTTGCTCCCTTACCTTCAGTTGATGATACCCGGATCGGAGATCTATTCGGGAGAACCAGTTGCCCCTTGCAATTGATCAAACAGATCATCTATCCAGGGTAGAGGGTACCGATTCTTCACGGTCAGCTTATTCAACTCTCTGTAATCTATACACATCCTCATGCTGCCATCCTTCTTCTTCACAAATAGCACGGGAGCACCCCATGGAGAAATGCTGGGCCTAATGAACCCTTTGTCAAGGAGTTCTTGCAGCCGTGACATGAGTTCCTTCATCTCGGAAGGAGCTAGGCGGTAGGGTGCTTTGGCAATGGGTTGGGCTCCTGACAGCAAGTCAATCTGAAACTCTATCTCTCTATCCGGTGGTATTCCGGGCAGATCCTCCGGGAATACGTCAGGAAAGTCCCGCACCACTGGTACATCGGACAACTCTTTCGCTTTATCTTTAACATCCTTGACATACGCTAGATAAGCTCCGCACCCTCGCCTCATACATTTCTCCGCCTTGATCACGGAAATGATCCTTGGAACCTTGCAATCGTTATCACCGTAGATCGTAATCGGACTACCATCTGGGGCCGTTAATCGGATCATCTTTTGCTGGCATACTATGTTAGCATCGTGGGCAGCCAACCAATCCATCCCTAGTACGACGTCAAAACCTCCTAAGGGCATGGCAAACATTGTGCGGGAAAGTAATGATCTCCTAGTTTAATGTGGCAATCCTCCATCACTCGGGCTATTCTAATGGACTTACCATCGGCCGTTTCTACTTCGAAAGCATCATCTATTTTCTTAGTTTGAGCATCTAGTGTAGCACAGAAGGGTACAGATACAAAACTCTTACTGGCACCACTATCAAATAATATGGAGGCGCAAACATCATTGACAAGGAACGTACCTGACACTACGTCCGGGTCCTTCCTTGCTTCCTTCTTGTTCATGGTGAAAGCCCTTGCCTTGACCTTGGGCTTTCCATCATCCCCCTTGTCATCACCCCTGCTCGTGCCCAAGCTTCCCGGCTTGGCTTTCTTGCAATCCCTGCTGTAGTGCCCCGACTCATGGCAGTTAAAGCACTCGTTTACTTCCGGGCACTCCCTAGCCATGTGACCCGTTTTCCCACACCGGTAGCACCCATGGCTACCTAATCGGCACTCTCCGGGATGCCTCCTCCCACACTTCTCACAGTTCTTAACTTCCTCGACCCTCTTCACAACCATCTGTTTTGCTTCCACCCTTGCTTTCTTGTTCCCCGGTTGGTGGCCACTACTTCCATATCTCTTCCCATTGTTATTCCAAGCCTTCTTCGTCTCACCCACTATCGCCGGCCTGCGATGATCATACAACCTTCCACTGAGGTCCACTGCTGACCTAAAAGTACTAGGTCGAGCAGTGACCATGTCCCTACGAATGTCTAGGGGCAACCCTTGTATGTACCTCTTGATCCTTTTGGCTTCAGGAGTTACCAAATCAGGCACCAGACGTGCCATTTCATTGAATTTTGTAGTGTACTCCTGGTGAGTCATATTTCCAGCCTCCAAACTCACAAACTCTTGCTCGACCTTGTCAAGCTCTCTTTCCGGGCAGTACTCCTCTATCACCAACCTCTTCATCTCCGGCCATTTCATCCTCTCAATGGCCTCCCCTCCGTAAGACTCAGCAATGTTATCCCACCAACACAGTGCTGGATCCAAAAGGGAATGGGAAGCAAACTTCACCTTTTGGTTTTCACGGCACTCACTGATCTTCAGTACGGCCTCCATTTCCCTAATCCAACGCTGAGCAGTGGCAGCGTTACCAGTACCATCAAACGTTGGGGGCCTACACCTCTGAAAATCCCCGTAGCTGCACCCCTTCGCCCTCTCTTCCACTTCAGGGCCATCATGGTTACCCAGACGATCTCCCTCGTCGCTCAACTCCTCAGTCTTGACTGCCCCTTTCTTATCAACTTTTTCTGAAGCCGTACTCTTCTTACTGTCGCCCTTAACCTGCTCCACAAATTCCGCAAGCAGAGCGGGCATCACTCCAGACAGGACCTGATGCACCTCTTGGGCAATAGCTTCCTTTACTGTCTCTTTCAGTTTGGCCTGATCAGGGGTAGACCCTTCGGCTCCCGTTTCTAACTCAACCTCCTCCTCCTTAATCGGTTCCTCAACCGGCTTTCTGGTTGACCTTTTTGTTGGCTTCACAGTTGCACTTGCAGTTTCCTTTGCCTTAGTCGGGGGCCTTCCCCTAGTGCTTCTCCGGGTGACCATGGTCGGAACTTCTTTCTTAGGTGCCATTCGTTCTACTTCCTATAAGATTCAGAATGTTAATATGGTCTTTCAAGGCAAGTTCAGTTCACGACAAGTTTTGTAAATTTTTAATAACAGTGGCCAGTTGTGATTAACTACTTACAGAACTTCCCGTGCCATAAACTTTCCTATCCTGAACCACACCAACACCAGAACCTACTATACCTAGTCTATGCACGTATAAGTCACATAAATTCAGATGGGCATCACAGATAACATCATCATACTCTACCTCGGCTCTAACTTAAATAAGAAGGCACTATCCACTAGAATAATACCTATAGCATATTTGTTACCTCTGGGCATGGAGCTTCTTGGACTGGCATCCTTGACACTTGGTCCCATTATCTGTTTAAGTTTAGGTTTATAAAATGGTTTTCCCAAATCCCTTAAACATTGGCTCTGATACCAACTTGTAAGGCCCACCTTTCTCAGGGGGACCTCTCAGGTTGGTCATTCACAGCATAACATTGATTTAAAGAAATCATTTACTCATATATGATAGATATCTATATATATTGCAGCGGAAAATACTGTAATTTCAATTCATTACAAATAACATATAAACATTGTCTTTAAACATCAAAGCTATTTAAAAGTCCTTTTAATCTTTTCTTTATCGGGGATGCCAGTCTTTGAGTGCCAAGAAGCTTCCATTCCATGCTCACATCCCATAAGCTCTAACTCTTACCTGTCAACTGATATGCATACAAAAGTCAGCTTCGCTGAGTGAATTCTATGTTTACTTTGCTAAATAACTTTTGTAAGAGATATTAGCTTTATCAGTTGAAAATAATTCTCATCTATCAAGCATCAATACATACAGGCTATCACTTTATCGATACTTTATCATTACTTTTCATTTCTCGTTATTTATTACTCTTCTTTATCCGTCAATTCTCTGTTACTATCGGTGCCTAGGCTCGCCTAGGACTTTGCCGACACGCCAATTAAGGGCTTACAGTAGTACTCAATCGGGCCATTATTGTCATGCCAATTCAGGGCTTACAGACCTGCCTGTTCGAGCATTACTTTATCCGGGTGAGGGCACAACAAATGCAACCCTCCTTTAGCCATTGCTTGCAAGTCTTTACTTTATCCCTTGCCTGCAGGACTTTACTTGCAAGACTTTACTTTATCCAGGTACACGTTATGGGCCACATAACCTTTCTTTACGTTTCACTTTCTTATTTAAGTTATATATATATATATATAACACAACACATCTCGAAGGCAATTCATCACTACAAGGTTATATCTCGATAAGGAAAAACACACTATCAATTCATTATAACACCCCATTTCTCATATAAGATAGTATGTAAAGCTTTACTTTAAAAGAACTGATCATAAAAAGTATGTATCTTAGTATGCATACCGCCCCAAAACATTTAAAGCATGTATAAAATAGGGGATCTAGAACTCACCTGAACTCGTCCAAGTAGCTTAAATTCTAAGTCACTTAGGCTATAGCCTGAATGCTCTAGCTGCACGAAAGTTAACATGCAAAAACGTCATTTTCTTCATAGTTTCGCTACAGCGAAACTACAGTTTCGCCTGCAGTTTCGCTGAGCAGCACTTCTGCTAGTTTCGCTAGACAGATTCGCTACCTTGAGCGCCCAACTTTCGTTGGAATTCCCTATTCTCGCAAGGTCTATAGGTCAGTCTGGGTCTTAGCGAGATTACCGGCGAAACTATAGTTTCGCCCTAGCGAAACTGTAGTTTCGCTGGAACTACTCCTAGTCTCACTGAACTAATGTACAGTTTCGCTGGATGAATACTTAAATTCGCTGGATCGGGGCCCAGTTTCGCTGGATGAACAAAAACTCAGATCCAGCCCGTTTTTAACCCAAAATCTTAACTTTTTACGTCCAAATCCTTAGTTTACCTTCCATGAACTCAAATCTAAGCTTTTTACACGTTTTCATACGTAAAAATTCGACCTTTATGTGTTTCTTTAAACTTTTCAAAACCCCAAAACCCTAGAATCCGGGTTTGATCTACAGAGGGCCTTAGAGGTCGATTCTTACCTTGTTTTGTTGCTCTTTCCTTGTGTTTTGATGCTCCAATCCACCAGAACTTCAATCCTTCAAACCTTCAAGCTCCAAATCTTGAATTTCTTCACTTTCTCTCTCTACTTTCTCTCTCTACGAATTTGGTGGCTAGGGTTTGAAATGGTGAAGATGGAGCTGTTCATGCATGTTTAAGGGCTGATTAGGGCCCTTAAACCTATTAAGCCTAGCCCATTAAGACTAATTTTATCCATAGCCCACTAATCTACCCCTTTATTTCTTAAATTAACCCTTAAAAGCCCATTATTATTAAATGGCTCGTTTCGGGAAATTTCGGGGCGTTACAAAGCCGCAATAGAAACGTTACCTCACAGCAATTTAAGCACTTCATGATTATGCTGCACCATAAGCATGATTTTGCTTTTGGTAAAACTTTCTTTTATAGCAATTTTCTGGGTAACTAAGATATTATTAATAAAAGGAATAAATCTATCCAGGGTGCTATTAGTTGCTTTCAGGTAACTTTTCAACAACGAATGTTGGCTCTCAACTCGGTTCGTTATGTGTTGACCGAAGTTATAACTTTTATTTATCCACGCCGACACAAATCTCTCTTTGTAGGGGTCCAACCAGTTATTTTTGAGGTACATCAGCACTCCTATTTAAAAAATATACTTATTTTTATGTAAATATACATATATTTTTAAGAATAACACTAGAAAACTTACTTGAATGTTTGGACACCAATCTGCGATAAAGCCGGTCGTAATTATAAGCGTATATGTCCGTCGTTGCAGAGTTAATAAGTACCGACCACACATGCTCAAAAGCACCCCACTCTTCATTTGAAAAACTCGCCTTGCAATGTTTAGCAATATTTTCTGAAATATGCCATCTGCAAAGTAATCGAACAGCACTCGAAAAAACTTCTTTTGACGCATTCATCAGAGCGAGGTCTCGGTCGGTTAGTATAACACGGGGCTCCATACACTTTTCTTCCAGCGTTGCTTTTAGTTGCTCTAACACCCATCTGAAGTTGGCTTCACGCTCATAATCAATGAATGCGTGAGCAACAGAAAAAGATTTCAGGGTGGATGTCACACCAACCATTTCAACAAATGGCATTTTATACAAGTTAGTTTTGTATGTTGTATCAATCATCAGCACGTGTGGGTATGCACGCCATAATGTGTAAGATGTGGGATGTATAAAAAAAACCCCGTCGACGGTATTTGTCGGTTCATCTATGTGAGGGGTGTAAATATATTGATGTTGTTGTAGTATAGAAAAAAAACCTGCATTGGGGTTTCACCAATTCTGGTGGACTTTTTAATTTTTGCCCGAGCGTTATGTATGGTTTGTAACACAGATACGTTATTGGAATTTTGTTCCCTCAACGTGCCTAGAATGTTTCGAGGGTCAATATTTTGCTCGGTCAGATTCTTTACAGTAGAAAGCTCATTTTCGGTGAGCCTCATTGCGTATGCATGTCCTTCCAGGTGTTCAGCAGGTTCATGGTTATGAGTATAATCCACAACAACTATAATCCACCCATCTCTCTTTATCTGGTACTTACCCTGCAATTCAAATTGACAGTTTGTTTTTTTCGTGCCACTTTTTCTTAGAGTGGATGCTCCCTTATATACACCACCCCGATCACATTTCAACCAAATTTTAACCACCACACCATTCGAATTTATTTTTGAACGTTCGGTGACAATAACAAATTCATTTTCTCACCCCACGTTAGTTGCCCAATCAACTAATTTTTCACGAGATGAGAAAACCTAATCAATTTAATATTTTTAGTTAGTTATTACTAAATGAAAGTAAAATGAAAGTAAAATGAAAGTAAAATTAAATGTAAGGCCCCGTCCCCGAGAAACCACAGTTGGCAATTTATAGCATAAAATCAGTTTAATAACAAAACATTGCAGTGGAAAATAATTAAACATTTATTTAAAACTTAAAAACCCCATTGTACTCATACATTTGTCCTTTAAATATAAACAAAAATATTCCTTGCTCATTAATTACAATAAAGACTTCATTAACAGGAATGCCATCATATCTCCCCAAGTAGCTTCGTGGTGCCATCCTCAGCATCAGCGCTTACCTGTCCACTATTATGCATAAAAAGTCAGCTACGCTGAGTGAGTTCTAGTTTTATATAAATAAGAAAATATAGTCTTTTATCCTTCATATAATGAACACGCATACATCATACTACAAACATTACTTGCATCACATTAAGCACGTTCATTATCTTTCTGCAGGATCGGATTTCGGGTGTTTTTCTCTCAACTCACTTTGAATCAACACTCAGCAAGCAGTCTTTAAGAAGAGTTGATCACAATATAACAAGTAACAAGCAGTAAGAAAATTTAACATAGCAAGTAAATTTTCAAGGTACTTTTATATATTGCTTCTCAACTCAAAGGATTACAAGACACTTGGACTCAAATCGCTTACATAAAGAGTTACAGGGAGAAGATATATATAATACACCTACAGCCGGATATACTTTGATACCAGCTGGATACCTCTAACCTTACATCTATACTACAAGACTCTAGGTGAGGTCTTTCAGACATTTTGCCTGAGAGTTGGTAGTCAGGACATGTCCCTGACTTACCTTTTGTCACCAACTAAAGTTGGTAACATGTACTATCATAAAAAGGTGAACAGTAGAATAAAGTATGGTCAACAACATGGCTCTTTAGGAAGATGCCATGCTGTATTAGAGGTCTGCAGAGGACTGTCAGGGACCATACTTTTATCTGCTGGACATAGCAATGTCTTCCGAAGGATAAAGTGCTTCGGAAGAATAACTTCTTCCGAAGGCACTTATACTTCGGAAGACTGCTTCTTCTGAGGCTTGGAGTCTTCTTTGTCTTCGGAAGCAGACTTTGTCTTCGGAAGCTTTCAGACTTTGTCTTCAGCTCTTTCATCAGACTTTGTCTTCGGAAGCTTTCAGACTTTGTCTTCAGCTCTTTCGTCAGACTTTGTCTTCGGAAGATAGTCTTCAGCTGTTGGCTTCAGCTGTTGTCTTCAGCAGTTGACTTCAGCTTTTGCCTTCAGTAGATATCTTCAGCTGTTGGCTTCAGCTGTTGTCTTCAGCAGTTGACTTCAGCTTTTGCCTTCAGTAGATATCTTCAGCTGTTCTTCAGACTTTCGGAAGATCTCTTGCTCAGCTTCGGAAGCCTTTGAATGTAGTACCAAAAGATGACTATGAAGTGAATTTGGTTGCACCAGCCTTATCATGATCCAACAAACTCCCCTAGGCTGATGCTACCAAAACTTCACTTCTCTCTTCTTCTCAAAGCTCTCAGCACCAAGGAAAGCAGGTGTTTATCGGTGTCTTCATTCTTTCCTGCTGGGGTGCTGAGAATCTTGTACAGATCCTTGGTGGACAGAACCTCCACTCTGTCACCTTGGATTATATGTACCCTCTGTTGTGGCCCTCTGAAAAGAGTTAGTTGATGGGAAGTATAGTCATATTCCCATCGAACTATTGGTTCCAATTTAGGACCTTCCACCATCTGTAGAAAGGCTGTGCCTTTGGTGGTTGGTCTTTCCTTGTCTTCCACTCTTTTCAGCTTCAACTCTTCTTCAATCTTGGCTCTTCTATTTCGTTCAGCCAAGTGGAGACCACTGATATGGTTTCTGATGTGTGCAGCAGTCTCAGAGTTGGAGGGATTGGAGAATGACTTCTCTGCAAGCTCAGCAAGATCAAATCTGCTGAGATGCAGTAGAGAAGTGGCATTGAGCCTGTTGGTTTCACCATTCTCCCTTTCCACAACAAAGTTGTGAGAAGGTTCATCGAACCTCTACTGGACTATTGCATTTCTAGGTCCAGGAGATTGACCAGAAATCCTGTCCTCTTTCCTGGTATCCAGTAGAGTCACCAGTCTTCTTCTTATCTTCTCCTCAGCATTGAGGGTAGACCAAGAAGTCTTGCAGCCTGGCCCAAGGTATCTCTAGGCAATTCAAGAAATTGGCCTAGGGTGAGGGAGCTTGAAGAGTTATCAACCTCGTCTTGACTCCTTTATTTCCTCAAAGGAGAGATGTTTAGGAGGCTGAAAGGATGATCTTGGTTGTTGTTGGGTAGGCTTAGGTTTAGTGGTTTTGGGTTGAGTCTTGGGTTTTAGGATGGGTAGTTTGGGTGGTTGAGGTGATGTGGTAGGTTTGGGTAGAATTGTGGGTTGAGGGGTGAAGGTTTCATCAGTGGGTTCGGGTTTAATGGGAAAAGGGGTTGGTTCTGGTGTGGGTTGTGGCTGTGGTTGAGTGGCTGGGGTGAAGACCATTCCTTTCATCCTTCTGTACATCTCCTTCCTTTTCCCCAAACGGATGTCAGCTTTGATTTCACTGACTATCCGCTGGAGTGTCCTTTCGGACATAGGTCCCAGCTGCCTACCAGAGAAGCCATGAGCCCGGAGATAGTCCTTCATCCAGGCTTTGTCAGTTGACCTCTTGGTGGCAGTGACCTCCTTCTCTTCCTCCCTCTTCCTTTTCACCTTCAACTTCTCCCTAGCAGCCTTCTTCCTTTCCTTCTCCATTTGATCCTGCTCTTTGTTGTGGAGCAGCAGGATCATGTCATCATCATGTGGAGACAGTTCAGGAAGACTGAAGCCTCTTGAGAGTAGGAATTTGATCCTCTCCTCTCTCAGCTTCAGGGCTGCCTCCCTCTGCTCTTCTTCTGCCTTCTCCAAGGCCAACCTGGCTTCTTTTTCTTGTTGTAGCCTGGTTGACCTCTCCAAGGTCACCAACTCCTCTAATGGTAGCAGGAGTATCTCCTCATTGGCAGCTCCTAGATTGATGAGCTGGTCAATGAGTGCTGTTCTTCTCTCTGGTTGATTTCTTCCTGATTGGCTACAGCTGCCTTAGAACTAGCAGCTAACAGCTTCTCAGTAGGAAACCGACCTTTCTTTTTGGCCTTCTCAATCTTCTCCTCCTCCTGAAGCTCTTCCGCAGTCAATTTTCTTTTGCCTTGTCTTTGATTGTGCTTGACTGTGGTGGTTCTTGGATGGAGGGTTGTGATTGAGAGAGAAGTTCAGCTGGTGCTTGGGTTGGAGGTATTTCAGAAATGTCCTCCCTGCTCACCTCAGATGCAATTTCAGCAATGACATCTGTGATGGTCAGTTCCTCGGACATCTGAAATAAGCCTTCCGCAGCTTATATTTCGGCCTCGGAAGACTTGTCTTGTTCTTCCGAGGCTTCCATGTAAGCTTCGGAAGCCTCAGCTAGAGCTTCGGAAGATGAGACTGCTGCAAGTTCTGTCCCATCTGTTTCAGTTGCTGGGCCATCAGTCCCCACTTCCCCTTCGAAGCTAATCTCAGGTTCCATGAAGACCTTAGGTTGACCAACTTCTTCCACAGTGGTAGAAGGTGCAGTCAGTCTTTGAAGCTCCTCAGCCCCAAAGTAAGCAAGTGTGGTGTCGGGGCTGGGCTGTTCTAGGGATGATCTCAATACAAACTTTATGAAAAGTCTGTAGAGATCTTGAAGCATCCTTGAGTCAATCTCCAGAAAGGATTGAGATGACTCAGGTAGTGTGATTAGTTGGGTGGAAATGAATTGGGTCTGTGGTTCCATAGATGTTTGTCTCTGAACTTTCTCTCCCTTTTTGGTAGCATCATCTTGAGAGCTAGATGAGCTACAGGAAGAAGTCATTGAGACCTGGATTGGTACATGCCTAACAGACCTCTCCGTCTGTTTCTCAGCTAGTTGAGCCTTGAGAGAGTTAATCTCAAGTTGCTGAGTGGCAGTCCTTGATTCTAAGATCCTCACCTGTGATTCCAGGTTAGAGACCTTAGAAAACAAGTACTGAAGTGTTAGTTGCATACTTACCTCATCTTCATAAGAAGAATCATGGGGAGATGAGATAACATACCTAGTATGCTCACTCTCACCACCAGATGTGGTTTCTTGGCACCCTGGTTTCCTTTGCTCAGAGTCATCTCTTTCAGAGATGTCAATGGGCAAAGTTGCCGTAGACTCAGTCCTAATGATGTTACCACTGTCCTGAGAGCTCAATGAGAGACTCTGAGTAGTGGCAGCTGAGTCTACATGAGTCCCCTCCACATCAGTGGGACTCACCTCAGTAGCTAGCTTCTGATGGGGGCTAGAGACAAGGGATCCCTCTTGGCTCTGTTGATCTTTTAGTGGGTGTTGTAGATCAACTTCATGGCCATGGAGAGATGTAATCTCTTCATCAGTTCGGAGTAAAAGGTCAGTGAAAGAGAGGGTGGTTAGTCCTACTGACCCGGGACCTTGATCAATGTCTACAGGCATTGAGCCTATGGTGGGGCTGTCCCTAGAAGGCTGCACAGGAGAGTGTAGAGACTCACCCTGTGGGCTAAAGGCTTGGGGTTCGGGCTCAGGGGTTTGAGACTGAGGAGGCTCAAAACCCCTTGAGGTCAATTGTGAAGGATGGTGTGACCTCGGACTGAGTGGGAGCCCATGATTCCACTCTAGTCCTTTGGGTGTGAACAGAAGGAGCTTGTTCAATCAGAGTAGATTGAACAAGGGTTCGTTTGGGGCGTCTCTGATATGTAGCTTTAATGGGTAAAGAGGCTTTTGGTATTGTGGTGGATGTTGCTGGTGTGGGTTCATCACCTGTGGGGAGAACAGGGATGTCACCAGGAGCTATGCGCTCAGTCATCTCTGGAGGTAATGGAGTGTACCGTCCAGTGAAGTTGGTGGACATCTTCTTTAGTGTCTTGAAGATGGTAGGCCTCATGTGTGGAACAGGAAGAGCAGCTGCGCAGACAAGCTTGCTTGGTTCCATCTCACAGTTGATTATGTGTTGAAGAAATCGGGGATACATGAAGAATGTATCCCTGCTCAGATTGGCGATTAGGTTGTTCAACACAAATCGTGAGTAGTTGAATCTGAGGCCTCTCACCAACCCATGAACTAGGCATCCTAGTTCATATGGGATTTGATCCCAACCCCCTGATTTGTTAGAGAGGCAATGTAGAACAATGTGCAGCAGGAATTCCAATGGTAAGAGAAGTTGAACTTGTATACTGTAGACCTGCTGACATCGCCTCCATATCCCATGAGGATATAGGTGCCTTCCAAGTCTTCCTTGGGGAACTCAGTAGGAGCCCCATCATCGTGAAGCTCGAGATGCTCCCTGATGAGCTGTTCATTGATGACCAACTCTTGGCCACAAACTCGGGTTCTCAGGACTCGAACCCCATTCAGTACTGCAGTTTCACCGTTGCTCCAAAATTCTGACATATGGTTGGAGTATACGGTGGGGTTAACTGTTAGTGCAGTGAGATAGGTGGATTCGGTGAGAAAGGTGATGATTTGGGTGAAGTCGGCATCCCTTGACGAATCAAGTAATGCGACTTGGTTGTGCTGAGGGTTTAGCGCCATTGGAGAAAAGATAAGCTTGAAATTTTGGGTGAATTTGAGGGTTTGACAGTGAAGGGAACAGTTAGGGCTGTAAAGTGGTAAAAGAAGATGAAATTGATGTGTCAAGATTATTTAAAAAGGGTAATAGTGGTAGTGGTGGTAATAACTGTGGGTGGTATGGTGGTTTACGGCGGAGAAATGATGTTGGCGGCAAGGATAATTTTAAATAATCTGACATTATCAACAAAATCTTTACTTTTTACAGAGTGGGGCCCAAAAGATATCCGTTACATATAAAAATCTTTACTTCCGAGGGTAAAACATTTCCGAAGATAATTTTCTTCCGAAGGCAATTTATCTTCCGAAGCTTGATATTGCTTCCGAAGGTAAAATTGTCCTTTGAAAGCACTCTATCTTCCGAAGCAAGGCATTGCTTCTGAAGGTAAAGTTGTCTTTCCGAATGGAGAGTTGTACAAGTTTCGGAAGTAGATCTGATATAAAATCAATCGCTTCTTCCGAGACCAAAAACTCTTCCGAGAAGAAAATTTCCATTGAGAAATTTGACTTTGGAAGATATTCAGGAATATCTTCCGAGAGTTAATTCCTCTTCGGAAGGAATTTACACTTGGAATAATTTAAAGATCTTTTGTAACAGGGCTTAAATTGTATTGACACAAGACATTACTCATTAAAAAGGTTTTCAAAAGAGGTAGTTACTCAATGTTTATCATCCCAATTGCTGATATGAGATACTTAAATCTTTGTTCATCAAAGCCTTTGTGAACAAATCAGCATATTGTTCATTTGAGTCAACTTTGATTAACTTTATCAGCTGTTTCTCATGAATATCTCTAATGAAATGATACCTGATATCAATGTGTTTTGTCTTGGAGTGCTTCACCGGATTCTCAGTAATGGATATAGCACTGTTGTTGTCAATATGGATAGGAGTAGTCATGAAGTTGAACCCATAGTCTAACATCTGATTTTGAATCCATAGCAGTTGAGCACAGCAGCTAGCAGCAGCAATGTATTCAGCTTCAGCAGTTGATGTAGAGACACAGGATTGTTTCTTGCATTGCCATGAGATAATCCTTCCACCAAGAAATTGACATCCTCCTGATGTTGATTTCTTGTCAATGTTGCAGCCACCATAGTCACTGTCAGAGTATCCATAGAGATTGAAACCACTATTTCTTGGATACCAGAGACCTAGTTTAGGTGCTCCTTTGAGGTATCTGAGGATTCTCTTTGCAGCAGCTAGGTGAGACACCTTTGGAGCAGCCTGATATCTTGCACAAATGCATGTGGCAAACATGATATCTGGTCTACTTGCAGTGAGATACATCAGAGAACCAATAATTGCTCTATACTGATGTTGATCAGTATCCTCCCCCTCAAGGTCAGGGCAAAGATTATGGTTTCTGGGTATGGGTGTCTTGGCTGGTTTACAGTTCTTTATTTCAAATCTTTCTAAGATGTCTGAGACATACTTAGATTGACTTATGAAGAACCCTTCCTTCATCTGTTTTACCTGAATTCTAAGGAAAAAGTCCATTTTTCCCATGGAACTCATCTCAAACTTCTGCTTCATAATGCTTTCAAAGTCCTTGCACATTTGGTCGTTTGAAGAACCAAATATGATGTCATCAACATAGACTTGTACAAGCAAAATGTCTTTTCCACTCTTTCTGATGAAAAGAGTCTTGTCAATGGTACCTCTAGTGTATCCATTCTTCAGGAGAAACTGAGAAAAGGTCTCATACCACAGCCTAGGTGCTTGGTGCAGCCCATATAGAGCTTTATCCAGCTTGCACACATAGTTGGGGTGCTGTGGGTCTTCAAATCCTGGAGGTTGACACACATAGATTTCCCTATCTATATCCCCATATAGAAAAGCACACTTGACATCAAGTTGGTAGACTGTGAAGTTCTTGGATGCAGCATAAGCAAGGAAGATCCTAACTGCCTCAAGTCTTGCAACAGGTGCAAAGACATCAGTATAATAATTCCTTCCTCCTGGGTGTACCCTTGAACTACTAGTCTTGCCTTGTTCATGATAATCAAGCCTCTATCATCTTTCTTGTTCCTGAATACCCATTTTGTGCCTATGGGTACTTGACCAGATGGTAGTGGGCATAGATTCCAGACCTTTTGTCTTTTGAATTGAAGCAGCTCCTCCTACATCGATTCAACCCAACTACTATCCTTTAAGGCATCTTCTACCTTCTTTGGTTCCATCTGAGACAGGAAGCATGAGTACAAGCAGACATTCCCATGATGAGTTTGTCCTCTTGTTCTCACACCCTCAGAGACATTTCCTATGATGTTCTCAGTTGGATGAGTGTTATGAATCCTAAGACGAGGAATCACTTCCAGTTACAGAGATAGGTCTAGGTTAGACATATTCTGATCAGGAACTGGAACATTCTGTCCAACTGCTGCTTCAGAGTCATTCAATGAGGACTGATTGAATGATTGAGAAACATCATCAATGGTTGGTTGTGAAGTAGTATCAACAGTTGCCTGTTCCTTCAGAATACCACTTCCCTCAACCTGGTGTTGTAGCGGATCACCTGAGGAACTTTAAGGTTGATCAAGTGATTCACTTGTTGAAGCTTCACTGTTTCTGGAGATAGTTACACTGTCAGATCTGTGAATAGTTGAAGCTTGTTGCCCTTCAGCTCTTGGAGAATTTGGAATAGGTCTGGGAAGCTCATATAGTTGACCTGCATCAGCATCAGCATCACTTTGAGCACCTATTCCAGCTGAAATTCTCACAAGATGGTTCAGAATAGTTTGGAAACAATTCTAAATCAAAGATATACTCAGGTCCATTCCCCCTAACACAAGGAGTGTGCTCATTAACAACTATGTTGGATGACTCCTCAAATTGTTGATTCTTAATATTGTATACTCTATAAGCTTTGGAGCTAGAAGAGTATCCAATAAAGATAGCATCATCCGACTTCTCAGCAAACTTTGCCAAGTTGTCCTTTGTGTTAAGTATGGTACACCTGCAGCCAAAGGACCTTAGAAAGCCAATGAACGGTGGCCTCTTGTTCCATAACTCATAAGGGGTTTTTCCATGGGGCTTAACTACAAGAACCCTGTTCTGCACATAGCATGCAGTGCTGACTGCCTCTGCCCAGAATGTTAGAGGCAGCTTTGAATCAGCTAACATGGTCCGAGCAGCCTCAATAAGTGTCCTGTTCCTCCTCTCAGCAACACCGTTTTGTTGAGGAGTTCTGGGAGCACTATATTGTCTGGCAATCCCTTTTGAGTCACAGAATGAGTCAAGAATGAAGTTCTTAAACTCAGTCCCTTGATCACTTCTAATAATCTTAACCTTGTGATCAATTTGATTTTCTATTTTAAGAATAAAAGATTTTAAAGTTTCAGCAGTTTCATCTTTACTTCTTAAAAAGAATACCCATGTAAATCTTGTAAAATCATCAACGATCACAAGGCAGTATGATTTCTTCCAATGCTCATTATACTTGTGGGACCAAAGAGATCCATGTGCAATAAGTGTAATGGAGTAGTGATAGAGTTAACACATTTGGATTTATGAGATGATCTGTGTTGTTTCCCTTTCAGGCATGCAACACAGTTATCTTTGCAGAAAAATTCCTTTTTAGGCAAACCATGACCAAGTTATTCTTAGCCAATTTATTCATTGTTTTAAAATTCACATGACACATGCGTTTATGCCATAGTGTTGACTCATCACTATCAGCTTTGGAAAGAAAGCATGATACTTCACCCATAGGAGAAGCATTGTTCATATCTAGCTTGTACATATCCCCTTTCCTGGGAGATCTGAGAAGCACCAATTCCGAAGGAATTGTCATCCCTGGTCTGAGGATAATGCACTCATGTTCTGTGAAAAGCATCTGATGCTTCTGGTCACAGAATTGAGAAACACTTAACAGATTGTGTTCAAGCTGCTTGACAAAGTGAACTTTGTCAATGTTTATTTTGCCATTGGATATACTTCCTCTGCCAGAAATATATCCTCCGGCCTCACCTCCAAATTGGACAGGCCCTCCATCAAAGTTCTGGAATTGTTGAAGGAGAGATCTGTTCACTGTCATGTGCCTGGAGCATCCACTATCTACAATCTAGATATTGTTGTTCTTGTCAAATGGATGTCCCTGCACATAAGATGAGATGGTTAGTTTTGTTTGGAAGCCCAAGCCTTGCAGGTCTCAGGCTCTTCCAAAGATAGTGACATAATTGAACCAAAAGATATGCAGTGGGGTTCAATAGAGGTCATTGTTGAAGAAGAGGTTTGGGCTGCAGCATCTTCCTTGATCTTCCAATCCATCCTTTGGTTGATCTTTGAGGATGAGCTTGTTGAAGCTTTTGCAGCATGGTCTTCTTCCGAAGCTTCTCTCTTTTCGGAAGAAGCCTTCACCACCTTTTCTTCCGAAGTAGTCTTCTTCTGAGATGGTTTTAAGGGAGCCTTCTTGTTATTCCGAACCTTAGAAGGTTTGGCTTCCGAAGCCATTTTCCCTTCGGAAGAAGTAGTTTCTTACGAAAGCAACTTGGCTTCCGAGACCAACTTTCCCTTTTTCATCATTTGGACCTTTTGAAGTGGTCCAACTGAGAAACCTTCTCTGACTCCTTCTTTCTAACATTATTTGCATAATGTGTGCTTGCTGGATTGTAGTAACAATCTTTAGCCATATGGTTGTGCAGACCACACATTATGCATGCAATGTTAGTCTTCTGGGAACTTGCAGGTTGCTGTTTCTTGGGTTTCTTCTCTTTATCAGCAACTTTCCCTTTTAACTTCTGATCCTTCAGTAGGACAGGAGTGCTGGTACAACACTCCTTTCCTGAATCAGGAGTACCTACCACTTGAAATCCGACAGAAATGAAGACACCCTTTTGCTTAGGGTCAAACTTAAGCTTGGACTCTGCAACCTTCTTGGCAGTCCTTCTAGCAGCTTTAGCTCTGCTTCTTCTTGCCTTGGTGGTCAGGATTTGATCATCACAGGTGGAGATGGGTGTATCCTCCTGTTTCTCCCCTGTGAAGGCCACTATTTTTGCTTCATCCTCTAGTTCCAATGGAGAAGGGTCAGCAGTTGGAACCTCTTGCTCTTCAGTACCACATCTAGGTAGTCTAATAGACTCATAAGAGTGTGGTGGAGCTATTTCACTGGTTCCCAACCCTTCTTTGTTTTGATAAAACATTTTGGAATGAGAGGTTGATGCAAGAATAGTTTGGAAGCTTTGCTCAGCAATAGCTTGCTTCCTGGCCTGAGCCTCAGCTGTGACTAACTGGGCTTGAACTTCAGAGAGTTTGGAGATCAGATCTTTGATTTGAGTCTTATAGTTAGTCTTTTCATGTTTCAAAAGAGACACAGTTTTCTCTAACTCATCAATTTTCCTTTGATTGTCAGATTCAGCTCTTTTAAAGTCAGATTTTAGCACATTTAAAGACTCAACCTCAGATCTGATTTCCGAAATGTAATCCTTATACAATTTAACTTTAGCAATACAGGCAGCAGTACAAAGATGTTCATATACCTGATCATCATCTGTTCCGGCCATGAGTGCTTGAGCGGGAGTCACATCCTGTACCATGAAGCTCCAGTCAACTTCCTGAGCAACAGCAGCTGTTTCAGTTGACTTTTCTTCATGCTTGGGAGCAGTGGGATGTGTGGAGGCCTGTGGGGTTCCCGGGTTGTTCTTGGGAGCCTTGCATTCCCTAGCAAAGTGACCAAGTTGGTTGCAGTTGTAGCACCTTGCTTTGCTCTTATCAAACCCAAACTTGCTGTTGACTGGGTTTTGAGGGAATTGCCTTCCAGTTCTCTTGAAGAACTTCTTCGCTCTGTAAGTTAAAAGAGCCATCTGCTGGACAATGTCCATGTACTCCATATCATCTGGATTGAAGCACTCAAGATCATCAAAGCAGTATTGAAAATCACCAGAGTGTCCACTTCCAGAGACAAAGGCACAACCGTCCTGAAAGGAGTTGTGTTGAACCTTTTGAGACTTTGGAGTCTCAGGTAGAGTAATGAAGGGTCCAGTATGTGAGTTGTCAGGGTAGCATAGCAACTGATGCTGTGGTTCTATGCTTTCCCTTTCAACCACATGAAGGGCTGAACTCAGTTGGTTATTGGAGTGGTCAGAGGAGTTCTGCATGTTCATCTCCATCTGAAATGCACTTAGGATACCATACAACTCTGTGAGAGAAAGAGTTTTAAGGTCCGAAGTTCTCTTGATGACAACACAGTAGTGAGTCCATAGTTTAGGAAGCGAAGACATGAACTTCCTAACTATGTCTCTGTTCTCAAGAGCTACTCCAATGTCCGCCAGAGTATCTACTAGCTCAACATACCTGAAGTATTGTTGAGTCAAGGTCTCACCAGCCTTGAAAGTAAAGTTCTCAAACTGCTGCTTCAAGAGATCTTTCTTGTTCTTTTGAGTTTCCTTGGATCCCTCATACATCAGCTTCAAAGCTTCCCATAAATCTTTAGCAGTCTTGCACTTCTTGAAGCGTCTGTAGACGGAGTTAGGGAGAGCAGTTTGGAGACAAGTCATAGCCCTTTGATCTAGCTCTATTCTCTTCCTATCTTCCTCTGAGTAATCATCAACATCTTTTGGAATGATGCGATTACCAGTGGCAGATGTAGTGCTTGGTATGAAAGGACCATTGACAATTGAGTCCCACATCCTTGAATCTTGACACTTGATGAAGCCTTCCATCCTGATACACCATGTGTCAAAATCTTCAGGGGTGATCATGGGGGACTTGGTCAAGGTACCGGTTTCCATATCAGCCTTGGAGAGAGCAGCCATTTGAGTGAGTGGATTGTGGTGAGGAGTGAAAAACAGGTTGATTAGGATGGTAAGATCTCACAATCAAGAGCCTGGAGCTCTGATACCAATTGCAGGATCGGATTTCGGGTGTTTTTCTCTTAACTCACTTTGAATCAACACTCAGCAAGCAGTCTTTAAGAAGAGTTGATCACAATATAACAAGTAACAAGCAGTAAGAAAATTTAACACAGCAAGTAAATTTTCAAGGTACTTTTATATATTGCTTCTCAACTCAAAGGATTACAAGACACTTGGACTCAAATCGCTTACATAAAGAGTTACAGGGAGAAGATATATATAATACTACCTACAGCCGGATATACTTTGATACCAGCTGGATACCTCTAACCTTACATCTATACTACAAGACTCTAGGTGAGGTCTTTCAGACATTTTGCCTGAGAGTTGGTAGTCAGGATATGTCCCTGACTTACCTTTTGTCACCAACTAAAGTTGGTAACATGTACTATCATAAAAAGGTGAACAGTAGAATAAAGTATGGTCAACAACATGGCTCTTTAGGAAGATGCCATGCTGTATCAGAGGTCTGCAGAGGACTGTCAGGGACCATACTTTTATCTGCTGGACATAGCAATGTCTTCCGAAGGATAAAGTGCTTCGGAAGAATAACTTCTTCCGAAGGCACTTATACTTCGGAAGACTGCTTCTTCCGAGGCTTGGAGTCTTCTTTGTCTTCGGAAGCAGACTTTGTCTTCGGAAGCTTTCAGACTTTGTCTTCAGCTCTTTCATCAGACTTTGTCTTCGGAAGCTTTCAGACTTTGTCTTCAGCTCTTTCATCAGACTTTGTCTTCGGAAGATAGTCTTCAGTTGTTGGCTTCAGCTGTTGTCTTCAGCAGTTGACTTCAGCTTTTGCCTTCAGTAGATATCTTCAGCTGTTGGCTTCAGCTGTTGTCTTCAGCAGTTGACTTCAGCTTTTGCCTTTAGTAGATATCTTCAGCTGTTCTTCAGACTTTCGGAAGATCTCTTGCTCAGCTTCGGAAGCCTTTGAATGTAGTACCAAAAGATGACTATGAAGTGAATTTGGTTGCACCAGCCTTATCATGATCCAACACTTTCATTCTTTCATTATGTTTCACTTCATCATAGGCGAGATTGCATAAAGCAAGAGCTCCATGTTGATCGACAACGAATGTCGATCCCCATCGGTACACGTTATCCACGGTCGCTACCCCCGACGGTTGATCGATCCCCGTCGGTACACATCTTCATGGTAGCTTCCCCCGACAGTTGATCCACACTGCTAGGCACATAGCCCACTCATGAATACGGATCCATCATCATACATCAGACTCACATAAGTGAAGTCTATCATAGTGCTTGCAAGACTTTTCATCATCAAACAGGCCTGGGGGTAACATTCGTTAAGTTCCACTTCTCATTAATATTATCTTTCACTTAATATATATATATATATATAATACTTAGCTTATTAAGTACACAACATACCAAGTACTAGTCATCATAACACGTAACCGACCCTTTGCGGGACAGCGGGGGTTCGAGGGCGGCAGCCCCTGATAGCGGGGTCCTAGGGGCAGCAGCCCCTAGTGGGGTCGAAGGGGCAACGCCCCTGGCTGGGGCCGGGCTGCCAGGTCAGCGCGCCCTAAAATTATTTTGAGCTATTTAAATGTCACATTTTACTTTAGAAAAATGTATTTCCTTGTTAAAACACCTTGAAATCCTTATCTTGAAAACCTTATGTTTACTATGCATAATAGCTCCAAAAACATGGAAAACGTTTAAATAAAGGGGTCTAGAACTCACCTGAACTTAGCAAATAGCTTAAATCCTAAGTTACTTAAGCTATGGTCCGAATGCTCTGGCTGCACGAAAGTTAATACACAAAAACGTCATTTTTCATAATTTCGCCCACAGTTTCGTTGGCAGTTTCGCTGCCAGTTTCGCTGCCAGTTTCGCTGGGCAGTACTTCTGCCAGTTTCGCTAGACAGATTCGCTGTCTTAAGCGCCCAACTTTCGTTGGAATTTTCTAGTTTCGCAATGTCTATGGGTCCACAGTTTCACCCGAACGAAACTGTAGTTTCGCCCTAGTGAAACTGTAATTTCACTGGAAATGCTCTTAGTTTCGCTGGATGATTATGCAAATTCGCTGGATGCATATACAGTTTCGCAGATCGCATAAAAATCACGAACCAGTCCATTTTTCACCCAAAATCACAACTTTTTACGTCCAACCTCTTAGTTTATCATCCATGAGGCTATATCTAAGCTTTATACATGTTTTCATACGTAAAAATGTGACCTTTATGCGATTCTTTGAAACTTTTCAAAACCCAAAACCCTAGAATCCGGGTTTGATCTACAGAAGGGTTTAGGGGTCGATTCTTACCTTGTTTTGTTGCTCCTTTCTTGAGATTTGTTGCCCAAACACCCAGATCTTCAATCCCCTGGCCTTAGAAGCTTCAAAACTTGAGTTTCTTGCACTTTCTCTCTCTACTTTCTCTCTCTATGGATTTTTGGAGTTAGGGTTGAAATGAAGAAGATGGTGGCTGCCTTGGGTAGGTTAAGGGCTGATTATGGGCCTTAATTACTCAAGCTCTTGTCCATAAACCCAAATTAGCCCATAACCCTTTTTCCTTTTTTTCCATTAAATACCCATTAATAAGCCCCTAATCCTTTATGACTCGTTTTGAATTTTCGGGGTGTTACATTAAATATGATATATCTTATAACCTGATTCGTGTCGTATAAACCTCTTTTACCGGAACCAGAACCGTCATTATCACCGCTGCTATCGCCACCGTTATCACCCCGTCATCGCTGCCGTCATTCCCGCCGTAATTGGACGCGAACTGTCCTAAATAGTTTGAAGCAGCCTCATCGTAATAACCGTAACCCTCCTCAGGGTAATAGTTAGATTCCGAACAGAATAAATAGTTGATATCCCAGAAAGACATCGTAACGTTAAATATTAACGTTTATATAGTAGTTGAAATGGAATATTGCGTTTATATAGTAGTTGAAATGAAATGAATTTATATCGTAGAAATTTGAATTATGAAATGAATTATAAACTAACGTTTATATAGTAGTTGAAATGGAATATTGCATCTCGTCACATAATTAACACGAGTATCGAGGAATATTACGTCATATCAAATAATGTAATAAATACAAAATTACACGACTATCGAGAAATATTACGTCATATCAAATAACGTAATAAATACAAAATTACACGAAAAACGAGGAATGATATATCTCGTCAAATTATTAAAGGTGAAAGTAAAACCCGTAAAGAAGTTCACGGCCCGTAAGGTGAATGCCAAACGGGCCGTGAAGTGCTTCACGGGCCGTGAAAAAATATGACCGTGAACATATTCACGGGCCGTTACGTTTTTGAATGACTGATTTGACTACCCGACAGTCAATACGGCCCGTGAAGAGCCTTACGGCCCGTAAGTAAGGCGTCTGAATATCTTTGAGGGCGTCTCTTCCTTTTTAAAAATACTCTGAAAAGTAAAACACATCATTTACAATAAAATAATATCGTTGAAGTGACACCAGCCCAAAAGCCTCATAGAGTCTAAAGATTCCAACTGTCTCCCTACAGGCTCTCCTCCACTGATTTAATTCTATTTTAAAATGCCATTTAAAATTATTATATAATTTCTTGTAATACAATAAATAAATAATTGTTTGCGTATTTTCTAAAAATAACTAAAAGGAGTTCAAATAAAATTCAGTCAAAATATGTAAACTTGAGTATGTGGTTGGACCAACCATAATTTTGTTCTCTTTTTAATAAATAAATAATATACAACTGTTGTTAACTTATTAAAATATCAGAAGTATCAAGCTTGTTAAGTTAGACAAAACCATCTCTATCAAATAATTTATTTTAAAGAAAATAGGGTCTTGTCACCCGTCATGATGTGGCAACTAATATGTCGGTAAATTTATGTACGTTGAGTTTTTTTCTAATATGATATGCGTACTAGATATGACAATGTCATATGATATTAAAGAGCGGATATGAATAGAATCCATAAATCACTAGGTGGTGTTTATGAATCAAATAAATGAATATTAGAATGCATGATGATCAAGAAAATGATTGTTATTAACGGATCATTCTCTATCGCTTAACCTATTTATTATTATAAGTTGTGGAGTATTTTATTATAACAAGTTCAAAAAATAGGACCCTAGAGGATGTAAGTTAGATTTTATAACAAGTTAGAATACACGTAATACATATTTATATTTATAAGTTGATCAAACTCGAATTCTTAATATGGCAAAGGCTTGAGAAATAGAAGTTTGTGATGCTTACCAAGCAATGTTTTCAAAACCGGACCGGAAAGCGAACCGGGCGGCCTAGAGGTTCACTGTTCGGACCGGTCGGACCGGTCGGACCGGATTACGAACCGGATGACGTCATAAATATTTAAAAAAATATAAAAAAATTCCAAATATTTATATTAACGAACCGGTGTTCCTTAATCCAAAACAACATCCAAAATACATACCATTCAAGTAAACATAGTCCAAATTAACGAACCTGTGTTCCTTAATCCATATCCAATAATATTTTTCTATTAAAATTAAAAAAAAAATTCCAAAAACCGGTTCAACCCGGTTCGCCGGTTCCGGTCGGACCAGTCGACCGCACGAACCGGCCGTTTCAACCGAAAACGGTCCAAAACCACCGAACCGAACCGGCTTCATCACCGGTTCCCGGTCGGACCGGCGGGTCCGGTCCGGTTTCGAAATCATTGTTACCAAGTATGGGTCGGCGTAAAAATTGTAAAAGGTCAACTTTAACGAATTTGCTTACTGGTCTCGTTCCCCCGGAGTTTGGCGATTCGCTTAAGCTTCAAGGCTTGTATCTGGGAAAGAATCAGCTTTCTGGCACCATCCCTGAAAGGTTGGGGCGTTTGAGCAGTTTGGTAAAGCTGAACTTTACTAGTAATAAGAATTGATCTGGTCCAGTACCAACAAGTTTTGGGAACTTGAAAGGACTGACTCGTTTAGATTTGAGTTCTAATAAGCTCAGTGGTGAGCTTCCTTCATCTCTTGCGAGCATAATAAACCTCGTTGGGCTTTATGTTCAGCAGAATGGACAGGTTTATCAGCTTTTCTTGAATTCTATAGCATGGACATTATCTCACAGATGAAGAAAAGAGGTCACTTGCTTAAGTCAAGCAATCGTAGAGACCGAGAAGAGTTTGCAGCTCCCTTAATAGTCAGCGTAAAATTTTGGTTAATAATTAGCATATAGAATACCTCATATCTTCCAAACACTGACCATATAATCCTTTCTTACGCTAACCATATGAACGCATTCATCTTACCTTCTATGCCACTAATTGAAAATAGCTAGGCGTTTGTCGAGCGACGTGGTACCAACTCACTATTAATCAAAATTAATCAAAATAGAATTGACATAAAAATAATCCATCATGCATACACATGTTTGACCAGAATTTATAAGGTTTAACCAAAATTTCTAGGTTTTGGCCGAAAATTACAGGCTACCGAAATCGCTGGAAATTGACGATTAGGACCGCCTAGGCCTAATATCTATTCAATTTTACCGACTACCAATTATTACCTCTAATTAGGTGAAATCGCCAAGGTTATCTATTAATCGCCAATTAGTAGAACCTGGAACTAATTTTGCAACATTACAGCTAATCGAAACACTACCATCTTCATTGGTAATCATAATTTTATATTTAGCCACCAGTGACCACAGTTCTTTAAAAAAAATTCAATTAACAGATTTTTGTGAACATTAAGCTCATGCTAATGAGTTTGTTTAACTAATTTTCTGAAGAAAAAAAAAAAACTAATAATGTATGATATCGGTGCAAGTGTGTAACCGACTATAACTAACTTTTTGTGAAGAGTTATAATGTTTCATGAATAAATTATCACTTAAGTGTATAAATATTCTTTCTTGATCTGCATATATCAATCTTTTTTTAAATCTTATTTTATCAACAAGATTGTATAAAAGAGCATGCCATACAACCATTTTATGGTACATCTTTGTGTTTAATTGGTTTCAAGTTTAGTTGCCTTAAACTGAGTCGTGTGATTTCATTTATTATCCTAAAGTTAATCTATTGTAATCGATTTTACAAAAAAATTTAAGAAACCACATGGCCTACCCTCATACCCGTGTGAGCGAACACACAGGACCCAAATTTTAAAGTCTATTTTTCTTTATCATTTTAGGTATCGGGTGCCAATTAATATATTTAAAAAACTATAACCTTATTATATAACATATAATCTTGAGAGGTATAATAAATTTATAATTGTTTTAAAAATCACGTAACATATTGTCGATAATGGCATGATTAACCCAATTAAGCAGATTAAGTTTAAAAATTAAAACTCCAAATTTATTTAAGTTTGTATCCAAAGATTTTAACCTAGTAGACTATAGATTACATCATATGACACATGACACCGTATCACACCATATGACACATGACACCGTATCACACATCACCTGCACGCCATTGATTTGTACTTAGTGATTAGCATATTGACCCTGCATTTTGCGCTACCACATATAAGTTTCAACTTAAGGAAGTCATTTATTACTTGTCACACAATACATTCGAAATCTATGGACCGACCTTGTTAATACTACTTTTAAAAGATGAACCTTTACATGATACAAGAATCATAATCGGACTTTTTGATAATCTTAACCATGTGACCAAGAATTTCCCCAACAATAATGTGTGTATAACTTTTGCCTCATTTGTAATAGTTTAGAAATCATAATGATAATCAGCTATATGTAAACCAATAGCAATGTGCGAACCCGTATTTTCAACCCTACTTTATATACAAAGCCACGTACGGAACCAACGGTGCTCCTCTTGCGCACCATCGGCTGCCATGGTCTTTGCTGTGACTTACACCATCACGTTTGATCCGAAATAGACTAAGAAGAACTTCCCATCTGATCTATGTCTGTCATCTATTTCTCTGGTGTGGTGCGAGAAGAAAAATCAAAGGAAGAAGAGGTACGTTCATTCCTAACGTGACATAAGATGCATAAACTTGTACACTCATGTTGAATGTTGTAATTTACTATTCATGAAATTAAAGAAGGATAATTATATGAACCATGTGACTAGTTTTCTTCAATATTAAATGTTTATTGCTTGACTTATCAACCAACAGAATACAACTTAATTCGAATTCTTTGTATAAGAATAAGATAGAATTAATACCTCGAGAAACTATGTAATAAATTAAATATCATAAATTTACAAAACGTTTTGTATAACATGTTTCTATTTAGGTATAGTTAATCACATCTTCTTACTCTAATAAAAGGGTATCTGGAATGACACGTGTCAACACCACAACCATTCTCACCAAAATTTTCCCGCCTCTCTCGTATTAAATAATTACTTTAATTACTAATAATACTATTTAACATTTTTAGATTTAATAAATTAATAAAGAGATCTTTTTATTAATATTATTCTAAATAAACATTTTTTTATAAAATAATAATTATTTAAAGCATAAGACTTTTTAAAAAATACGGAATATTTAAAATTGGTATTTTTAAAAATTTATTTTTCTAAAACCAAAATAATTAAATTTAAGAGTTATAATAAGAAAATTTTTAAAAATGACATTTTTATACGGTTTATTTTAGAACAAAACGTTTATTTTAAAAAAAATAAAGTTTTAAAAAGTTGATTCACTATTTATAACTTACAGTCATTTCTAATACATAATTTCAGTGATATTATATCTTAAAATTTATTTTATAATTAATAAATTTATTATATTAATTTTTTATTTATTCAACCCGTGTAACACACGGGTTACTATAGCTAGTGACATATATAATCGTTATTGTGCATATATGTGTGCATTTTGATGGAGACAAGTGGCTTAAAAGGTATGTTTAAGGATGGGGAGCATAATTAAGTAATATTAATGTATTGGAGATTAAAGAACGTACACAATTTAACTTATTGTTACGGCTTAATGGATATTATATAGTGGGGCTTATAAATAGGATCAAGTGCCTTCTTGTCTATTTGGTTTTATATTATTTGTTTGGACAAAATTATTAATAAAACTTATAATATCATAAGGAATTTATTTATTAAAGATTTTCATGTGTATATATATGCGATATATATATATATATTTATTTATGTATTTATCTTTATATCTTTCAATGGGATCAAACAAGTAGGGTAGTAAAATGTCAGAACATGTTTTTATAAGAAATTAAATATACTTGACCTAACTACAATAATTTATTATATTTATGAGATTATTTAAGTCATTCATGTGTCATGTTGCATGGACACTATATGCATAATATTCAAAGCGTAACATCTGTGTTGATTATACCAAGTTGTATCTTTAATTACGGGTTTTAACGTGTTATAAAATAATAAAATCATTGAAAAAAGTTATATACTTGGAATTATGTGTACGTACCATATTAGACAGTTTGAATAATACTCACAAGTAATATAAATACTAATCCTTGTCTTGATTCACACATATATATTGATCAAAATCAGATTATTTTGTTCTATAGCACAAAATATACGTGAGGATTAAAATTGTATATCATTTCTGTTTCAACCACGTTTTAAATTGTTTGGTAGAGATACTAATCTTAAAAGTTTATTAAAATTAAGAAGTAAATGAGTTGAATCACCTAGAGAATATTATAAAGAAAACAAATTTAAAAAATCAAACTATAAGTTAGTAATAGTATACATTTTATAATCAAATTATGCAAACAAACTTATTATATAACATATTCATGATTTTAGTAACATAACCAGATCTACATATATGAAGAAATACAGATTTTAATCTGTTACTCAGTCACATTTATGTTTTTATCATTGAAACAACTGGAGCCTGACATGTAATGGTATAGTTTTATTATTTTAATATTTTTATTATTAATAAATTTCCAAAGTGTAGAGCAATATAATATAAAGATGGTTGAAGTGTCATAATCAGAAAGGCAGTGCTCTGAAAACATGCAGACAAACTGATTGGGGTTATGTTTATGAGTGACTCACCACCACCACCTGCTGGCTCTGGCTCTGGCTCTGGCTCTAGCTCTGGTGGGGTTGGACTCACTGCTCAACTGGACCTCTATTTGTCTCTTTGTTCCACACAACACATCACATGTTTTCTAACTTTACACTTTTTCTTTCATTATACAACACATTATTAGTAATGTTAACTGATTTCGTACATCAGATTCTATTATATTTTATGTATGTTATAGGTGTAAACGAGTCGAGTCGAGCTAAAGCTCATTTAGTCTCGAGTTTGACTTGTTTTAGTTTTACCAAGATTGAGCTTTTTTTTATTTTTATTTCTAAAACTCGAGCTCGGTTCGTCGGAAATTTTTCAAACTCGAGTTCGATTCGGGTTCGGCTCGGTTATTGGTAAATTTTTAAAATTAATTTTTTTTATTTTATATATTTGTAATCATACTTTTTATATATAACAAAATATATATTATTTAATTATTTTATCATAATAATATATATCGTAATATGATCTACGTAAATATCTCTATCACTACTACTATATAATGCAAAAACCATGAGTAGATTGGTAATTTCCTAATTTTTGTAAGACACCTAGAACAACTATCTAAGCATATGTTACAAGTGTTTTATGCAAGTGTTTCTAAATTGCAAACATTTAATAAACTTATTCTAATTGATACATGAGTTAATGTCTATGATTTAATTCACTATATTAAGTATTATTTTGTCATTTATATTTGTTATTTATATTAAGTATTATATTGTTAACTAAATGCTATTTACCAAATATTTACATAGTTATAATAATACAAATAATAAAAAAATAACAATAATAATATAATTAGTATTTAAGGCTGGTCGTAAAATAGACTCAGTAGCACCCACTCATCACACGAGCCAATTCATTATACATAATATATAGAAAGCAATAATGAATATCTATATCATCTATACTATTTATAAAACATTTTAGAATTTTTAAAATAATAATTTCATCTTGACCTTAAAACAACAATAGGGTTAGTATGGTAATAATATGATGGATTTTAATTTAATTCTTTAATTGATATGAATCCATCGAATTTAATAAAACAACAATAATAATATTGATAATTATTATTATAATGATAATGGTAGCGGTAATGGTAGCGGTAATGGTAGCGGTAATGGTAGCGGTAATGGTAGCGGTAATGGTAGCGGTAGCGGTAATGGTAGCGGTAATGGTAGCGGTAATGGTAGCGGCAATGGTAGCGGTAATGGTAATGGTATGGTATTGGTAATAGTAATGGTAATGGTAATAGTAATGGTAATGGTAATCGTAATGGTAATCGTAATGGTAATCTTAATAGTAATAGTATTTAAAGTAATTATCATAGCTATTTACGAAATAAAATAATTTAATAATAAGTAATAATGTGTGAGTGATACTATATAAGTTATCAAACTAAAATTATACAAGCTCTCAAAACTGTTTTAATATTTGAATCTTATATCGTTTCTCTCTTATAATCATACCAATATGATGGTTTATAAAATCTAAATTTATCGTTATGATGTGCTAAATTATATCAACATGTCGACATAACTTTTTTTCAAAACAGAGTTGTCAATATAACTTTTTCTATAACTAAGGATTGAATATTAATGTATAAATAATTGAAATCAAGTGTTATAAGTTTTAATAAATCGTGGCAAAGCACAGGTTCACACACTATATATATATATATATATATATATATATATATATATATATATATAAATATATATATATATATATATATATATATATATATATATATATATATTATATATATATATATATATATATGTAATATATATATATATACATGTATGTATATATGTATTATATATATACATGTATATATATATACATGTATAATATATCATGTATATAATATTATACATGTATATATATATACATATATATATACATGTATATATATACATGTATATATATATATATACATGTATACATATATATACATGTATATATATATACATGTATATATATACATGTATATATATACATATATATATACATATATATTGTAACATCCGTCATTTTTTAAGTTAAAACCCGAACCAAATTTTTATATAATTGTACCGGATCAAATGCATTAAATGTGCAGTTTATATTGTGATTTATTCACTTATTAATCATTAAAATAACTTGTAATAATTTACAAATAAATAAGTAAATGGAATGTCTTATTAAAATTTATGAAGTCATAAAATGAATTTTAATAAATTTATAAAGCCTTATTAGTAATTATGAACCTTAATTATAAAAGTGAAAATAAATAAACAAATATAAAGTCTACAAGCTTTATAAAATTTATAAAGACTTATAAATAATTCTTTTGATTCATTATATAATGGTTTCAAAGTTTAGGGTTTATTAGTTAAATTTTAAAACTTGAATTAAAGAAGTTTTAACATAAAATAATAACATCTTTAAACTTCGAGGGTTAATTGTAATTTATTTAAAACTGAATCAAAGCTTTAAAATTCAAATGTCAACTCTTAAATACCTCAGGGACCAGAAGTATAACTTGAACACCCACTTTCTTCTCCACTTCGTCCCTATTGTTTTCCACGAATTCGGCCACTTTTCCTCCATTATTGTCCACTAACTTCAATAATAATGCAATTAATCAAACACAAACGAGCATATATCTGTCTCCAATCGACTTCCACTTTCAATGGCATTTGAAATCACGCGAAATCACCCCTCCTACACCACCTCGGTCGCGGACCTGCAACCTATTCGAAGGCTCTGTTCTGAGCTTTCTAACTTGGAAATTATAGAGGGCTTTTCATCATTGAAGCCATTAGAAACTTCTGTGCAATGAATTTGTTTATCATCAATAATTGCACCTTGAAACACATCCTCACAGTCGCGACCTATTCTTCTACATGTTCATCATCGAATCTATCTTCAATCGGGTATTTGATTGAGTCCATAGATGTCACACCCTCAAATTCCGGGTCTGGAATCTATCACGGAGGGTGAACAAACAGGATCGAACACAGTAGTCACACATGAGATGCAGTTATCTATATGATAAGTTTTAGATAAACATTTTATTAATAATCAGAGCAGCGGAAATAAAAGATAGACTGTTTTCTTGACAACATGTCTTAATCATATTTCAGATAATAATCAATAGGTATCTTGAACTCTTATATGATCCTACGTGCATGTCCATAAGCTCCTAGTAGATACCTGAGAATACATGTAAATCAAGTGTCAACACAGGGTTAGTGAGTTCATAGGTAAGTAAAACATAATGATAAATCGTCAATTATCCTCAATTAGGATTTACTATAAAAGTGTGAGTTTAATTTACTCACCGGTATATGAATAGCCTGTCAGAACCTTTTTAATAAGGTGAACCCGCTATCCCACATACCTACTAAGTACAAGCCCAACAAATCCTTCACATAGAATTTGTCCATGTATCTTAGTTTATTATCCTTTATGTGCATATTATATTTATCATAATAATTTCAAATCAGAGGGAGCAAATCCTCCTTTACATTTATCCTCATATGGGTTGTAAATGGAACTATAATGCAAACTATATAAAGTGCACATCTGCCTTCTCACTACAGAAACAGTCATCCCGAATGACATCAAGATCTTTGTGCATCTGATATGGATCACATGTTCATACCTTTGTGGGGGTAAGTCACTCCCCGATAGTACTATCCAAAAGATCCCTGCTTATTTATAGTCCAGTATACAGAGAAGGATTTTCATAATAACCATATGTAATCATAAATGTGATCCAATTATTATTTAACATAATACACAAAATAATTTGTAAATTTAATTACAACATGTATTTCAGCCCCAAAATATTTAAATGATTAAAAAGGGGAATAGTTATGAACTCACCTCAGTTCGTGTGTGGTGTTGACAAGCTAGTAAATTCCTGCTAAGGAATTATATTTCACGTAAGCAAACAGATATAAATCCAAAACCTAAATAAGTTAGATCTTGAACCTAGCGTTCAATTGATCTAGGGTTTGGTTTTCTGGGATTTGTTATAAACATTAAATCATTTAATTATTTTTGTTAATAATTAATGATTTATATAAAATTTAATTAGTTTAATAATGATTTTGACATATATTATATTCTAATTAAATTATAGACGTTATATAAACATATAAGTTTATATTTAATTTTTGTAAGATTTTATAATATTTAAATTTATAAAAAAAATCTACTTTGTATTTATATTATCAGGATAAATCCATAAATAATATAACATCCATTAATAATTTGATTGTTTTAATTTATATTTAAAACCCATTTTTGTATGGATAACAATTTATAATACATGTAATAATTATTTACATAAATAATTAAGGTTTTTAAATAATTAAATTTCTACAATTATTATGATTTATTATTATTCAAAAATAATATGATGTCCAATTAATGAATTAACACTTTAAATCATAATTTAAAGTTTATTTTTATAAAAATGGTTATTTATAATATTTTTAAATAATATTTTATAAATTTATTTAAAGTGTTTTTGATTAATTAAATTACAGAAAATTAATTAAGGGTATTTAAAATAAAATAAGTCTTTAAAATTATTTTATAATTTTTGGAAATTTTATATATTTTTAATTTATTCAAAAAGCTTTAAAAAATAATGGGAGGGGGCCGGGTTCGAACCCGCGACCTCCTCCCCATCGCCCCAACACCCGAACCAGTGAGCCAAGGCTCCAAATCGAAAGGAACACAGCCCCAATTAATTTTAAACACAACCCCTTAAGCTAACCCCAAATCAAGAACCCTAATCACAATTCGATCAAATTGAACATGTGATTGTTGTTGTTAATGAATGAATTCATGGGGCTTTTGTTCCCCACGATTAACCGAACAGAATGGTGAAATTAATTTACCTGTTTGATTCGGTTTGATGTCGAGAACAATCAAGAACAAGTCGCGACAGGGATGAAGCTCGATTGCTATCCAAATGATTATGATATTCGAATTCCTCTTACAGGAAGCTTTTAATAGCTTAGATGATCGAAAGCCCTAAGTTAATTGTGTGATTTGAAGCTCCTAAGGTGTAATTCGACTGAGTTGCAGGTCGCGAAAGAAATAAAGATCGAATTGGGATTTCTGTGTGTTACTTGGTGCAATTGAATGTGTAGACGGTCTGGTAATACTTATAGCTTTGTTCAGACTCAATTAATTCGATTATGGTTGCATTTCTAGTGCGATTTGAAGCTGTAAAGTAGCCGACATGTTCACGAGGGTGTAGATCGATCGCACTTAGCTTGATTCCTGATTAATGTGGGTCATTGTGTTCGAAACACTCACGGGGTTGTGTCGGTAGCTTTAATTCGATTAAAAACCGTGTATTTTTGGCGTTTTGGGTTGGCCGGATCGTCGCCGGGGATGGCGCCGGAACAGTTGTCGCCAGCGAGGGGGGTTTGGGTTTAATTTAATTACAGAATGGTCCCTGGGGTTTCACAGCTTTATTATTTCATGTTTTAAGGTTTTAAAACATGTTTCAAAATTTGTAAAATCAGTCCCTGGACTTAATTAATTAATTAAATTAAATTTGTAAATTATTATATTTTCATTATTATATTATTTTCATTATTAACATTATTATTTTAATAATAATATTATTATTATCATTGTCATTATTTTTATTATTATTAATACTATTAATAATAAAATATAAAAATAAATTGTAAATTTATATTAAATCACGAAAAATTTTCGGGTCGTCACATCATCCCCCTGTTACAGGAATTTTCGTCCTGAAAATTAAGAAGTACTGGCAAAATTCTTGAACAGGTTAGGATACTTGCGCATCATTCGTCCTCTCGTTCCCAAGTGAACTCAGGACCACGCCGGGAGTTCCACCGAACTCTGACAATCGGAATCTTGCTATGCTTAAGTTGTTTAACTTCCATGATTTCAATTGGTTCCTCGATAACCTGAGTTTCTCATCTACTTGCAGTTCCTCTAAAGGCACAACAAGTGATTCATCGGATAAACACTTCCTTAGATTAGATACGTGAAACACATTATGCACACCACCAAGTTCAGCAGGTAGATTTAATTCATAGGCTACTGGGCCGATCCTTCTGACAATTTCAAAAGGTCCCACGTAGCGAGGGTTCAATTTTCCCCGTTTCCCAAAGCGTATAACTCCCTTCCAGGGAGATACCTTTAGCAAAACTTTATCTCCTTCCTGAAATTCCAGTGGCTTGCGGCGTTTATCGGCATAGCTTTTCTGGCGATCCCTGGCAGCAGCCATGCGTTCTCTTATCTGGACAATTTTCTCATGAGTTTCAAAGATCAACTCTGGACCAGTAAGTTGACTATCTCCAACTTCCGCCCAGCAAAGCGGTGATCTACATTTACGTCCATATAAGGCCTCGAATGGTGCCGCCTTGATACTCGAATGATAGCTATTGTTATATGAGAACTCTACCAAAGGTAAATGACCTTCCCAGTTCTTTCCAAAGTCAATAACACAAGCCCTAAGCATATCTTCAAGAGTTTGTATGGTTCTTTCACTTTGACCATCAGTTTAAGGGTGATAGGCTGTGCTCATATCTAGGCGAGTGCCTAGAGCTTTCTGAAGCTTACCCCAGAAGATTGATGTAAACTGTGCATCACGATCAGAGATAATAGACACTGGCACTCCGTGTCTAGAGATAATTTCTTTGATGTACACCCTTGCAAGCTTCTCCATCCTGTCTTTCTCACGGATGGGTATGAAATGAGCGGATTTGGTGAGACGGTCAACGATAACCCAAATAGTGTCATTGCCCGTTTGAGACTTGGGTAAACCAGTGACGAAATCCATGGTTATCATTTCCCACTTCCACACGGGAATTTCTGGTTGGGTTAACATTCCTGAAGGCTTTTGGTATTCGACCTTGACTTTAGAACAAGTCAAGCACTTTGAGACATAGGTCGCAATATCTGCCTTCATTCTTGGCCACCAATAAACAAGCTTCAAGTCGTAATACATCTTATCTGCACCTGGGTGGATAGAGTATCTAGACTTGTGGGCTTTATCCATGATCAAGCTCCTCAGATTCCCGTATAGGGGTACCCAAATCCTTCCTGCTATAAAGCGTATTCCATCCGAATGAACTTCAAACTGTTGGTCTAGCCCTCAAAGGTTTTCATCTTTAATGTTCTCTTCTTTCAGGGCTTCAGTCTGAGCCTTCAAGATTTGTGCCGGCAGGTTGCTTTGAATGGTAAGTTGTAGAGCTCGCACTCTACGAGGTTTCACATGTTCTTCCTACTCAAAGCATCAGCCACAATATTTGTTTTACCAGGATGGTACTTGATGGCACAATCATAATCGTTTAGTAGTTCAAGCCATCTCCTCTGCCTCATGTTCAGCAACTTTTGATTATATAGGTGTTGAAGACTCTTGTGGTCGGTATAAATAGTGCACTTAGTACCGTACAAGTAATGTCTCCATAATTTAAGAGCAAACACAACAGCTCCCAGTTCTAGGTCATGAGTTGCATAGTTCTTCTCATGAGACTTTAACTGTCTTGAGGCATAGGCTATGACTTTGTCTCGCTGCATCAAAACACATCCCAGACCCTGAACAGAAGCATCACAGTAGACTACAAAGTCTTCAATACCGTCGGGTAGGGACAATATAGGTGCACTGCACAACTTCTGTTTCAGTGTTTGGAAAACAGCCTCTTGCTTGAACCCCCAATGATATGCTACCCCCTTTTGGGTAAGCATGGTCAATGGTTGAGCTATCTTGGAGAATCCCTCGATAAATCTCCTGTAATAGCCGGCTAGTCCCAGAAATTGTCTAATTTCCGTTGGATTAGAAGGTGTAGGCCAACTTTTGATGGATTCAATTTTAGCTGGGTCTACATGAATTCCATTAGCATCAATCACATGACCAAGGAATTGAACTTCTTTAAGCCAGAAATCACATTTTGAGAACTTAGCATAGAGCTCCTCTCTCTTTAGTAGTTCAAGGACCAATCTCAGATGTTCTTCATGCTCATGCTCATTTTGGAATAGATCAAGATGTCATCAATAAAGACAATGACAAACTTGTCTAGATAAGGCTTGCATACACGATTCATGAGATCCATGAATACGGCAGGTGCATTTGTTATCCCAAACGGCATGACTGTGAATTCAAAGTGACCATATCGAGTTCTGAAAGCCGTCTTCATAATATCTTCGTCTCTGACTCTCAGCTGATGATAACCGCTTCTAAGATCTATCTTGGAGTAAACGCTCGAGCCTTGCAGTTGGTCGAATAAGTCGTCAATACGTGGCAAGGGATAACGGTTCTTGATCGTCACTTTGTTCAGTTCCCGATAGTCAATGCACATTCTGAAGGTTCCGTCTTTCTTCTTCACAAATAACACTGGTGCTCCCCATGGTGACGAGCTAGGTCGGATGAATCCTTTATCAAGGAGTTCCCTAAGCTGGTCAGATAGTTCTTTTAATTCAGAAGGTGCGAGACGGTATGGTGCCCGAGCTATAGGTGTAGCTCCAGGTACTAACTCGGTTGAAAACTCGACCTCTCTTTTAGGGGGCAACCCAGGCAGTTCATCAGGAAACACTTCAGGAAATTCCCTGACGACGGGTACATCTTCAATCTTCCTTTCCTTCTTATCTTTGTCAGTGACTAGGGCTAGGATAGCAGTATGTCCTTTTCGAAGACACTTTTGAGCCTTCAAGTAAGAAATAACTCCCATCACAACACCAGTTTATCTCCCTCCACACACAGGACTTCATCATTTGGTAGGGGGATACGAATCATTTTGTCTTTACAGATAATTTCTGCAGAGTTTTTGGATAGCCAATCCATACCAACTACCACATCGAAGCTTCCCAAAGTAATGGGCATAAGGTCTATTGGTAGGATATGACCTGATAAGTCTAATGTACAATTTTCAGGATTTGTGAGGCGGTCAAGGATTTACCACTCGCCACTTCTACAACATATGGCTCATCTAGGGGTACAGGGTTTACATTCAGGTGATTATAGAAAGTATTAGATACGAAGCTTTTATCAGCTCCCGTGTCAAATAATACTATGGCATAAACATTATTCACCAAAAATTTTCCCATAATAACGTTAGGGTCTTTGAGAGCCTCACCTTTGCCAATAACGAAGGCTCTGCCCTTGGCTGTATCTTTCTTTTCCCCAGTGCAGTCTTTAGCAATATGGCCCTTTTCTCCACATCTGAAACAAATAACTTCCTTCTTTCCACCATTCTGCTGATTACCATCCTTCTTTCCTTGGTCTTGAGTCTTGGTTCTACATTCAGGAGCAGTGTGCCCCCTCTTGTTGCATTTGTAGCAAATGATTGCAGTACACTTGCCATGGTGGCGCTTGCTACACCTCTGACATCTAGGCGGAATGCCCTGATTGTCATGGTGCTTTTTCTGATCTTGCTTCTTGCTTGTACCTTGACTCTCACTGTCTTAGCATCTTCAAACTTTCTCTTTCCCGAGCTTTCAGCAGCAACACCCTTACCCTTGTTTCTTGGTGGTAACTTCCCCTGAGCCACAGCCTCATTAGTCTGCTTGTGAGCTATCCTAATGGCCTGTTGGATTGAAGTTGGATTGGAGGAAGTGACCATAGATTGAATGACTGGCGACAGTCCACGGATATAGCCTTCAATTCTTCTGTGAGGAGGCTCCATCATATGAGGACACAAGGTTGCGTACTCATGATTTTCAGTGGTATACTTTTCAATTTCAGATCCCACCATTTTATGGTTCCAGCACTCGGTTTCAAACCTTTGTACTTCTTCTCTCGGACAGAATTCTTCCATCATCAGCTGTTTGAATTCCTCCCAATCCATAGCATTGGCTAGGGAGAGAGTAAGTCTTGAAACTTCTGTCTTCCAGAACGGGAGTGCAGCTCCACTCAAGGCTCCGGAGGCATACTTGGTCCTACTCTTATCGGGACATTCAGATATAGCGAAGATGGATTCACATTTCTCGAACCACCTTATGAGCCCAATGGCCCCTTCTGCCCCAGTGAAGATATCTGGCTTGCAGTCTAGGAACTTTTTATACGAATAGTGATGACCATTCTGAGCAGCCTGAGTGGCTAGGGCTGCAGCAACACCTTGATTGACCAAGACTTGTATTTCTTCAGGAGTCATCCCTATTGGGACAGTTCTTCTGGCGCGTCCTCTACCTCTGCCTCTGCCCGCTGGTGCGTCCATCTATCATGAAATTGTTTGGTGAGAATTCACACTTTGACATATTCAATAGATGCATTTTATATCAAATATTCAAAGTATGGACAATTACTGTAGGACAGATGAGAATTTAAGAAAACTGGGTTTTTCGATTAAATTCGGCGAGACACGAGTACTAAGGAAACAAGTCTCGCCTTAGGTTAGGACAAGCGTAGCTTAGATTTCCGAATGGAACATAGCAAGGTAATTTGACCTATTTGCCTTAAGACTTATGTATGATCGCAGTAACTTCACGTGCTACAATAGCAGAAATCTTACAGCCATAGTTTCTAGACCGTGAACGGATTTGACAAGAAGTCATTCTGAAAGATCATTAAGAATTTTTATGGAAATTGGGTGATACGAGTTATTCAACACGAAAACGACGGTCGAGAATTTGGCATAATAGCAATGAGATGTTCCAGGTGTAATCGTTAAAATGTAAATCAAAGCGAGTACGTTGACTAATCAAAGTTTTGGGTCAATCACAACTTTGTTGAAGACATGCGTACCTATAAGCAGATACTCATCCCAAGGGTTCCCAGGTAAGGTATACAGGTCCATCGGTTGATTTGGATATATACGAATACCTTGCCTAGACAGAACACCCCGAGATACAGGCATCACGCTCTTCCAGCATTACATGTTTCAAGTTGTAAGACACAGACTTTGACGAGAATAAAAAATTGATTTAGGCACGATGATAAGTGTAGATCCCACATGTCGTTGAGAATAAGTTTAGGAATTATCGAAAAGATTCAAAGAGTCAAGTTATGTTTAGGAACACAACTATCTAAGTTTAAGCATATAACTTCTTAATCCTATCCTATCTCTAATTAAGGCAATTTACTTTGTGCAACTATTGTGTGTGGCTATAGGCTAGATGCAATCCCTAACTCAGTATAACCAGTGGCTCTGACACCAATCTGTCACACCCTCAAATTGCGGGTCTGGAATCTATCACGGAGGGGTGAACAAACAGGTTCGAACACAGTAGTCACACATGAGATGCAGTTATCTATATGATAAGTTTTAGATAAACATTTTATTAATAATCAGAGCAGCGGAAATAAAAGATAGACTGTTTTCTTGACAACATGTCTTAATCATATTTCAGATAATAATCAATAGGTATCTTGAACTCTTATATGATCCTACGTGCATGTCCATAAGCTCCTAGTAGATACCTGAGAATACATGTAAATCAAGTGTCAACACAGGGTTGGTGAGTTCATAGGTAAGTAAAACATAATGATAAATCGTCAATTATCCTCAATTAGGATTTACTGTAAAAGTGTGAGTTTAATTTACTCACCGGTATATGAATAGCCTGTCAGAACCCTTTTTAATAAGGTGAACCCGCTATCCCACATACCTACTAAGTACAAGCCCAACAAATCCTTCACATAGAATTTGTCCATGTATCTTAGTTTATTATCCTTTTATGTGCATATTATATTATCATAATAATTTCAAATCAGAGGGAGCAAATCCTCCTTTACATTTATCCTCATATGGGTTGTAAATGGAACTATAATGCAAACTATATAAAGTGCACATCTGCCTTCTCACTACAGAAACAGTCATCCCGAATGACATCAAGATCTTTATGCATCTGATATGGATCACATGTTCATACCTTTGTGGGGGTAAGTCACTCCCCGATAGTACTATCCAAAAGATCCCTGCTTATTTATAGTCCAGTATACAGAGAAGGATTTTCATAATAACCATATGTAATCATAAATGTGATCCAATTATTATTTAACATAATACACAAAATAATTTGTAAATTTAATTACAACATGTATTTCAGCCCCAAAATATTTAAATGATTAAAAAGGGGAATAGTTATGAACTCACCTCAGTTCGTGTGTGGTGTTGACAAGCTAGTAAATTCCTGCTAAGGAATTATATTTCACGTAAGCAAACAGATATAAATCCAAAACCTAAATAAGTTAGATCTTGAACCTGGCGTTCAATTGATCTAGGGTTTGGTTTTCTGGGATTTGTTATAAACATTAAATCATTTAATTATTTTTGTTAATAATTAATGATTTATATAAAATTTAATTAGTTTAATAATGATTTTGACATATCATTATATTCTAATTAAATTATAGACGTTATATAAACATATAAGTTTATATTTAATTTTGTAAGATTTTATAAATATTTAAATTTATAAAAAAAATCTACTTTGTATTTATATTATCAGGATAAATCCATAAATAATATAGCATCCATTAATAATTTGATTGTTTTAATTTATATTTAAAAACCCATTTTTGTATGGATAACAATTTATAATACATGTAATAATTATTTACATAAATAATTAAGGTTTTTAAATAATTAAATTTCTACAATTATTATGATTTATTATTATTCAAAAATAATATGATGTCCAATTAATGAATTAATACTTTAAATCATAATTTAAAGTTTATTTTTATAAAAATTGTTATTTATAATATTTTTAAATATATTTTATAAATTTTATTTAAAGTGTTTTGATTAATTAAATTACAGAAAATTAATTAAGGGTATTTAAAATAAAATAAGTCTTTAAAAATTATTTTATAATTTTTGGAAATTTTTATATATTTTAATTTATTCAAAAAGCTTTAAAAAAATAATGGGAGGGGGCCGGGTTCGAACCCGCGACCTCCTCCCCATCGCCCCAACACCCGAACCAGTGAGCCAAGGCTCCAAATCGAAAGGAACACAGCCCCAATTAATTTTAAACACAACCCCTTAAGCTAACCCCCAAATCAAGAACCCTAATCACAATTCGATCAAATTGAACATGTGATTGTTGTTGTAATGAATGAATTCATGGGGCTTTTGTTCCCCATGATTAACCGAACAGAATGGTGAAATTAATTTACCTGTTTGATTCGGTTTGATGTCGAGAACAATCAAGAACAAGTCGCGACAGGGATGAAGCTCGATTGCTATCCAAATGATTATGATATTCGAATTCCTCTTACAGGAAGCTTTTAATAGCTTAGATGATCGAAAGCCCTAAGTTAATTGTGTGATTTGAAGCTCCTAAGGTGTAATTCGACTGAGTTGCAGGTCGCGAAAGAAATAAAGATCGAATTGGGATTTCTGTGTGTTACTTGGTGCAATTGAATGTGTAGACGGTCTGGTAATACTTATAGCTTTGTTCAGACTCAATTAATTCGATTATGGTTGCATTTCTAGTGCGATTTGAAGCTGTAAAGTAGCCGACATGTTCACGAGGGTGTAGATCGATCGCACTTAGCTTGATTCCTGATTAATGTGGGTCACGATTAAAAACCGTGTATTTTTGGCGTTTTGGGTTGGCCGGATCGTCGCCGGGGATGGCGCCGGAACAGTTGTCGCCAGCGAGGGGGGTTTGGGTTTAATTTAATTACAGAATGGTCCTTGGGGTTTCACAGCTTTATTATTTCATGTTTTAAGGTTTTAAAACATGTTTCAAAATTTGTAAAATCAGTCCCTGGACTTAATTAATTAATTAAATTAAATTTGTAAATTATTAATATTTTCATTATTATTATTATTTTCATTATTAACATTATTATTTTTAATAATAATATTA